>PTEX01000172.1:1517771-1553570 GCA_003342815.1 Eudromia elegans
CCCCCTCAACCTCCCCTCTTCTATGGGAGCCTCCCCTGTCCTTGCAGGGAGGAGAGTGGGCGGGGGTCTCCCTGTCCCCCCTTGCAGCGCCCTGGTGTCTAAGGGCCGCCCTAATGCACCCAGCAGGCAGCGGGTGCCGCGGCGAGGGGTGTCTCGTTGGGGCCTGCCCCCCCCCGCCATGGAAGCCTTCAGGTCCCCCCGGTGCCCGCAGCGCGGCCACGGTGCCGGTGAGCGGCGGAGCGGGCGCGAGCGCGGCCGGGAGCCGCCGCGACGGCCTCTGCCCCCGACCGCTCGCGTTTGCCCCCTTCCTTCCAGACGCGGGGGCCGCCGCCGTCACCATCCCGGCCTCCCCCTTCATGCAGAAGCTGGGCTACGGCACGGGCGTCAACGTCTACCTGATGAAGAGGTGGGTGTGCGGGTGGGAAGCGATTCGTTCTCCCCTTAAATTCCACCATCCCGGCAATTGGGAATCGCTCCTTCCGCGGCTTCAGCGCTCCCTCCTCCAGCTGTGTCCCCTCTGGCCGTGCAGATCTCCCAGAGGTTCCTCGTCGTCCCCGTGGGCCGTGAAGAAAATCAACCCCCAGTGCGATAAGAGCCAGCGAAGCATCTATCAGAAGAGGCTGAACRACGAGGCCGAGATCCTGAAAACCCTCCAGCACCCCAACATTGTGGGTAGGAGCTCGAAACCACAAGCAGCCGCAGAGCTGCAGCCTGCGCCCAGCACAACTTGTTCAAGTAACCTGGCTGCTAACGAACCAACCTGCCTTTGTCGCAGGCTCCGAGTGACAAAGTCCGGGCTCCAAGTGCCCATCTCTCAGCTGTCAGTGCTAGAAATACCTTGAGAAACTGTTTTGTGGCTGAATTTGGGATCTAGTCTTCCATAAAATCTCTCCTGACAGCTGGAAGAGCAACTCTGGCCTTCTCCTTACCTGCACCCTAAGATACGTAGGTGCTGTCACTTCTGCGGCAATTGCTGCGTGTGACCAGGGAAGCTGGCTCTCTTTCAGGCCTTTAAAATGGAGAGTTGGAAATTGGAGAGCAAAGAGAGGTTTGACCTCTCACGTAGCAAACGTTTACATCGCTCTTTGTAAAACGTGCTGTAGATCAGTGACAGAATGAGGCTTTTGCCAGGCTGTTCCTCAGGATTTTTCCATTTGTGCTTCCGCCTGACAAGACCTGTTTAAGGGTGGGAATAAAGCGCAGAGGGAGATGATGAAATGAAGGCAAACATGGGGGTGTCTGCGGCAGCTCCTGCTCCTTGTTGTGAAGGGTCTTGTCCCAAGCTTTGTGGCTCGTGTCTTTGCTCCTCAGTGCGGCCCCTTGGTCAGATCAGGGGTGCATGAGGAGGAATTGCCTCTTCCTACCGGTGCCTGCTCCAGCCCCAACAAGTACCTTCGTCCGCAGGTTACCGTGCGTTCACCAAGGCCCACGACGGCAGCATGTGCCTTGCCATGGAGTACGGAGGGGAAAAATCCCTCAAYGACTTAATCGAGGAGCGGAATTCGGAGCACTTGGGCCCCTTCCCTGCCGCCACCATCTTCAAGGTTGCCTTGAGCATGGCCAGGGGGCTGCAGGTATGTGAAATATTAACCTCTGCTGTTTGGGAATCAAATACACCGGTGAGAATGGAAAAATAAACTGTTTTGGTGTGTGAGAAGGCCAGGTGCAGCACATGGGTGAGCAAAACCTAAAACCAGACAGTCTGAGCCCCAAACTGCTACCTACCAAAGTAATATTATTTAAGTAGATAATTAAAATCCACCAGGCAGAGCTGTTGCTGCCAGGTCTACCTGCTGGCCCTGCTCGCTAGCCCAGCAACGCGTGGGCTGCCCATGGGGAAGTCTGTAGGTCCCAAGAGGGAATGAAGAAGGCAGGGACGTGTGTTAACCTTCCGCTTCCCTCCTTGGACAAGCGGGAAGAGGCTGGGATGCTCCTTCCAGCTCCGGAGCAGGGACACGGAGCCGCTCCATGGAGAGAGCCGCTTCCTCGCCCAGCTCCTCGTGTGGCTGCGAGACCCCCCCAGCCCGTGACGCTCTGAGCAGCTCCCCGAGGCCTCCCCGCAGCTGCCCAGCCCGTGCTGCCCTCCCTGCAGCTTCGCTCCGTGCCAGGCAGGCGGGGGAGGCCGCCCTTGGCAGGGGCAGCGTCCAGGCCATGCCGGCGGCTGCCAGCTGGTGCCGCCTGCGCTCGTCCCTCCTCTGTGCCCTGCAGCAGCAGCTGCAGGGCGAGGGATTTTTGTCCTGGCCCTCCTTGCTGCAGGGACCAAGGGGGAAACGGTGGCTTTGGCTGCCAGGAGCAGCAAGGCCTTGTGTAACTGGTGGCAGAAGCACGGCCCTGACCCTCTCCAGGCTTTGCTGGTGCTCAAAGACAGGTTTCCCGAGCCGTGACAGGATTGATTGCCACCAAGGAGAGATAACTGAGCTCCTGAGATTAAAAATTGGCGTGTGCTTGGCCAGCAGCTGACGCCTTCTCCTCGTGCCCTCTCTCAAATACCCGCTCCTTCCTAAAAGGCAGCTCTAAGCCCCCAAATGAGGCCCTGTGCAGGTTCAGGTTTGCTGTTGATAATGTAAAATGCCCGGGGGTGAAGTGGCAGCTGCTCTAACCCTCCCCAGCTCAGCCTGCTTGTCTTGAGTGTCTCTGTTATGCACRTGGTGCAGTCGAACATTGACCTGCCCTCGAGTTTTTAAGGCTGTGTTAACTATTAGGGTGTCGATGCTCTGCTGCCTACGTCTGACGTTTCCTCTTGTCTCTTCATAGCACCTGCACACGGACTGAGCTAACCGCCTCTCTGTCTGCCTCCTAGTATCTTCACAACGATAAGAAGCTGCTCCACGGAGATATCAAGTCGTCCAACGTGGTGGTTAAAGGTGACTTTGAAGCCGTAAAGATCTGCGATGTCGGCGTGTCCCTGGCCCTGGATGAAAACATGACCGGTAGGTTGGGCCCTCAGGAGGCACACGAGTGTTTGGCTTTGAGCACTTGGCTTTGTGAGTGGAGCATGTCTGAGCCCTCGCGTTCCTGCCGCCGTGGAGGACAGGCCTTGTGCTCTTGCCGTGTGCGCTGTGGGTGAAGGCGGTCAGGGGGCTCCTTTCCAAGCCTGAGGGCAGGCGGCCACGTCCATCCTAGCAAGGAGGCAGGACCCTTCCCAGGGCAGAGAGCTGCCCACAGCTCGGTCTGCTGCCAGCAGGAGGAATCCCGGCACCGGGAATACGGGCTGAGGCCCCGCTGGCTGCCCGTGAGGAGGAGCTCTTGCCAGGGCGTTGAGTCAACGCGTCTTTCTCACGGGGCTGGGAGGAGGCGCGAGCCAAGCGCAGACAGCGTGAAGGCTTCACGTAAACGAGAAGCAGATGCCTGATGGCGTCGCGGCTTGGCCGTGAACAGCAGGAATGTGTTTGGGTTAATTACAAGGACTTGCTTCTCTGCTGCTTTCTGCAGGGCCTGGGCCTGCAGCGGCCTCGTAATTTATAAAGCTGCTCTTACGTTTTTATTAGTTGCTGCTCCCTTTTACAAGGGGCAGGAGAGCTAGAGGCAACGCCCCAGCGTAGTCTCCCAGGGAGGAGTGGGGTTAAAGCATCAGCCTGGGGGCAGGAAGACGTCCTTTCGCCCCAGCCCGCTTTTGCCTTCGCCTCCTGGCATTCCTTAAGGAGCCGACATCCCGCCACCTCGCACGGGATGCAGGTCCCGGTCCCTGCGGAGCGTTTGGCAGTGTCGGCGTTGGCTTGTCCTCGCAGGCGGGGCTGCTGAAGCACTTGGTTGTCTGGACCCTCCTGAGGCTGAATCGCTGGCAGAGCTGTTAAATTAAACTAGCACCAGCTTGGCTTGTGCTGCAGAGCCAAGTGGCAGCGCGGCCAGCAGGAGGGACTGTGCTGTGGGGAGCCATGGGGCCAGGCCGGCTCCGGGGAGGGGAGGCCCCCCCAGCGAGCGCTTCCCTCCCCGCTCCCGCATCCCCAGAGCAGCGAAGGGGAGATGCCCACGTAAAGCCCAGGCGCTCGTGCCTCCCTTGGAGCAGGGATTAAACCTGGGAGCACCGCGGCTCCCGGGCGCGAGCTGCGCCTCGGAGCGGCTCCGATGTGCCCGGGCACGGCGCCGGGGCGGGCCGGGCCCCCCCGCACCGTGCCTGCGAGCCCCAGCGCTCAGCACGGCCCTCGTTGCCCGCAGTGAGCGACCCGGCCGCGTGCTACATCGGCACCGAGCCCTGGAAGCCCAAGGAGGCGCTGCGCGAGGACGGCGTCATCACCGACAAGGCCGACGTCTTCGCCTTCGGCCTCACGCTCTGGGAGATGATGACCCTCTCGGTGCCCCACCTCACCCTGGCCGGTGACAGCGATGACGAAGGTTGGTCTTTATGTTTTGCTGGCCGGTTGTGGGCTGCGGAGCGACTTCCATGTGTAGAAGTGTTTTACTTTCCTAGTGGAATTGGGTTTTACAGTTCACGTGGGTACCACCAGAATGGCCAGGCTTGCGTGTGTGCGAGCCCCAGGCCTGGCGCCCATCACGTTTGTCCWTGCAGCCAGACATCCCACAACCCCCATGGCTGAATCCGCTTGTGCTGGGCTCCTGGGGGCTCCGTAAGGAAAAGAGCCGCCGCAGCGAGGGCCAGCGAGCAGCCCTGCCCCTAACCGTGTGCTCGGCCTCGCCGCCCCGAGGCCTGTCCGGGGCCCGGGGCCCGGCCAGCGTCGCCGAGTGTTTTTGCAGGTGGCTGGGCCGCTTTCAAGTGTGTTTGGCGCTCCCACTCCAAAGGGCGAGCCGATAAATGATGGCAACTGAGGGCAGCGCGAGCCGGTGCTCTTGGAGGCGCTCCAGCCGCTGTCAAAGCCGCTGGAGAGGGCTCGAGAGGGGGCTGCTCGCCAGGCTGCCGTCAGCGGCGTCCCCGCCCTGGCCGCAGGGTCCTGGGAAGGGGTCCCCGAGTTCAACGAGGCTGGCACTGGCCCCAGGGGCCTTCCCTGCCCAGGCTGCTGCCTCCATAGGGACAACTGGGCTTTATCCTGGAGGGAGAAGTGAGGGGAATCCAGCCTTAAAATAAGCAACCTTAAGGGAGCAAACAGAAGCGGGGCTTGGGGCTGGATGCCGAAGCGAGGGGAGCTGGTTAAAGCAGCAGCCTCAGTACCTGGGAGGGCAGCAGCCCTGAGGAGGGATGAGCTGCGGGGGCCAAGGGATCCAGGGCTGCTCTTGGGCGAGTGAACCAACATCCTGTGGTTCTACAAAAAAGAAACGGGTGCAAAGGAAGGTTAAAGGTGGAGCAGAAGCGCCAGGCGGGCGCAGCGCTGTTATCAACACGCTGTGTCCCTGGCCAGATGCCTCCYTCGACGAGGACGACTTCGACGAGGACGCGTACTACGCGGCGCTGGGCACGCGACCGGCCCTCAACATGGACGAGCTGGACTCGTCCTACCAGCCCCTCATCGAACTGTTCTCGGTGTGCACGGGCGAGGAGCCGCACACGCGCCCCTCGGCCGCCCAGATCGTGCGCGCGCTGGAGAGCGCTCTGCCCCTCCAGCCCTGGAGCGGCTGAGGCCTTCCCGGGACGCCCCCAACGAGGGCAGTTTTCCAAGGCGGAACCCCTGCTCTAGCACTACTTAATGTTAAGGACAGGCCTGGCCCTTGTGACCACCCTCTAACCTGCACTTAGGTCCTTAGGGCCCCTTGTGCCCCGTGCAATGCCCCTCACGTCACCCCCTTTACTGGTTGCATCCCTGCTGTAAATAGAGTAACGTCCCCTGTCTCTGGAGCTGTTTGCTCAGCTGTTGCTCTGTTGTGTCTCGCTCTTTCCTGACTGAAAGGTCCAAAATAAACTTCTTTCCCACTAAGGCGGAGCAAGGGCTGGTGTTTTCCAGCGCCGCTCCCTCCGGGGCTGCTCCTCGCGGGGTGGCAGTGGGTGCTGCACGTTACAGACCCCACCCACCCTCAAGCAGGTGGGCACCCAAGGGAGGCGCAGGGCGAGCTCAGAGCAGGACACGGCCCCGGGCTGCCGGGGCCAGGGGGAGGCCGCCTGCAACCACAGGGTGGGTCACAGGATTGAGCAACAGGAAAAGCCTGTGGAGGCCGGTCAAGAAAAACGTCCCAGGGCCTTGGGAAAGCAAACAGGGCTAGGTCAGGAAAGCTCTGACTCAGCTGGAGAAAGGCTCTGCGTCCTGCTCTCCTCCGCTCCCTTCTGCCTCCCCTTTTAGCCACGCTTTGGAGCGCGAGGTGAGAGCTAGAGCCTCTCCTCCCCTCACCTTTCCAAGACTGGGGGGAGTTTGGGCTGTTTTCCCCCTCTTACAGTCACAGAAGTGAGTGGAGGCAGTTGAGTTTCAGTTTATTTATTGAACAGATGCTGCCAGGACCACCTTCCCTGCCCCAAACACCCTCTGCCCCACAGCCCAAGCAGCCTCYTCCTCACACGCTGCAGCCCAGGGCAGGCCCTGCTTTGGAGAGCCCGCATGCTGCAGCTCTCAGCCTGCTCTTACCCCGTCTGCACAACGCTGCAGCCACCTGCAGCCAAACTCAGCTCGCCCTCCCTTCCCGTGTGGGGCAAGGGCCAAGGCAGAGGCGGCTCGTGTCCCTACCCGGGCTGGAGTTAAGGCATGGAGAAGCCGCACARCACTCCCCCGCTGCAGCGTTCCTGCCTCCAGCCCCGGCCCAGCACGCAGAGCTCGAAGGTTAAGCAGCCACAGAGGAGCAAGAAACATCTTTATATTAATAGAACTTTTAAAGAAATTAAATTACAATAAAACTTAGCTTCGGAATAAACATTTTTAAAAACTATCCAGCTGCTATCCAAGCAAGCTTTCGGGTGCTTGGCTTCACAGCATCCATTAAAATATACAACAGTTCTGTACAGAAAGTGACCCACCTCCTTGCTCCCAACACAGAGAGAGGAACTAGCGCTCAGTAGGAAAATGCAGCTTGGCCCAGGAACAACACTTAAATGCTCTTTTAAAAACAACCAGCTTTAGAGGAAGAAATAAGCTGAGCTTTGGTTCAGCTTTCGCTAGCTGATGCGGGTCGATTACAACAAACAAAGTTGTAAACGAGGAAGTTGGGGGTCTGGCAGTATCGCGTCGCAAACAGCTTGCCATCCGGTGTCGGGTCCGAGAAGGCGATCTCCTCCGTGCTTAGGTAGCAGCCGTAGGTGAACGTGCTCCTGCAAGAGAGCACAGCAGGTAACTGGCACGTCGTGCAACGCGCGCAACGCTCCGCCCTGCAGAGCCTCTCCATCCAGGCCCCTCTCCCCAGGAGCTGGTTTYGTTCACGCCCTTGTTTTCAACCCGCAGGGGACGGGGTGAGATGCCACTTTGCTGTCTTGGATTCTGGAGGAATTTTAAGATTAGCAAGACGGGTGACACAAGATGGCACAGCCAGGACACCCCCACACCCCTTACAACCGTATCAGGGCTCACACTCAGGGCCCAGGGCACCCCAGCAAGGCGGGTCCTGGGCATCTAGAGGTCCCCAAGGTCCCTTTGGCTCCTACTTCTGGCAAGCCAAGCACTGACCACACTAGAGTGAAGAGAAATCCAACGCTGCCTGGGGAACCTTAAGGATACCAGGCTGCGTTTTGCAATCGCACGGCGAGCAGATGCTACACCCAGAGAGCACGGGCATGACTCGCGGCTCACAGACCGCTATCGAGTTTCCATAACCGTGCACGGGGAGCCTTCCCAAAAGTGCCCTTTTCAGTTCCATTAAAGCTGCGGGCACTTGAAATGCCTGGAGTTTCCCACCTGGAAAAACTCAAGGTTTCAGGCACATCAACATGTTCAATTAAGAAAATATATTCCTTTCCAACCGAAATAACTTTTCTTTAAAAGTCCTGTCAATGTAGCTCTGTGTTCACGTTACACCCAGCACTTTATAACTTGGCTCACACTCATGCCATGTATTTTTATGTGCCATTTTGCGTCAATACTTCAATATTTCTTTGCCTTGTGTGTGAAGTTAGGCATTTTTAATCCATCCACTTGAGGCCTGTTCATTAGAAAGTGAGGATTCCAGGCTTGCTTAATGATACAAATCTACACATGTCCTTGGGGGAATGAAGCACCCATGTTATTCCTTTGGGGAACGAGGCTCCCACGTTCCTCCCTCGGGGAACGAGGCTCCCCCGTTGCTCCCAGCGCGGCGCCGGGCTCCGTACCTGACCACGTCGAGCATGCGCCGCGCGACGCCCTTCCTGCGCGCGAGGCTGAACACCCACACGCGGCTGACGCCGCAGAGCGCGGGCTCGGGCTGGGCCGAGCAGCGCCAGGCGCGCTGCTGCTGCTGCTGCAGCACGTCCTGCCCGGCCGCCTGCGCCGCTCCCGGCTCCGACAGCACCCGGAAGGCCTGGCAGGGACACACGGAACGTGTTAAACTACTCCCGCCTGAAGGGACACACAGCAGCCACCACGCAACCCTGGAATTTTACCCCTTGCCCATACGATTAACACCACGTACCTGTTTGATGGATTCGGCCACTAAGCACCCAACTATCATCTTCTCGTTGGACACAAACAGGTACATTTTGGTCTTGGCYGGGCAGTTCAGCGTAACTTGCTTAAATCCGAGTTCGTTATCTACTATTTCTCGTACATCTTCTGCCTAAAGAAAACCAGAACAGAGTTACACGAGCACCTGACGTGCACGTCCTTCAGCTCGGAGTGAATCCCGCCAGAAATGGGGTTTGTTCCCCAATATAATCCAGTGGTGGCCCAAGGCAAGGCTTCCTGGTGCAGCTGCAGGATGCTTTGCACCTCCCTCTGACACCAGCGTTCCTGCTGCCCACRCAGCCAGTCCTGCATTTCAATGCCTACTGTTCGGGAACAGTCCCTTCATAATCAGTTTTTAAGTAGACTTAACAAGAAGAAACTCTGTAGYACAGCAACCACCTCCTCACAGACGAGCAAAATAAAGCCCAGGTGTCCAAAAGCTGCTTTTCTCCAGCAAAGTCCAYATAAAAGGAGCCTCTGCAGCTACAGAGAGCAGTTGTTTGGACAACACGGTTAACTGGCCTTGCCCTGGCCTCCACAGCAGCGTTTTCCAGCTTGTGTTGTACCGAGCCAACGACACCAATTAGATTGGGAAGAGCGTCTCCATCAGCRTCCTCGTGCTGCTCCATCCCCTGGRGGACMSYRCTGCCTCCCACCCCAGCCCTAYGGCCACTTGYCCTACTTCTTGCTGCAGCACTTTCCGTGCCAGGTGACAGATTATTTGCTTATTTCAGACAAGTGCATTTAGATAAGAGCCACAGCAACTACCCACAAGAATAAGCAAACACTCAGGGCGGGTAAGTGGCTCCTGTCTCGGCACTGAGGAGCTAAAGCAGCTGCAGATCCCTCATCCTCGCTGCAGCAGAGACCAGGTTATGCTGGTCGTTTGAGAGCAAGAGTTTGGGCACTGGGAACGGAGCTGCTGTCCCTCTCCAGGAGAGCAAGTCCAAAGCAACCCGGATTGCTCCGGTCCAAGCTGTCACGCTCCCACCCAGCTCTCCTGTTCCCCCCTGTGCACTGGCACGCAACACATGGTCATGCACACTGAGGTAGTCTGTGGAGCTGAGCCAGCAGAAAGCTAACCCAGSACAAGCCCAAACTGAGAACCGGCACCTTCTTCACTGCGTATTTTGGGTCGTCTGGAAGAATCAGTACAATTTTCCCATCCCAGAACTCTGCCACAACCCGCTCTTTCTTCCAGCCCTGCCAAGGGAAAAAAAGAAACAGAAACAAACAAAAACGAGTCAGTGATCTAGCAAGAGAGAGAAAGTGATTCAGTGAAAACTTTGGCAGATGAAGGTGTAATTTGAAACATTTCAGTTTGCAGKAAGAAAGTCAAGTCACATTTATCAACATGATGCACACAGACAGTTGCTGGGATCACATATAATGCGTTTCAACCTCCCCTTCGGGCAACAAATCCTCTTCTGCAGCTGCCTTCACTTTGTACCTGAATAACAATACCCACAACCTCCTCCACTGTTCCCCAGCTCCCATGCAAATGCAACCTTTGCCTCACCACATATCTGAGGCCCTCGAGGAATCTCTCGTGGTGCTGGATGTGCTGGGCTTCATCCTCCGGGCTAGCAGCYGTGTAGATCATGCCGCACGACTTGCAGATAACAGCCCCAAAATGCTTCTGCCCAGCATCCTGGAGAGAAACACAGTCAGGAGCACCAAGTATTCCCAGCAGCTGTTCAAACAAATAACCAGCTTAGGAACTAGGGGAAGAGTTACGTATAGGAACTACTAAAGACTCAAACATTCAATTTCATCTGAACTTGAAAAGAGGACAAGTTACYGCTTATTTGCAGAGCATTTTAACTACGCTAACTAAAAGCTGCACTRAAAGTTGCAGAACTATTTTAACTATGCAACATTTCCTTACTCAAGGCATTATGATAAATCCRTTACTTTGAACAAGCCTTGAAATTGGTACAGCAGCAACCTTCTCATGGGAAAAATAAACACACACACAGGTAACTTGTGAACAAGACTATTGTTTTGCTTATCAGAAGGGGAAAAAAAAAAAGCTTTATTTTTCAGGACATAAGGAGGGGAAAAGAAGGCACTAAGTGATGGGCATCCTGTAACTTCCTGCAAGGGATTTCAGGCAACAACAAGATCAGCTGCTTAACAGGCAACCATGAACAGACCTACATTTCAGGCTAAACTCTTAGTTACAGATGACTCAAGGAGAAAAATAGAGGGAAAAAAAAAAGAAAACAACAAGAGGAGGAGCGGAGAAAGCACATTCCTGCTTCGGAAGAGCCCTTGCTGACACCAGGCGTCTGCCCTGGGGTTGCACACTGTGCTGACTCCGCTCACACAGCGGGCCATGAACTCGTGGGAAAGGAAAAAGAGTCAAATAATTGACTCCTATAGCATCCATACTGCCTTGCTTGAGTTTTCCTTTTTTCTTTTTTCCTTCTTATAATCCTTTCCCTCCTATAATATCATATTCCATAAGCCTCTTATTACCTTTGAAATATAAAAARGTGTTAGTCCCAGGGAAACCCTAAAACATATTTCCCAGCTACTCCRACTATCCTAGCACCTGAACTTGTGGAAAAAGCTTTATTCCATACTCAAAGTTGAGGAGAGTGCTGAATATGTAAATCCCTGTCCCCTTACGGTCATTGGAATGTGACTTGTTTGAGGTTTATATGCAAGGAAATGTAGTTATTGCTCAGCCTCAGGACGWATTTCTCATTTCTCCACTACCACAGTCACAGGCTTCCCAAAGGACCCAGGACACCCCAAAGGGAACCTTACAATTATCATCTGATCCTTGGAGCGCTTGCAGAGCTCCTTTTTCTTCTTGCTTTTCTGCAGGTTGAGCCCCATTTTGGCAGGTGGGTTGGATCCACACGGAGCAGCCGATTCCTCCAGGTTGCCCTGTGTCCTGAGAAGTCATTTTGGAGATAATTTAGTCATTTCACACAAAGGTTCAAACTGCMAGTCGGGTAGCCAGGAAAAAGCAGCCTCATTTATCAGCAAACATCCCAAATAAATCAGATTCAGCAGAGCCAGTTTCCTGTGACGCCAGGTTCTCCAGAGGGAACGGGGGCTGCTCCAGGACAAACAGCGATTGCATGGGGAGGGTTAAATAGCTCCTATCAAGCACCTCTCATTTCCCCAGTGGGCTTTTTTCAAGGACATTCGTGCACTACCACTAGCCCTAACCCAGCAGTTCCTTGAGAAGTCAAAGAACTGACACACAAARCAACACAACAAAAGCTGAGACCCCCCAAATCTTGGCAGAGCAGCGCGGCTGCCAAGTGCCACACGACTCCATTTAGACAGGAAAACTCCAATAAGCAGGGAAGTRTTTTCACACAAGGCACACAAGAATTTTGGACAGTTCTGGCCAACTTTTACTGTAGCTTGGTCTGAAGGCCACACTCGGTGTGGGCTCCCAGGACCATTTCCCCACCCCGTGTCTGCTTCATCTCCGCAAATCCGGGACCCTCCTGCTAACACCACTTGGAGACAGCGAGATCTGCAGCATTTCAGGAGACCTCCCCTGGTGCTGGAGGCAGAACTAAGAGGATTTTTCATCTGGCTTCAGATCCAGATGGAGTCTTTATATGAAACTGTAAATTTATGATATGGGCTTGAACTACTGAGAGCACATATTAGTTAATAATTGCACAGTGTTTTTCCAACATTACTGTCTAGCATTACTTAGATTTCTAACATTTCTTAGATCTTCATGCATAAGGGGGCATTTCCTGTGCAATCCTAAAGTGCTATTGAGTCACAAAACCAAACACTTGATTCTCAATTTAGATTCTAAGGAGAATTTCCAAAGCAGYGAGTTTCAGTAGGAAAAGCTTGTGCTCATCACTTCCCAAGAGACACCAGCAAATCCAAYATCGGTTCTTAGTTAATCACAAACACCAGGATCTTCACATCCTCCGGAGGGAGTTCCACTTGCACCACGGAAGGTATTTGAAAAGCCACACGATGAGGCAAAGCAAACACTGCAATCGGATCTCTCTGCCAACACTTCTCCGGGGCAGAAGGCTACAACAGTATAACACATTTTGGACGGCTTGTTTTGGCTCTTTCCGAAGTCATTTCAACTGTTTATGTTCACAATAAACCAGGCTCAGAATGTTTTTCTTGTTAACAAAATGCATCAAGAAGTTGAGTCAATAARGGAGAGAGAGTAATAGCTCTGGTTCTCATGTGAAGAAACAGAAGTCTAAGAGAATAGCATCAAATTAACTGAAGAAATAAACTGATTGGAAGCATGGACACAAGTTAGTATAATTACAGAAGTAAAATAGTCCTTGTGCTCACACATAATGAAGCAGTTCCTGCACACTTTACATACTTGTGTTTCACCTACTTCATGCTAAACATCAAACATAGCCCAACAGACTTATGAAAGACCCACTCAGGGGCACATGGGCACGTGGAAGAGACAAGTAGATTCTTCAATAATTCTTTTTACCCTTTTTTATCATAACTTGTGTCTCGTCTCCGGCAGCTAGATCAAACGGCACAAGTTTTGAGCACACTGCAGCCTGGTGCTGTGGCATGAAACTCCTCAGGAAGCRACTGCAATATAAAAACCACCTCTCTAGTACCTCAGGTCTTCACATTTCAGGTGTCTTTTCTACAGCAGTAGATTTTACAGATACTTCCCAGGGTGCAAACCCTGGAGATGTTGGTCAGTGCTAGACACTGCACTGTAATCATGACAAAAACATACCTAAGGAAAAAGTAACATAGGACAGAAGGGAACCTGGCGGCAAAGCAGCAGCAATTTGACACTGAAATCAAAGAATATTACAGCATACCAGGACAAGGAAGGTAAATAGCCTGGCCGGTGATGAACATGCAGTAAAATTACGAATATACCTTGTTTGCTACTTGCCCACAGTTCAGAATTCAGGTGGAACTTCCTGTGTTTCAGCCCGTGCTTGTTGCTTCTTGTTCTGCCAGGGCCTTCCTGGCCACCAGGGCACCTTGCTGCCCACCAGGACACCCAGGCCCTTGTCCACAGGGCTGCTCTGTGGCAGGTCAGCCCCAGGCTGTCCTGGTGCCCGGGGCACCTGCACAGAGATGCAGACCCCAAGCTCTGCCTTTCAGTGCCTTCAAGCCACCTCACTGTCCTCTCAGCTCACCCACGCTGCCCCAGCAACGTTATGCTGCATTTACCAGGCTCARTAAAGAGCCGTCCGTTTTGACAACTCCGCTACCTAACAGGAAAGTAATTAATGAAAAGAAACACTTGATGCCTCAACAGCATCACGGCGGCGTCGTTCTTGAACATACCCAGAATCACTCCTCTAGCTCTGGCAATTTCATCAGGAGCATTAACAGCTGAGAGAAAAGCACCACTACTTCCTTTTCAGTTGGAAAAAGTGAGGTAGCCACAGCCATTAGCTCTATAATATGTTCAAATTCACCATAAAATGCACTAAAGACAGATAGAAAGGGCGTAATTCCTTACTTTCACACTATTAGCACCATAAACCAAGCAACATTAACTTTTCATCTTCACATACAAAAAAACCACCCCACAGGTTCTGAAAGCTTCTGAAAATTATTTCATTTGTCCTGAACCACTGGCACAGCCAGGGAAGCTATTGTTACTTTTAGAATGAGTACTATTTTTTTTTTTTTTTATATAGTGATTCTGCAGATTCTAAACTTCCGATCACTCTGGAAGTGTTTGCAAGGGTTAACATACCTTTTCTTGCTGGCAGAAGATGCACTGAATATAGGGTAGACGACAGCAGTTGAAGAGGATTCTGGAAAAGATGAGTAAAGTTATTGTGGTTTAAAATAATTTTTAGTTACAGAACATATGGATATATGGAAATATAAATTTAGGAATCAATGAGACTTTGATATGAGACACAACGATGAAACAAAATCACAGAGTTGTTGAGGTCGAAAGAGACCTCTAGTGATCATCTAGTCCAATCCTAGACTCCAAGATACAACAGCTTACGAAAAGAACAGTATTTTACTACATTACAGTGCCAACAAATTCCTGGTACGACTGACATCCAAGAGAAGTTACCTTCAATCCACTTAACTGACTTTGATCAGGTTATCCTACACGTTACCCTTTACACTGGAATTCTGAACAATTTTATCRACCAAGAAACCCTGCTGCCATAAAACAGTGTTTCCTTGGCTATTTATAAAATTTATTGTAATAAATAACAATAAATGAGGCCTAGGTTTCCACTGCTGTTTTCCTTTCCTTTGACTAAAACTGCTTTTTTTTTTCATCTCAGAGAAGGTGGAAAACACAGACTCAGAGCTAGGTTTCRGTGTACAAGATGCACGCCTGGGGATAATTTCGCAGAAGTGGTGAGGAAAGACAAGGAAATTATTAGTTAGCAATATTTTCCCTCCAAGGACAGAAAGCTTAGTCGCTGGCTGCTTGCTGCTCTTGTAATATTTTGACTGCACATAGACAAAGACTCCTTAGCAACAACAGCAAATATGTACATAAGTAAAARAAGGACAGTCCTAACAGCCTCCCAAAAGCAAACCGTAACCTCAAACCAGTTGTTTTKGAGAAACAGGACACCCCAAAAATGTCTCTTGATAATATCACAAATGGAAAAGGAGYCTCGAGGATACTAATACTTGACAARAAGCATAAGACTTCATGTAAAKGCAGGATGTTACTGGGCCCAGACAAAACTTGGAACAGTGCAGCAAGTGTTGTTCAACAGGACGATGGTGTCAAAGCTTTAAGAATGGAATGAGGAGACTTTTTCCTGACAGGTTAGACCGTAGTCCTTGAGATTCCACAGGCAAATCCATTTTTAATATTGAACGATACAGCTCAGGAACAGCTACAGGTGGAGAAAATGAGGGAGCCTTGCAGCAAGGAGGTGGAGATAACGGAAAGAAATGTGGCTGGCAGCAACAGAGCAAATGACTCCTTGGAACAAGAGGAGGAAGTTCAGCAGAGRAACCGTGACCTTCAAGAAAATAAACTTCACCAAGTTCCAAAGAAATCAGATATATCAGCTCCCATGGGAGGCAAGTCTAAAAGCGGGGAGGAGGAGAAAGGGGCGGGGGGGGAAGCAAAGGAGTGCTGGCAACTTCTCAAGAAAATGATTAAGACCAGATGTGCAATTTACCCCAGCATGGAAGAGGAGAATTAAGAGATAAATACGGCTAAATCGTAAGTTCTTCACCAGCTGAGAAGTAAGGAAGCACATGGGGAAGGGAAATTAGGGGAAAGCACAGCAACAACATGAAGGATTGGAATCAAAAATGGCAAAATGCAAAGTGAGCTGTACCTAGACAGGCCACGGCAGCAAGACAGCAGTCTGGAATAGGAAGATCAAGCATCTGCTTGGCCTTCCAGAGAAGATTAAGAGGAGAGAACACTAAAACAGTTGATAAAATGAGACAAATATATTTAATGCCTTTTTAAATTTTGTCATCTATAYCAGTTTTGTCATCTTAGTTTTGATCAGCTATGATTGTGTTCTCATAGCTAACACACAAAGAGGGTATCAAGTTGGCATGGCCTAAAGAAAGATGTAAAGAGAACAACTAAACAAACACTTTAAGATTAGTTAAGATTAAATTAACCCCAGGCTTCTGAGGCATTTTGGAGAATACAAGGGCTGAAAAAGGAATACTACTCATCTTTAGAAGAGGAAAATGGAGAAAACAGGAAATGGGTGAGCACCAGGAATAACCAATTTAGTGAATGAAACAGAAGAACAAATAATACACACTTCTAGGTTTGTTAACAATAGCTAGCAGATAGCAGCAGTGAAAAATCTAATTTCAAAAAGATTCCTACATCAGAAATGCTCAGAGGCAAGCAGACTGAAGATAAGCGGAACTTGTAAAGAATAACAGGCGTGCAATAACTGAAGATAGGGACCAATTCTCTGGGCAGCAGCTGTGCATTAAACACTCAGGTGGCTGTGCTCCTGAAACCAAGTGCATGTGGCAGAAACACCGGGATTCTCATGGAGATGTCCACGGCAGCGCTGYGCATGGGATGTGAGCTGCCCCTTCCTGCTGCTCTCAGCCAGTAAAGGCAAGATAGGGCTCAGTCTGGACAAGAGAACAAAACAAAAAGGGATACCTAAAAAATAAAAATCATCACTTAAAAGGAAATCTGAAAGAACCGAGTCTGGAGGGAAATTAATGTGGAGAGATTTAATAAGTCTTAAATATTACAATATAAGTGTTATAACTTCTCAAATCGCCCTGGGAATGAGGTAACTAGTAAGGTGAAGAGGAAAGATAGGTTAGATATCAGAATAAATATAAATTTATGTATTATTCAACATTAAAACAGGTATGTCAGGGAGATTGTGGAATCTCAGTCTTTGCTGCCTAACCTATTAGAAAAAAAGGGAAAAATATGTAAATTAATAGTTGGTCCTGTTGGGGAGAAGAAAATCTAAGACTTAAAATCCCTTAAAACCTTTCCACTTCATTTTCCTACAGCAACAAAAGGCACATGCCAAGTCACGCATGATCAGACTCACCTTTCTTAGTCCCCTTACGTGGAGACTGGCTTGAAGGAACAACCTCCTGATCATCTGAATCACAGGCTACGATTTCATCAGAATCCTATAAGTTAAGGCACAGTTTTAGAGCCAGAAGAAAACTCTGTGATTTTGTAACTACTGCACRAAAAGTGAATCAAATATAGTTGAGGTGTGATCTTCAGAATAACCATTAAACAGTATTATGAAATGTTACTAATGGATGTATTTTTCAATAGCAAAACAGACTTATTGAATACCTATTGCTATTAATTGATGGTGAATTGATTCACTTGCCATTGCTTCTTAGCAAATCCCCCTCCCCTCCTCCAAAAATATAAATACATAAAAAAAGTCTTAAAGATAGATGTTGTTACTGCTTCCCTAGATTAGCAGTTCTGAGGCTCTGCTTCATTTTCTGCCTAGAACTATGCAACTTTAAAGCTTTTGGAAGGCTCCAGCAAACATTCAATAAAAATCAAAGTTTTTCAAGTTGATTTTGCCTAAATGCTGTTTTTCTGTATGTGACTAATATTTCCTATCTCATCAGGAACCCAGCAGGTCATCAGATAAAAGCTACTAGCTCTGCCACAAATGAGCTGAGACGACATTGGCCTATATCGATTTTGCCATTTTGCAATAGCAGAGTCACTRCTTCTCTTTTTTGTGCACTCTTCTTGCAGTTACCCTCCCAGAAATAGTTTGCCAGTGCAAAAGCAGCCACAGCAGACCCAAATATTTTCAAATTGTACTTTGTTTTACTGCATGTGCAAGATGAGATTGCACAAGCCAACATTTGTCTTTTATTAACGCGGCATTGTAAAAGCAAATTCATAATCAAATCAGGCACGCGAGAGGCTACTAATATAGTGCAGGTGAACAAAGCAGGCAATCAATTTTCCTTTATTGAGCTTATGCAGGAATATTAGTCCTATACACATTAGCCCTATTAAAAAAAAAACCTTCCCACCTTTTCATTGTTTCTTTTTCAATGCCAAATATGAACTACTACTAATGTATTCCAATGTCCCTTCCTATTTCCATACACTTTAGATGCCAGAATGCAACAGCAAAATATGGCATTAAAAGTAATTGAAATACTATGAAAAGCTGTTCCAATTCTGTGTTTTGGAGCTACACCCATTCCAGGGCCACCCTTACCTTTCACACTTAGGCACCAAGTTAGAAAGCAATATCCACCTCCCAAACTAAACAAATCTCCAGCAAATCATAAAATTAAGAGTGAGGTCTGGCAAGAATTAACTGGTTGCAATGAGGTAGACTCATTTCTAAGTTTAACCRTTCCAACACTGCTGGATATAGTTGCACAAAAATGAAAAGCAGGTTTAAAAAAATATATATGCTTTTACATCCCCCCCTTTTTTTTCCCTCCAATAATTACTTTGACAAAGGTTTCCTAAAAAAGGAAAGTGATCCCAGAAAACCACTTCCCTATCAAGCACTAGGAACATAACAATAAATAAAAAATATGCTTGTCCTTCCTCAATAATACACTAAGATTAAAATTCTTCAAGTACAGAGCAGCTCAATAAACTCATTATTGAAGCYTGGGATTAGCCTCACTTCCTTGGCTAAGGGCACTGCAGAACCAGCACACATGGTTTCCAACGAGAAATAATTGCAAGAAGATAGCCCCAGAACAGATCAAAGCCTGGGAGCATCCTCAATTTATTGCACAGGCTGTGCCAGCAAACAAAATTCTTATGATCCAGAAGAAGCCTCTAAATAAAGATCAATTTGGCTTTTGCTGACCAACTACTTCACTTCTTGAGAGGCTCAAGGCCAGGGAAAGGTAAAGGGCAGAGGAGTCTTCAGGGAGTGTTGAAGCAGAGCTCTGGAGAACTCCCTCTTCCTCCAATTTTGTGGGAGTATTTTTTTTAATTTTGGCAAAAGAAAAAAAAATATATGTTTAAGAAATTCTTTTCCAGCCTGGCTCTTAATGGTGTAAAAAATAATAAAAATACCMACATATTATTTTTTGCAAAACACCATCCCAAAATCTTTCCTTCCAGCTATCACAAATGAAATATTTCACTGTGCTGTGCAGTAGCAATAATGAGGGATGACAAGAAGTTGCTAGAAGTCTGCCACGGTTTTAGGCCTTGATAACAAATCTGTACAGAATCAAACAAATCTGAACAAATCTGTAGAGGTTTTCTTAGGCCCCCATCACTAACAGGCACCCCTGCATGCCGAGTTGGCCTTGCCAAGCCAGCTCAGAGCACAGCACCCAAAAAGCCACAACCGCCTCGGTCATTCCTCTACCTACCACGTTCCCCGCATCAGCAGCTTCCCCATCAGGAGATTTGGGGGTACAAAACTGAGCCTGGGCAGGGCTGCTGCTGCTGCTTTGCTCCGGAGATGCCTTTCCTCCCCAAACAGGACCTCTCTCTSCATTTTTGAGGCCTGTAAATTCCTCCCCGGGTTCCCTTCCTTTCTTCTGAGRCACAGAATTCCTTCTTGATGCACTGCCAGCCACGGGACTTTTGCGTGTGTCCCCCGAATTAGGCTGATTAGCTGTTGGCAACGTGGGCTGATCGCTTTCTTTTGGAGCCACAGGGAGACCCTGGGAGGCCTTATCGTCTRCGGGTGGTTTTTTAGAACCAGAATGTGATCTCTTTCTGGCCGAGAAGAACGCTGCTCCTGCCTGGAGTTTTAGAGCAGGTTTAACTTTCATGCTCAGGACTCGGAAAGGTTCATCCATTTTCTTTCTAATTAGGGTGTTCACGTTTTCTTTCTCTGCGACGGCTTTACCAGGTGCTGTATCTCCCTTMGCCTTCTTAAGCCTCTTGGGCGGAGCTCTGTCCCGTCTGGAATTGCCTGTACGCTTGGCTGCTCTTGAGCTTGTGTTCCTGCTCAGGTTCACCTGGGTCTTCTCAGTCCTGCTGGCGGYTGGGAGATTTTCAGCATTTTTCCTCTCGCTGAGAGAGAGGTTCTCATTGAGCTGCTTCCTCTCCAGAGGAGTGAGGTATTGCTTTTCCTTCCTATAAAAGGACATCACGGGCATGATGGGCTTGTAGGAGGCAGCAGCTTTTGGGGATAGATTGGAATCCGAGAACTCCCCGTGTGCAGCTGTGGGGACACTGGCAGTCTGGAGGGGGGATTTATCCAGCTTCCTTGGCGGCGGGGACTTGCAGGGAACAGCCTCATTTTCTTTGTCATCGTCACTGGAGCTGGATGACCATTTTATCTGGGAAGCAGGCCAATGACTTCTGGATTTGTGGAGCGGAGACAGATCTTCAGCAAAGTCTACAAGCAGTTTTTTCACCGGAGTTGCAAATACCAAGGATCTACCAAAAAAAAAAAAAAAAAATCAAAATACCATCAATGCTATGGGAAACCTTCCAATAACCATTTTGTTTAAATAATACCGAAGCCTAGTTCCGTATAGTTTCTTCTTATTAGTACATACCCTGCAACCAACAGGAACAGGGATCAACATAGGGCATAAGAATTTCTTGCCAGTCAGGCCGTTCCCTTCTTAAAGAACTAATCCATTTTCCTGCCTAAACATCATAAAGTGCAGGGAAACAAGAGCCATTTCTGGAATGCTGCTGACATAGCCAGTGCTGTCAGTGGTGAAGCAGAAGAAATGCTTGATGCGTTTCAGACTAACTCCATCAAATGAGATTTGAGCATCTGTAAAAGATTCCTTTTCCTCTCCCTTCCCCATCTGTATGATTGATAAAGTGGAACAGAAAAAAAGAAAAAAACAGCTCCCACATTTTTTTAATACCATTTCCCAAACGGCAAATGTCTTATACCACTCTGATGTCTATGTGAGAAACTAAAAGCTTGTCAGTTCCTCACTGAAATTATTTGAGCCACCTGGCCAAAAAAAAAAAAAATAGATATATACAGTTTATATAAAGGACACATTCCTGTGTTGTTCTTCGTGGCTGTGGCTTGTTACATGTGGCTGTTTGGTTCCCAACAGAACAAGGTGTTTCTTCAGCAAGGACCAAGGCAGCACTCCCTTTCTCAAGTATTTGCCCTTCTAAATCTCAGATCAAACTTCACTCTTGGTCTCCACCCAGAAGTATTTTTGTGGGGAGAATACAGGGCAAACGTGAGAAAAGTCTGCTCAGCTAGTGGTTTTGAAAGAACAAAAAAACCCTATTATTTGAGATTTATAACTTTTGGGTTTGTTCTTGTTCACGGGCAACGGTTTCACAGCTTCTCCTTCACCAGATTTAGGGTAAAAATAATAGATACTTTTTTTACTTGTGCACGCATGTGCACGCATTTGGGTGGGTATATACAAATAAAACATACCTCCTCTCTATTAACACTTGAGGAATATTTAGACAATCTGTGCAAAGTTTGACATATTTCTCTATTGAATATTAAAAGCTTTCCAAAKGGGATTTTCTTTTTCTGAAATAGTACTACAAAAGAGACGCAAACCCAGGGGTTTTATTTCTCAAGTTCCTTAACAATTAGTTAACAATCGAGCAGGTTTCATGACCTGCTTGGGGTAGGGCTATGAACAAGTGACTATATAAAGGTGACTATCAAAACAAGGGAACTCTCCYTCTTTAGAATAAAAATAATAAAATAATAAAAAGCTCCAGTGTGCTACTTCAACCTAGTAATCTAGGCCTGCAAGGTGTGAAATCAGTGTAATGGCTTTTACTCATTTCCCAACCCTCCTGTTATGCTAKTAGATTGATGATCATTTTTAATTTAAAATTCCCCGTACATTAAATGAAAACTTTTGAACTGCTCAGCACAATACAAAGCATTAGTGTGYCCTTGCATGATAAACATGAGGGGATGATAGTGTATTTCACAACCACCTTAATATTTCCTCACTTTACCTTAAAGCTCTAAGGATTTTAAACAATTCTCTARTACTTTCCCCCAAATACTGAAAACAAAATAAAAGATTAAGGAAATACAAAATAAATAAATGCTTAGGCCTAGTTAACATACCCATCAGTAGAACCACGGTTCCTTTTTCGTGGAGTGGCAGTTGCCATATCTTCACCAAAGTGCCTGAAAAAAACCCACATTTTAAATAAGGTGGAAAAGAAGGCTTAGTAAAGAAGGAAAAACCACCGAAGGACTAGAAACTAAAACACTGAATGGAAGCAGTTCAAGTACGACAGAGCATTATAACTTCTGATAAGTGACAGAGATGAGAATAATTTGGAGTTACGTTTCAGGTGAGTTTAAGCTGTAACGAGGTAGACACGGAAAGGATCCTCTGGGTCATGTCCAGTCCTGTCACTGTGGACAAATGCACTGTGAAAAAAAGAGCCCCTTTTCTAAACTGGAGCCCGAGAACTCAGAAATTAGTTTTCCCCTTTTGGAGAGTTCATTTTAGAGCTCGCTGCTGCGGTTCCTATAAATCCCCGCGCTGTCTGCCTACGTGTATTCACAGTCAGTTCACTCCCTGGAGTGCTTTACGTTGACATTTACCTTGAAGCGGAAAGAGCTCATTCCTCGTGTTCACACCCCGCGGGCCTACAGCAAAACCTCCCTTGCCTTCCAGCTCCCCGGATGCCATAAAGCAATTATCTGAGCCTTCGTTATCAAAGCAGCTTGGCCCAAGCGTCGCGGGGCATCAGCTTTCCCGGGGTGCTGCTTGTCGTGCAAGAAAGACAACTGAAACGGCCACCGCCAGGCCCCCGTCTGCAAGACGGGCGATGACAGCGCTCAGAACRCGCTCGAATAACCGATGAAACAACTTGTTCAGGAGCCTGCCGGCAGAGGGAGGTTCTGCACAGCGTGCGGGTGTTTGTGCGCCGCCGCTTTGGGGACACGGTGACCGAGTGACCCGCGAGCCACGAGCTGCTGCTTTGGGCCTCGGCGGGGATTCGAAGGCACCGGCTGCGGGACGCGGCCACGGGCTGCGCCGTTCCCGCCCGCGGCCGCGCTGCCGAGGGGGCATTGCGGCCGCCGAGGGGGCATTGCGGG
The DNA here is from genome assembly GCA_003342815.1 of Eudromia elegans. Lineage (NCBI taxonomy): Eukaryota > Metazoa > Chordata > Aves > Tinamiformes > Tinamidae > Eudromia > Eudromia elegans. The sequence goes on from PTEX01000172.1 coordinate 1,540,660, forward strand.
CGCCGAGGGGGCACTGCGGCCGCCGAGGGGGCATTGCGGGCGCCGAGGGGGCACTGCGGCCGCCGAGGGGGCACTGCGGCCGCCGAGGGGGCACTGCGGCCGCCGAGGGGGCACTGCGGCCGCCGAGGGGGGCACTGCGGCCGCCGAGGGGGGCACTGCGGCCGCCGAGGGGGGCACTGCGGCCGCCGAGGGGCTGCACGGCCTCGCGCACAGCCCAGGGCGCTGGGAGCGCGGAACGAGGAGCCCGGATTGCTCAAGAATGACGGAGAAGGGTGAAAACGTTGAGAGTTTAATGTTTCCCCACTGTTAATCTGCAGATGCCATAGGGTGTTCCAGGCCAACTCGTAGCTTTACCCCCAAACTCCTGCTAATGTCCTGCCCAAGGGGGGTGCCATATGCTCACCCTGGCACCCCACGGGCACCTAGGGGTATCAAACACGTTAGTCCCTCAAAWAGTCCCCTCTGCACCTGCACGGGGCCTGAGCCAAAGCAGCCCACGCTGGACACTGCGCTAGGCCGGGCCCAGCATCATCCCCCAGCCCCAAACATACCCTGGACCTGGCACTACCCAGGGCCCCCGCACCCGAGCCCACCCCAGCCCCCTTCACCTCACACCGGAGCCCCGAGCTCCCCACACCCCTCACACCAGATTCCCCCCAGCTCCCCACACCAGACGCCCCCCGACACACACGCACCCTCCAGTGCGCCCCTGAGCAGCCCCGCGTTCCCGTTCCCACCGCGGGGGCGGCCGCGCTCCCCCTCACCTCCGCGCCGCCTCAGCCGCCAACGCTCCCGCGCGTTCAAAAGCGCGCGGGCTCTCCCGCCCGTCACGGCCCCCTTGACGCGACTCCCTATTTGCCCAGCGCGCTGTCACTCACCGGGAAGCTCATCCCCATTGGCCAAGGCGACGCGCGGCCCTTTGGACCCGCCCCACGGCTTTGCTCAGCATACACAGCCGGTCRAGGACTACAACTCCCGGCATGCCTCGCGAGGCACAGAGAGACCTCACGGCAGGGGTGGCGCGCGGGGCATGATGGGAATTGTAGGCGGTGGGGGGGCGCACTATCACACACCTCCTGTGGGCAAAATCTTGCAAAAAACACCAGTTTTGGTGGCAGACTGCTTTCTTTCAGCTCATTGCTCTGCTGTGCGTGCGAGATAAGCAAACAAGGCGGGCAGATGTGCTCACTCACGGATTCCGGCACGGCAGGATAAGGGCTGCGCTATCCAAGCTTCTCCAGCAAGGAGGCTTAATTTTAATTATCCGACGTGCCAGAAGAAATATCCTTGGATCGTGGAAAAGGATGGTCCCTCAGAAGAGGGAGAAGGGGGAACCCTGAGCCCGGGCGCAAGGGAGGTTTTCGGCTTAGGAAGCCGATGAGAGGAGTTCCCAGGGCTCGGGGCAGTAAGCGGGTGCTTTGCGCCGCCTTTGCTTTTAAATGGGCCATCTGAGCCCTGCAGTTAAGGGCATCTCCCACAAACGACGGTAACTTGCACCTGAAAAGCGACATTCCCAACCCAGGAGGTACCGAAAGGAGGTGGATGGGGCAGGGATGATGGCTCTGCAGCATTCCTATGGCTGGGCCATACAGAAATCTAGTGCCGGGTGCCAGGAAGTCTAATTACTACAGATCTTGTCTTCTCRTCTGCTAAATAAGCTTAAAATCCCAGCATTAACGTAACAGAAGGGACCCAACAGCTCTGCTCTCACACGTAGACTGTGCAGACTTGGCCCAAGGTCTGGGAGGAGGACACAGGACTGTAGGAGGTAAAGGCTACGGCACAAGGCAGTCAGGGTGGACTCGGGGAGCCGGCGACGGGTTTGGGCCATGGTCACCCACCGTCTCCAGGTGGAGCCACCGGAAACCKCAGGAAGGCTTCCTAGAGCCAACAGCATGGCGGGTCTCCGGTCGTGAACGTTCTTCACTCGTTTAAACGGCTCTAAGGAAGGTACAGCCAGTGAAAGGCAAGGCAGCAGTGGTACCAAAGACGAGCGCGGGGGAAGCCAAGTGAGACTCCTCCYGAGTGACGGTGCATCCCCTTCCCCTRCTGTAGCACAGACCGCTCAGCAACYCTGTTTTCCCCCRGCCTATTTCTCCGCCTGCTGCCCCTATTTCCCGGCCACGACACCCTCGGAAGGCCCATGAGAACTCACTGGGRCTCAGCTCAGCTCAGGCACCACAGCCCCATGGGGCAGACCCACCAAGGCCCAGCCACCCTCTTATCTCAATGCGCAACGCTGCATTCCCGCGCTGCCACGGAGCGGCGCGCATGCGCAACGCTGCGTCTGCTCTCAACATGCTGGCAATGGAGCGCATGCGCAGCGTTCCTTTTGCCCTCACCATGCTGGCAATGGAGCGCATGCGCAGCGTTCCTTCTGCCCTCACCATGCTGGCAATGGGGCGCATGCGCCACATTCCTTCTGCCCTCACCGTGCTGGCAATGGGACGCATGCGCAGCGCTCATTCAGCTGTCACAGCGMGGGAGGGACGAGCTTGGCGCATGCGTATTGAGGGGAAGTAAACCAGCCGAGACGTTAMGCGCATGCGCACTTCGCGCAGCTCCGCCTCTTTCCGTCAGCGCGCACGCGCCGCGCTCCGCTTCCGGTGCGCGGCTCGTCCGTTGCTGGGTGCGGAGGGGTCTACGGTGGCGGCTGCCGAGCGGAGCGCGGGCCCGGTGGCGCGGGCTGAGAGGCCCCTGCGCCACCACCGCCATCATGGTGTTTTACTTCACCTCCAACGGTGAGAGGCCGGGCAAGGGCGGCTCGAGGCCTTCCCACACACGCCGGCTTGGTCCCCCCGCCGGGCCTGGTCCCCTTGCCGGTTCCATGACTCCGACACATCCCCTTAACGGCCTCCGCCTCCGGAGCCMTTCCCATGGGGACGGCTGCCGTCCCTTAGCTGCCTCTGGGAGAGCTGTGGTGAGGGCAGAGGCAAGTGGGCCTTAAAATCCCCAACCRAAGGGGTCCCCGGGCGGAGGATCCTCCGGGCGGCCGCTGACGGGCCCGGGGCGGGCAGCAGCGGTGCGGAGCGGCCTCTTGATGCCGTTGGAGGCACGAGGGGGCGGCTGCAGAGTGTGGAGGGTCTCGTCGGTTTTGGTCCACACAGAGCCGGATGCTCTGTGGTTTGCCCTTGTGGAAAGACTGGCTCTTTCCGAAGCGTCAGGAAGCTCTGGTTTGGTGTGGTATGGACTGATATTATGGTGAACAGTGTAGGGATATATATATACATAAATATATAAATATATGATAGTTTCCTGTTTGCACCAGTTCATTTCACCAGCATATAACCTGCTCATTTACGTTCCTGCGGGGTTTTTACAGTTTCCCTGCTGTATTCCCAAGCTGGTACGTCGTCGTCTTCCTCAGCTCTGGAAGTCTCTTCAGTGAGACGTGTCTGAGTGTCAGGTACCGTGTCATCCTTGCGTGGGGCAAGGCTGCTGAGCTCGGTGTTTCTTACATAAATTGGTTCTTGGGCTCCATTTGGAAAAGTTTTGGTGTGGAAAGTGGAGCCTCTTCCACTCTCGTGAGCTGATGATACCCASCGAGAGCTTTATTTGATGCTGTAACGTAAGAAGTTGCTGCTGATAAGTGGCTGCTAGTGGGAAACTCGACGCGAGTTCTGTTTCCTGACCTCCAGGACGACATTCCTCCCGGGAGGAAGGAAAAGAGACATGATCTAGTGCCTTGYAGCCGAGGGGTTGACTTTGGGGCTGCAAGCAGACAAGCTGCAGTAGTTTAGCCATTATGTGGGCTAAAGATGCGAATTAGGTCCTTTAAATGATAGTTTTGCAAAGGGTTTCTGGCATTTTCAGTTGGTTAGGTCACCACAGAGACATCTGTAATTRTGAAGGCTGTTGCAGTTTGCTCAAAACATGTTGTACTGCTACCAAAGTGTATTAGATCGTGCAGAATGGAAGTAATGTCCTGCTCTATTATTCTACTGTTACAGATTAATAATAGAATTGTATTTCATTTCTTCATCATTTCTCTCATTTCTGGCATAAACATGTAGGGAGCTGGTATTTTCCTGTTACCGTGTATAAAAGCTTGCTTGGTTGGTTGGGGTTTCATGTCAGTTGCTTGGGATCTTGGTGATCAGCATTCTTCGACTGTAGCCCCTTGGTGCTTCATGCTGGTCTCCCGGCTGTACTGGCCCAAGGGGTTGAAAGGGAGAGTTGTTGGGTTTTCCAGAAACAGAARCATTTCTTTCCTGCATTGGGGAATGAGCCCTGAAGAAGAGAACGACGCTGTCTGAAGTGCCCCCAAGCAGCCCAGACAGGGCTGCGAGTCGATAACGCATATTTGTCCAGTTTGGGGATTTTGGTTGTCTTGTGGAATGTGATCTTTGTGAGCGCTCCCWGGCAGGTCGGTTTTGTCCTTCTGATGCCTCGCGGAAACCGAGGCCGGGAAAACAGGGTGTTTTAGGTAAGGCTGCAAAAGGAGCTCACACGAGGAGGCTGCAAACACGACGTTGGCATTTTTGGCTTGCAGACCTGCTTCTTTGCACAGATCTTATCGCTCTGGTTGTAGAGGCCAAAGCACGTGGATGACCAGGGGCRTTTTGTTCAGAAATCCTTTCCTCCRTGGGTCAGCTCCCYTGGAAAGTGGGTGGCAACAGCACTCGGAGTGTCCTCTTAAACACACTGAACCAAACCTGGAGCAAATGCAAAMCAATCTTCCCCGGGCCCCAGGAGGGAAGTGGGATGGATCAGATGTTTTTCATTCMAATTTCAGTGACCGAGACTGGTGTGTCCTTCACTACCTCCTTGCACAATTTGTCCAAAACCCCCTTTGATTTGTTTTCCTCTTTCTATCCCTCAGTTGTTCCTTCCGTTTACACCATTTACATGGGAAAAGATAAATACGAAAGTAAGTATATTAATATATGTGAGAAGTTCCTAACAGATTGGGTTTGGATTTGTGGGGTTTAACATTGTTTAGAAGGATGTCTTTTTTATGTGTTGAACTTGTATATTGTTTAAAAATGCTTCCACCCTTGCGAGTTGTTATGACTTACCCCTGTGGAATTTGCAGTGTTAGTTTTAGCAAGGATAGCTAAAGTTTTGTGGTCCTCCAAGCAACATAAATACAAATGATTTAAATAAACTGAAAAAAAAGGTAGATAAAAGTTACTGCTTTTTGCTTTGTAATTGATAATCTCCCAATTTCTGCTTGGTCTGTGTTTCTGGGCTCTCCAGTGATTGCTCATACCCATAGGTTTTCCCCTCCTGTCCTTCCTCATGAGCTGAAGGTTACAGTTTTGCTGCAYCTCCTGTTTCCAAATCAGCACCTGGTGTGAAACCAGGAGATCTCACTCTGAGGGGGAAGAGTTTGTATTGCTGCCCTGAAGGCCTTCCCTGAAAGAAACTCCATCTCCATTAGAKAGATACCGGAAGAAATATTTTAACTTATATTTTTCCAAGCAGTGCGATGGAGGCATGTCAGGGGAGAAGGGAAATTAGATGTATTTGGAGTTTGGGTCTGCCAAAGCCACGGTGTGTTTTGGGAATGGTGATTCCTTGCGTGGGTGTTGCGTTCTACTGCAGTCAGCAACAGTGTTCAGGTCCTGGTCTGCTTCTGTGTAACTTCTGTGCAGTGTCTGACCTTGCTCATTGCTGCTTTTATTCCTGCAGACGAAGACCTAATTAAATATGGCTGGCCTGAAGACATCTGGTAGGTACTGGAGCACCTTCTGCATGCGCTCGTGCTTGGAAACAAATTTCCTCTCCCAAAGCAGCCGAGTTGAGTGATTGCATCAACCTTCTCCCTTCCGCAGCCTCCCTTTCCCAAGGCCCTCTAGCAGCTTAAGTGTGATCCCAGGGTTGGAGGTTTGAAAGTGGCATGAATTCAATTACTCCTCCCGTCCTTGGAAGTGAAGTGGGGTTGTACAGGAGTGCGTGATATCAGGAGAGTAGAAAGTAGGTTTTGTAACTTGTTTTTCTTCTGTTTTTGCCACATGAGCTTGAAGTGGTATATAAGTGGTATAACCACTATATAAGTGGTATAACTAGCAGCACCTGCTGAAGAATTTGTTAGGTTGCTGTTTCTCTGAAGAATACAAAAAAAAGACCAAAACGCTGCATGTGGAAGCTTATCTGACGAGTGTTGTCTGTGTGTCACCTATCAGTTAAAGCAGGGAAGGAAGGTTTATTTTTTGGTCTCATGAAGGTACTGCTCCTTGGAGGATGAGCTCAGACTTCCCAAGGTGTTTCTAGGTGGCGTGAACRGTCGCAGATGTCTTTTCCATGGAATGGCCGCCACGTCACTTGTTGGGAAGCAGACCTTCCGGAACAGATTGCCAACTTGCCATTAAATGTGCTCTTTTGTTTTATAGGTTTCATGTGGATAAGCTCTCCTCCGCACACGTGTATCTGCGGTTACACAAGGTAATCCTGCAGCGTGCTTTTAATGAGCCCTAATTAACGTTTGCCCACGTAAGAATTGCGAGGAGCTGCTCTGCAGCGAGCGCCTCTGTCTGCATGAAGCTCTAGAGTTGGGGCTTCCCTGAGGATGCAGGTAATGACCATGTGGAGAGGAGGAATTTACAGCCTCTGTTATGAAACGCAGGGAGGAGCGGGAAATTTAATGGGCCCAAGACTGCCAAGCGAATGATTTCTGGCTTGACACCAGGCGTATGCCTAGAAACGATCTCTGTGCTAAAATGGGGAGGATATTGTTGGGAAAAGCAGGACGCGAGTCGCTATGGTGCTCTGAACCTCTCCTTACAAGCTCTGCATCCCGTAAAACACACGGCGTGGGACATCCTGGGTGTGTTTGTGGAGCTGATCCCTCCTTCTGGGCTCGGYGCTCATGTCGCGTTGCTCTGTCGCAGGGGCAGACGGTGGATGACATTCCCAAAGAAGTTTTGATAGACTGTGCCCACCTAGTGAAGGCTAATAGCATTCAAGGTAATACTAATTACTGTACGGAGAGGTACTAATTGATATGGGAGATACTACTTATCTTGGCACTGCTGCTGGGGTGTCTGTGTCTGGCCTGCGTGAATACGTGGGTTTTGCATCAAGTGAAGTTTCCGTGATGTTGTTCTGCCGCTCTCGTGGGAAGCAGATGCCGCTCCCAGCCCCTGGGACTGCCCGTTGTGCTCGCACAGGGAGGAATTCGAAATCTCCTGAGTTCCTGGTGGTGCCTCCGTGCTGCTGCACGAGCCAAAGGGGCCGCGCAGCCGCCTCCTCTGCACCGCCCTGGGGCCCCTTCTGCAGCGATTCCTCGCCTGGCGCGGGCTCTCTCCATCTGGATTTCATTAGCGCTGCTGCAGCGCTCGTGTTACTGCACAAAGTGCTGTAGTCGTGTTACTCTGCTCCGCAGTAACACTGGGAGCACTGTGTCCTTTCTGCTTTCTTGCCTAGCTAGTAATGGTGGAGAGTCAAATCAGGCAGCATCTCCACTCACGCGACCGACTTTAAGACATTGCTCCTCTTGCCTTCTCCCTGTTTCACAGGCTGCAAGATGAACAACGTCAAYGTGGTTTACACGCCGTGGACTAACCTGAAGAAGACGGCGGACATGGATGTGGGGCAGATTGGATTTCACAGGCAGAAGGATGTGAGTGTTTGCCGGGTGCCCAGTGCGTCACCTTCACTGACAGCCTGTGAGCCTTCCATGCTCATAACATTCCTGTGATAGGAGCCGGGGAAGTTGTCTTCAGAGCTTGCCCTGGAGCAGGGGGTATTCCCTCCTGGAGGCTCACAGAGACACCARGGGATGTGTTTGGATTTGTCCAAAATAAATTGACAGCCCGTGGCTGGAGTGCCAGTGCATGCGAGTGCAGCCTGCACAGCACGTGCTCCAAACGGCAGCGCTGTGCAGCTGATGCAGGACAGTGGGAAGCGTCGGTCTGTGCTGTCTGCTTGAGTCTATGGCTGTTGACAACATTTCTTAACTTGCTGCAGCCGGACACCTACGTATAAACGTGTTGAGAAACAACTTTTTAGCTTTGTGTGAGCTCGGGCCACTTCCCAAACTCCAGTGAGTGTCCCCATGTAATGTTAGACTTAAACGGTAGTGTCACAGCTTGGCTCGAGAGAGAGAGGCAGGTGTTAGGATAAAACACATCTGTGCAGGAGCAGGAACGGGCCAAAGCAACAAACCCCTCCAGGCTACAGAACAAGAAGTGCAGAAGAGCAACAAGGCTRGAGAAGCCCAGCATGTGAGTTTCTCGTGCCACAGAGGTCTACAGAGATCTGCTACCAGCTCTTTAGGGATCAGTAGAGAGCAGTGCTCACCGCCGGGCCTCTGCTGAGACACGCACCAAGCAAGCAGTTTGGAAATGCCGACGCACCCAGCAGTGCTTACACGTGTTAGATGTGGCTGAGGGGTGGCGGGAGTGGGTCACTTCTTGCTGTTATGCAACCTGCCGAATAGGCTGAGGTGGCAGTTATTTTTCTTAGCATCTGTTTTTGTGGGTTTCAGTCATGTGTAAAGTAGAAATAGGGTGTTTTCTTTCCATTGAGAAAGTGCCAAAATAAAAGTATTTTTTTTATAAGGATCATAGTTCTTTGCAATCCAAAGGTGAAAATGCTGAYGGTGGAGAAAAAGGTGAATGAGATCCTGAACCGGCTGGAGAAGACCAAGGTGGAGCGCTTCCCAGACCTGGCTGCGGAGAAGGAAGCCAGGGACAGGGAGGAAAGGAACGAGAAGAAAGCCCAGATCCAGGAGATGAAGCGGAAGGAAAAGGAAGAGATGAAGAAGAAGAAAGAGCTGGAAGAGCTTAGGTAAGTAATAAATGGCAGTGCCAGCTTCTAACTTGTGCAGTTTTCGTCGGCGCGGAGGGGGAGTTGTGGGTCAGCAGTTGCTGTTGAGCCTAATGCGACTCAGCGCTCAGCTGACCCGCTCCGACRGAGATGTCTGCACGGCCGAGTGGTTCCCTTTGTCCTCACAATGAATGTGCTTTCCCCATTCCTCCCAAAATAAACCCGGATGTTAAACCATTGTTAGACAGAAGAACTGTTTCTTTTCATGCTGGTCCTTGGGTGAAGCTTGGCAAGGTGCTTAGCTCTGCCTGTGCAYTGGAAGGAAACTCACAGCTTTGGGTGAGGCTTGCAAAGTGCTGAGCGTTAGGGGAAGTTCTGCAGCTCCRTGTTGCACCACGGTGTGAACTTAAAACACGTACAAACGCTCCATCTTCCCCGTGCAATTGCACAGTGCTTTAAACGRAGAAGGAGGAATGGTGCTTTGAAATGCAGAATTGCCCTTTCTGTCGTCTGAGTCAAAACATGCAGCAACACACGTGGGTTTGTGCCTCAGCACCGGGTGTGCCAGCTCAGTGGCCCCGACAGCTTGCTATTAGTGTGCAAAATTATTTTTATCACAGTAAGTCATGATTATCTGTAAATGATTGTGAAAGTGGAATTTGCAAAACCGCCTGTGTGTTCCTGGGTGTTTCAGCCCGTGTAGACATCGGCAGAGGAGGACTTAGCTAAGCATAAGAGAGGTTACCAGCGGGCTCATCTGTGTTGCAGAGCGAGGGGGCTGCCTTCCTGCTTTACCTGCTCCCAGAGCTGATCCGTGACTGTCCYCCAAAAAAAGTAAAGGGTTTTCTTCCTCCTGGGATTATCTAGTTGGCAGTTTCTATACAAAACTCTGGAGGTTTTGGGTGCTGCATACCTCTGCAGCCAGCCCATGGGAGAGTGGCAAGCGTTGGTCCAGCCTGTCTGAGTCTAGAAAGGCAAACCCTTTATTCTGGTCTTGTTTTATCAACATACTCCTTTGCTGGTGGCTTGTAAACACAAGATGTTGTAATTTCCCTTTCAGGAGCTACTCGTCGCTAATGAAGGCTGAGAACATGTCCTCTAATCAGGTGAGCTCTGGCTGGTGCCACTGCAGCCTTTTGGGGATGGGTGAAGGGCCAGGATTTCCATTGCAGCGTGTGCAACGATCCCAATCTGCCCGTTTTTCTGCAGGACGGCAATGACTCGGATGACTTCATGTAAATAAAGTCTCRCCTTTCTTCACCTTGAGGGGATCTGGGGGTCTTCGTGTGTGACTGTCACCAATAATGCCAAAAAAAGAGCGAAAAAGCAAACTCTGACTTCACTTCTTCAGAGCCCGGCTGGTTCTGCTGGCGCTCCCACCAGCTCCGTGCCATGGAYAACCTGTGAGCAGAGACGGCCTCCATATCTGCACATACATCTCTTTAAGGGACACGGGTGGAAGAAAAGAGAAAAAGAACCGGATTTCAGCTCCACAAACACAAGGATATTTATTGCAGGGAGGCTGTTGCTTTAGCTTTTAATCCCAGGTGATTTAAAGAAAGAAATGGAAAAGCCACCGTGCTGTCTCGTTGCTGTCCCTGGGCGGCGCCGGCACCCGCGGGGGAGCCCCTTGCCGGCTCCAGAGCTGCTCTCCGTGCCGATGAGGGCACGGCCGGAGCATCCCTGGGAAACGGGGCTCATCCCGGCGCCGGGAGCCGCTTTGCAGCCCTGCCCAGCCCCTGCTGCAGGGGAATCTCAGGCCGTGACGCTGCAGAGCTTGGCTGGTCAGCCCAGATGAGCGAATGAAGCCAGGTTGTGCCCCCCTGGCAGGAGATGCGAATCGACCCACATTGTTGTTTTCTCTTCCTTTTTTAATTGCTTTGGATTTCTGGGCTCTGCCCTGGAAACCTTTTCTGGAGCGAGAGAAGCGGGTGGGGGAGAGCCGGGATTTTGCACAAGTGGGAGCCGTGGCCGGAGGGCGCCGCGGGGCGCCGCGGGTGGTTTGCACAGGCCGCACGCGGTGCCTTGCGCCACTTGTACGTGCGGCACAAATAAACCCGTGCCGTGCTGGCGCCACCTCGCCTTCCGCAGGGTCCCCTCTGCGCTCCCATCCGCAGCGGGACGCGGCATGGGGTGTCCCGCGGGAAGCGGCATGGGGTGTCCCGTGGGCGGAAGCCCTTCCCCGCGGCTGCAGCTCCGGCCTCCTCTGTTGCTCCGTTTGTCTCTTCCCACCTTCCCCTGTCCGCTCCCGGCGAGGCCTGTGTTTGCCCACGGCCCTCCTGATCCTGGGCTAATTCCCAGCCCTCCTTGGCTTTCCCACATCCCGGCCTGTGCTGGGAGCTGCCTGCTCTTCCGAGTCTCTGGCTCTATCACCCCAAGGCTGGGGGAGCTTGGTGGGTTATCCGGATTTGGGCATCAGGCAGAATGGGGAGTTGGGATTCATCCCTGCTCCAGCCCTGCAGGAGCTCCAGGCGACAGACCCCAGGGTGAGCGGGGGGACCCAGACCCGTGTCCCCAACCCCGGTGCCACTGGGGAGGCCGAGACACAACCACCCCCCCTCCCAGCCCTGCATGTGGGCGAGGGGCCCAGGCGTCCGGGCTGGGCTGGCTGCCCAAGTGCAGCCGCCGCCTCCTCCTCCTCCTCCTCCTCCTCGCGCCGTCAAAGGGCCCTTTGAGCAGCGCGGGCGCTGCCGCTGCCCCGTGTTGTCCTTGGCACCGCTGCCCGCCCTGCCCCTGCGTGTCCCCCCCGGGGCCCACGTGTCCCCCCCGGGGCCCACGTGTCCCCCCCGGCGCCGCCGCGTCCCCAGCACGAGGCCAGCCGGGCGGCGTGGTCGGAGCGCTTTAATGCACCCCGTGCCGGGACTCTCCGCGCGTGTCACGAGCTGCCGGGTCTCTGCTCGCCGCGCGGAAAACAGGAAGCGGCCGAGCCAAGAGCAACAGCGCCGGGCCGGCCGGCGGCGCGCTCCGGTCGGGAATGCCACGGGAATGGGCGCGGAGACGGCTGCGGAGCGCGCACAGGGCACCGTGATGCGGCTGCGTGTGTGCACACGCGTGTGCAAAATGTGCTGGGGAAGGGGTGCCGTGTGTGCACACACGTGTGCAAATGTGAGGTCTGTGTGTGGGTGTGATGGAGTGTGGGCAAGCCCCGGGGCACAGTGAAGCAGCTCTGTGTGTGCACACACGTGTGCAAGTGTGAGCGTATGCAAGCCCTGGTGCGGGTGCACAGCAAAGCAGCTCTGCGCGTGCACGTGGGCGTGCATGGAAGCTCTGCGTGTGCGCACGGGTGTGCAAATGTGCGTGTGCAAGCCCCAGTGCTGTTAAACGGGGAAGCAGCGCTGCGTGTGCACGCGGGGGTGTAAAAGTGTGAGTGTGCAGAGCAAAGCAGCTCTGTGTGTGCACACATGTGCAAGCCCCAGTGCCATTACATGGGGAAGCAGCTCTGCATTGGCACGTGTGGCACATGTGTGTGCAAGCCCCAGGGCTGGTGCATAGCAAAGCATCTCTGCAAGTGCATGTGTGTGCACGTGTGCATGCAAGCGCTGGGGCCATTACATGGGGAAGTCGCTCTGCGTGTGCACATGGGGGTGTAAAAGTGTGCGTGTGTGCAAGCCCTGGTGTGCAGCAAAGCAACTCTGCATGTGCACACACATGTGTGTGCAAGCCCTGGTGCATAGAGAAGCAGCTCTGCGTGTGCACACGTATGTGTGCAAGCTCCGGTGCTTAGCGAAGCAGCTCTGCATGTGCACACGCATGTGCAAACGTGTGGGCATGTYCCGGTGCCAGGGCAGTTATGCAAAGCACCCTGCATGTGCACGCGTGCATGTGTGCACGCCTCTGTGTTTGCATACATGTGCATTTGCACACGTGTGTCTTTGCACACGCGTGTGTGCAGGCACGTCCTGTGCCCGGGGACCAGCCCCGGGTCCCCTCGCTGCCCGCGCCGCCGTCACTGCCCGTGTGGCCCCGCTGGCCCCGGTGGCCCCGGCGGTCCTGGTGGTCCCGGTGGTCCCGGCATGCCGGGCTCCCCCTTGACTCCAGCCGGCCCCATCCTGCCAGCGGCTCCAGGCGCCCCCGGCATTCCCGGCTCTCCCGGCGCTCCAGCGGCTCCCGGCGCTCCCGGCGCCCCGGTGGGTCCCGCAGCGCCCACGGCGCCCGGCGCTCCTGCCTGCCCCACGGCGCCGCTCTGCCCCCAGCTGCCC
>PTEX01000172.1:1583213-1598363 GCA_003342815.1 Eudromia elegans
TTTACTTTACTTTATTTTATATTTTATTTTACTTTATTTTACTTTATTATGTGCCTCAACAGCCTCCCTTCCTGCTTGGAAGCCGCTTTCCCAGCCCGGAACACCCCAGCGCGCTCCTCGACACCGCCGTGCCCGGGCTCTCTGATCCCGAAGCCCGAGCCTGGATTTCTCCCGAGCCCTTGCAGACCTTACGCAAGGCTGCAGCAACAGCGGGAACGCTTGGCCGCGCTCCGGCCGGGCCGCGGGACGTTGCCAACGTCCCTTTTCCCTGCCAAGTCTCCAGGCTTTCGGCACCTGCTCGGAGCAGCGGGAGATCCTCGCTCGCTCCCAGGCTCCGGCCCTGCTTTCCGGGCAGTCTGGCTGGGGAGAAACCCCCRCGCTTTGGGAAAAGTCCCGTGCGTGAGGGAGCCTTGGGAYGGGAAGGGCTCCRCAGGCTCCAGCGGTGGCTCCCGGGRTGCCGRGGGAAGGAGTTTTCCAGAGGCACCATCCTGAACGCMGCTCCGGGCTGCCAGCAAAGGACGGGCTGTGTCTTGCCCTGGATCTTCCATGGAAGGGGCTCCAAGCCCGGCAGGAGCCAAAGTCCCTCCCAGAGCCGGTCCGAGTGCGGTCCAGCCTGGTCCGTTCCTGGGCTGGTGGCACTGCAGCGACCTGGTCCCCTTGAGGGAGCAGCCACAGGGTAAAGCTCCGCGCAGGAGCATCCCCAGGGTCTCCGGAGAGCCGTCGGATGCCGTTTTCCTGGAAGTGCTTCCCAAACCAGCGCTCACCTTGTCCCGCTCCTCCCCGTGCTGCTGGGAGGACGGAGCTGCTCCGTGGGGATCTGCGCTCTCGCCCSTCGGCCAAGGGCTGAGCCTTTGCTGCCTGTGTCCGTGCGGGACGGGCCGCCCGAGGGCTGGGATGCTGTTCCGGAGGCTGCATCCCGGGAGGGCAGCCCCAGGAAGACCCAGACCAGCCTGTTCCCGGCATTCTTGTGTCCCGTTCAGGCATCCGGAGGCTCCGCTCCTCGGGACGGCACGAGCTGGCTCTTGTTCCCCCTCCAACGGGACGTTCCGGAGGCCGAGGCTGGGAGCGCAGCAGCTCCTGCCTTATCCCAGGTATCCGCTTGGACCTTCACGATCGACCCACACGAGGCCAAGCGCTGCCATCAGACCAACCACGCACGTTGACGGGTTGGGATTCGGCCCCGCCGCGTGATCCTGCCCGGGCACGAAGGGAAGATCCTCCCCGGAGCTCTGTTCCGGCCTGCTCGGATCTCGGCACGGATCCCCACGGTTGGCTGTGCTGCATCCTCGCTCCGGCCGCCAACGAGAGCTCCAAAAATCCCGAGGAAGGGCCCTGAGCCCTGGAAAACCGCCAGGCTGGGGCGACAGGGATCCCCGTCTGATCCCAAGGGCCACTCGTGGGTACCCCAGGTGACTCCAAGAGCTCCCGCCGGGAGCCCTGCCCGGCGTTCCCATCCTGAGGGCCGAGTGCATCCAGCGTCGTCGGTGACGCACGGATAGGGACGTGCGGGGAAATAAGGCTGAAGCCTTAAATCTGCTGCTCCGTGGCTGGGAACCTCAGTCTGCCAGCGGGAAAACCAAACAGCGAGTTTTTCACAGAAAGCTCTTGCTTTTTATTTTTCTTTTAAAAAAAGCAAAAATTAATTAAAAATAAATTTAATTAAAAGTTTTTTGCCTTTTTTTTAAAGGGGAAGAAAATAAAGAAAAAAGGATGATCCAGGGATGCAGCACGAATCTGCTTGTCTCCAGATCCACGGGACACGGAGCTCCAAGACCTGCTCCAGGTTTGGCAGGGCCTGGCTCCCAAACAAACAGGAGCTTCCGCAATTTGGGCTGTCAGAAAATCGGGTCGAAGAGATTCCCTAAGAGACAGAAACGGGAGAAGAGGCTTTGGGGCAAAAGCCAGAGCCGGGCGAGTGCTGAGGGTGTCAGGAGGATCCGTGTTCAGGGACTGACGGGATCCTTTAGGAGCAAAGCTGCTCCTTTCCGCTCCTTGCCCTGCAAGRCAGCTCATCCCAGGACAAACCCACCCCGTTGCACCAGATTTCCTGCTTTTCCCCTGGGGTTTTAGGCGTGGGGTGCAGAGCCTGGCTGAGGATGTGAAGCCCAGTGTGACGGTGGCCGTGCCGAGGGACGGCCGCGCTCCAGAYAAATCTGTCCCTAAAAAAGCCCCGTGATGGAGACTCCGCGCTGACCATGGATGGTCCAGACCTGCACTTTGCTCTTCTTTCCAGGAAGACTTTCCCAAATTTCCACCTCCTTGGCYGCATTTCCCAGCCGGGCTTCCCTGCGTGCTCATCCGGAGCTGTCCCCTTCCTCCCTGCAGACACATTTGCTGCRTCGGCCACATGTCCCCTGCTCCGTGTGGAGCAATTCCCATTCCGCCATGCGGATGCCCTGCGGATGAGCACRCTGGTGAGGCCGTGTGTGGTACCCRGGATCCGGGCGGGSGGACAAGGGGGACAGGGGACTCGTGGCGTCACCAACTCGCTGTCCTCGCTGCTGCACCGCGGGTTGCTGGAGCGGCTCCGGGCAGCGGCACGAGCGGCACGAGCACCCAACAGCGGAGGGACGAGAGCGGGGACACCCCGATCTCCATCGGAGGGAAAGGACAGGCCGTGGCAAGCGAGCGGAGGGAGAGGACGGCGTGTTCCCGGGAGCAGCGCTCCGGGTGCGCATGGATGAGCGCAGCGGGCACCAACGCGTGGCCCTATGGGGGCCTGGGGTGACGAGGAGCTCCGGATGGGACAGGGATGTCCCCAACAAGCGCCGCACAGGCTCCCCACTGGAGATCCACGGTGGAGCTCGTTATCCAGGGCGGCGCTAACGAAGCCCGCGGGGATGCCRGGCGCCGTGGGGAGCCCCAGGAGCAGCATTGGAGCTAACGAGTCCCGAAGGATTCAGGCCGCCTCCCGGGTGATGCCACCCTCTCCTCGCCGGTGGATGCGGATGCGAGCGGATGCGCTGGGGAGGGAGGTGGCAGAGAGGTGCCACCGACCCCGCGGGGGCCACCGCTGACCCTAAGGGGTCGCAGGGGACGAGCCCCAGCCCTGGCCGTGCTGCTGCCGAGTCTGAGCCTTCCCGGCCACCGGCCAGGACCTCTCCAAGCTCCGGAGAGGATACTCAGGTTCCGCACGGCTGGCACGAGACCTTCCGCAGGGAGAGGCTGCAGGGAGCGTGTCCTTAGACGGATCAGGGCCCTCAGGGCTCCAAGCAGCCCCTTTTGTAGCTCTTTTGTATCCGCAAAATGAGCAAATCCGATGGTTTTAGTTCCAGCCAGGACTTCCAGCRGGCTGGAAAGACCTCCCTGGGAGGRAGCATCCAAAYGYCACCAGGTCCTGCTTAAAYAGGAAGCTGGATGAGGAYGCRGGAGCCCGGCTGCATCTTGGAGCCACCCGGGCACAMGGCCGGGGTTACGGCACCGCCACCCGGCACGGAGCCACCCGGGCAGCAGGGAGCAGGGGACCGGCTGGCCATGGAGCTGCTCTGCAGGGCCTCGGCACCGGACGCGTCCATCCCGCCCGGGCTTTCMGTCCTGCTTCCCGCCCAGACCGAGCCCAAGGAGCATCTCGCCCACCCGCCTCTCCTGCAGACTCTTCCCATCAAACYCCTCCTTGGGAAAGGGGCGTTTTTCCCTTTGGGAAGTGCTGGGCTCCGGTTCTTGCAGCTCGGGGGGTGCTCAGGCGTGCTGCTTCCCACATTGCTGCTCGTGCAGACCGACCAGGGCTCGTCCAGGGGATGTCTGGGGCAGGGGCTGGGTGGACGTGGTCACTTCCTGCACGTATTCCAACAGCCACTTCCTCAAGCTGTGGGATTTCTTAGCAYGCCCATGACATGGATGCTGTAATTTTGTGTTTTCCCAGCTCATTGCACAAAGATCCGCACAAAATCAGTGCCTGGGAGAGGGGGAGCCTGTCCCGGCTCCTGCACACGGGCAGCCCAGAGGCTTTCAGAGCCTTTGCTCACTTATGGATTTATTTTCAGAGAGGTGCCCGCCTCCTTGGGGCGGTTTTGGGGCCTGAGGAGCAGGAAAGGCAGGTCCTTCAAAAGCAGCTGTTTCCTCCTAAAGTTAAAGCGCTGTCCCCGGAGAGGCCGGCTCCGTTTGTCCGGTTTGCAACGGGATCCCGGAGCCACGGGATGCTCTTTTGGGGGAGATCGGGTTTCCCAATGAGTCACCCGTGAGCAGGAGATCCCCCCCGTGGTGCCAGTGTCATCCTGGCCCTCCATGCACGGACTGTCCCCTCCAGATGCCGATGCCACCCCCCACCCAGCCCCCCCACCCCGCCTGTTTCTCGCTTCATTGTCTCGATGCAAAAGAAAAGAAGAAAGGAAGATGGGAACGGTGAAAGACAAACAGCTATTTTAAGGGGAGCAACCTAATGCACAAAAAAGCCCGCGTTTCTGCCAAAATGGCCCCGCGCGGCGGCGGAGCGCGGCCGCTCCTGCGCGCGAGCCCCATGCCCAATTTAGGCAGAACTATTCGCCACCGGCGGCAGATGCCGCAGGGCCTTCCCGGGCCCATCGCGCCGGGTCGCGGCCGCCGCCCTCGCCCCGCGCCGCGCTCCGCACCTGCGGGAGCCGGGAGCCGGGAGCCGGCTCCGCATCCCGGCTCCGCATCCCGGCTCCGCGGAGCTCCGCCGCCCGCGGCAGCTCCCTCGGCCCCGCGGCCGCCCTTCCCACCCCTCGCCTGGGTGCCCCTCGAATCACTGCTCCTGGTCGGGGACACCCCGGGGTGTCCCCACCGCTCATTTTCCACCTCTTCTCCCCCAAAAYAGCAGGTGGGAGCCTTCAATATCCGCATTTCCCCTGCGGGAGCCGGGTTGTGGCTCAGTCCGTCGGCGTCTCCTGCAAAATGCACATGCAGGAGGAGGATCCCCTGGGCGCAATGAGCTGCACCGGGGGCCTCGGGCACGCGGGGGCCGCGGGTGCCGAGTGCCGCTCGCCGCCGACTCCTGCTCCCCGCCGGCTGCTGCCGCCCCCGCTCCGCACGCGCCCGGGCGGCCTCGCTGCCAAAGGGCGCACAAAAACACCCTCCAAAAACCGAAATAAATAAATAAAGGTGGAGGCGGCCGCTCCGCAGGGAGCGCCAGCATCGCGGTTGCCAGGACAACCCGCTCTGACCCCTCGGCCGCACGCGGTGACTCAGTCCTTAACGGCGCGACCGGGATGTCGGTGCCCGCAGGAGCCCTGAGTCACTCCTGGAGCGGACACGGGGCGTGAGCGGCCTCCTCTTCCTCTCCCCCACCCCGAGCGTTTATTACCGATAAATATTTATCACATATTTATCATTGCCACGCAGCCGGCTCTGCCAGGCTGGCGGGCACGGAGAGGAGGTGCTGATCCATGCGAGGATCCCCCGGGAAGGGCAGCGGGCGCCGGGAGCGGGCGGGAGCCGGGGCCTTTGCAAGGTCGCCTCTCGTCCTCCCGCTCTCGGCGTTGCTGAGGTCTGGACCTGCTGCTCTTATTTTAAACCCCCGTCATGCTCTGCCTCTCGGGGAGGGTTCGCTTGCCATATGTCAGCATCCTGCCCGCATCCGCTCCCTGCCCGGCTCCGCTCTCCCGCGGACCATTTGGACGGGAAATAAAAGCACAGGGCAGGGATTAAATAATTCATGGGGCTCCGCTGCGGAAGGCGGCACCGTTCCCTGCGGCACGGCACGGCGTGCTGGCGCGGCGTGGGGACGGGGAGGACGGCGCCGGCCTCGGAGCGCGGGCACCGGTGCCATCGCTGCTGCCCCACGCCGTGCCCGGGCTGCTCGCGCTGGAGATGGGGATGCGAGGGTGTAAAACGGGAGGTTTCCTGAGAGCAGAGCGGGGCAGAGACGGGGCTGCGGTGGATGGGACATCCAAGGGTTGCAATGGTCCTGCAGGGATCATCTCCAGGATGCTCAGGAAGCACCGGGACTGGGTCCCGGCTCCACTCGGCTCTGTCTTCCAAGCTTTATTTAGCCCCTGATCCGGAGGTRGGGGAGGTCGGATCCCTTGCACAGGTTGGGATTCGCTTTGGCCGGGGGCTGGGAGAGGAACGGGGCTGGTTGGAGATGTGCGGACCCCACTCGGCCTCCTCAATCCCTGGYTCTTTCCCAGCTCATTTCAGGGCTTTAAAATCCCAGGATGAAGGGGCGAGGACCCTGCTGCACACATGGGAATCACTCTGCAGGAATCTGCCCATGCTGGGGCTGCTGCCATCCCGGCCATCCCATTCCCGGTCCCTGCATGGGGATCAAGGCACCGCCGGGAACCAGGAGGCTCCCGTGGTGGGAGGTGGGGACAGAGGCTGCGCAGGCAGCGGGAAGCGCTAATCCCGCCGGCTGCTCCGTCACCCGAGACGGGCCGGAGCGCGCTCCAAAATTAGCTCTGCCAACACCAGCGCGAGGAGGGGGGCAGAAGCAGGGGGGGACAGGGATGCAGCAGCCACTGCCCCGGCCAGAAGGAGGGATTTGCACTGTACCCTCGGGGGGACTTTCCCAGGGCAGCCCCCGGGGTGGGCTGGAGTGCCGGGATGCTCCGAGCTCTCCCGCTCCGAGCGAGCCCRCCTGGATGCACCCGGAGGGCTCTGCGGTTGCTCTCCCAGCTGCCGCTGCCCGTCTCGTGCGCCAGGGACACAGAAAGGGTCACGGGCTCTGCAACGGGCACCGGCAGCCGCTGTGCTGCCGTCCCCGGGAACAGGGAGCCCTGGTCCTCGTGCCAGCAGGCAGCTCCCTGCGGACGAACGGCTCCATGTACAGCCCCGGCACAGGGATGTCCCCGCACACCGTGGATGCCCCATCACGTCCTCCTCTGGTTTTCCCACCTCGGGGGACTTTCGGTGACTCTGCACCGTGCTCCCCGTTAGCCGCTGGCTTTGCCCAATGCCTGAGTTATCCTCATCCTTATATCTCCAATAAGGGCAACCTGGCTTTGAAACGCGAGTGCCCCGGGCACGTCCTAACACAGTGGGCACCAAGTCCCTCCTGCCCTGCTCTGAACTGTGGGCACCTGGGTGGGTCCTGCCTCGAGGTGACCCCTTCGTGCCGGGGACCTGGGTTATCCCATGCCGAGAGCATCAGTCCTCATGGGGCCTCCAAGGAAGACCCTTGTTTGGGGACGGGTCCCCGGGTCCGAAGGCTTTCTCGAGTGCCACGGCCTGTTCCTTTGCTCCGTYGGCGAGGCTGGGAAGGAAGCAATCGTTCTCTCTAAAGGAGCCCGTGGGAAGGACCGGCCTTTATCCCTGTAATGCTTCAATTTGTACGTCTGTATCTGCACGTGTCTGCTCATCATCTCGTTGACCCCGTTTAGCCACGTCTCGCTTCCTCATTTGTCACCGAYTGCCACCACGGGAGGTGTGAGCAGGAAGCCCTGCTCTTGCCAGTGCACGATCATCCAGCCTCCCTCGGAGGCTGGSACCCCAGCAAAACCACCCACCACCCTTCCTCACCACTTCTCCCATCCAAAGCAGCAGCTTTCTTACGGGAACACAAGGTGTTCATTTGCAAACACGTCGGCCTTGCTACCCACCTCCCTGCTCACTGTCCTGGCACTTGGATGGTGGATMCATCCAGGGAAAATGGTCCAAGAGAATACGGATATAACAGGGAAGAACGAGCCTGGAGGGCCACCACGTGCCTGACCAGAAGAGAGCTCAGGCAGGAGATGGGGATGGAAATTGCACAGGATGGGTCTTGCTCCCAGGAGTGTCTCCAAGGGCATGAGATTTGGTCCAACGTYGGCACCCCTCCCTGGGTCCTCACGCACCCTGTCTTCTGGATGCAGCTCTTTGAGAGCAGCGTTCGTCCCCACTTCTCCTGCTTGCCCATTGGGTACAGCTGCAGGTGGAGGGACCATCTCCAGGGTTGGTGGCAACAGGAACRTTCCCTTTGGCCTGGCAGATGCTTATTAGAGCAGTCAGGTGACCGATGGAAAGCGGCGATTGCTGCAACAGGTTTCCGAAATGCAATTAGGGCCCTGGAAAGCTCGGCCCAGGCGCGCTGCTGCTGCTCTCAATCACCCCGTGCCAGCCGGGACCTGCGTGGTGGGGTCTGGCCTCTCCCATCAACCTGTGCTCCCCAYGGCTGCTCGCAATTTCCAGAGGCCTGGAGCGTTTTGCAATAGGAAAGACGATTTTAGGCGGCAGTCCAGCGAGCCACGAGTCCCCCGGATACATCACAAACACYAACGCGTCCTAGGGCTGGTGACAAGACGTTGGCAGATGGTAGGAGAGGAGCTGAGGTCACCCGGAGATGGGAAGGGATAAACGGCCCAGGGTTGAAGCATCTTAGTCCCCAAGGTGACGTTTTGCATCAGGGGAGCGGCGCCACCAGAACGATCCTGCCCAGGGTGGCACGAGGTGCCACCTTCTGTCTCCTTCCAGCTGCTCCCTGCGGATAGACGCTGCTGATGGAGGCACAACGTGGCTGCCTCGAGCGCCTGGTTTTGCTTTCCTCATCCTCCTCCAGCACCAGCACGTCGGAGATAACCAGTTCTGTCGAAGTTTGCCTTCTGTTGAAGGAAACARCCATTTCTGTTGAAGCTTTGTCCTCATCCACTATTTTAGCCTGGTTCTCAGGTCTGTTTTGTGGCTCTCAGAACAGCGAGTTCTGTCATGTCATGTCCCCTGAACCAAGCCATGCTTTTAAAAWTTATTTTTAAGGAAAAATAAGATCCCTGTGGTTGGAGGTGGGAAGGAGCAAGGGTCTTCCTGCTGAGGGTTATGGGCACACGTGGAACGGTCTCCTCTCCTCCTCCAACCCCTCCTTCCTTCTGCACGCTCCTTGTCCAACCAGAGCGCCCTGGGGAGGTGATCCAGGCGGACACAGCCTCTCCTGTTGGCATTTCTTCCCTTGCTCCGAAGCCTTATGGGACTCACGGTCTCATGCTGCTTCCCCAGCCACCAGGTTTAGGTGAAAGCAAGCAAGGCACAAGATGCTCCTCAGTGGTTTTCCTCTGGATTTTCCACGCCGTGCACAAAGCTCCCTGGTTCTCCATCCCTCCACGTTGTGCCTCACAGCAAGAGCATCGCTCTGGTTCTTCGAGGCTCTAATTGGCATTTCTGCTCTGTGTCAGGTTCTTGGCCGCTCYGGAGAGTGATGAGGAATTGATTTTTTGCCTTTGAAGTAATCAAACGGTTTATTTTTAAACTCARCTTTCCTTCAAAGAATCCCATTTTTCTTTTTGCAGAATCTGGATCCTTGAACAAGCAAGATCCTTGCAAAGATAGTGCCGCTGACCCCGCCTGATCTCCTCGGGACAGATTTGTGGTGCAACAGCCCCCTGTGGTGCAACAGCCCCCTGCTTGCCTGAGCGGGGAGAATCATTAACGCTCACGCAGCGGAAAACCGGGAATCAATCCCGCAAGGTGGAAAGCACCATGACCTCCAGAGCCCAAAACAAGAAGGAGAAACCCCCAAACGCAGACGTCAACCTGACCTGAGGTTGCAGGGCATCGTCCCAGCCCTGCCATGGCCAGAGGTGGTCGAGCATTCTGGCACTGGGATGTCTCCAGCACCAGTGAAACTCTGTTCATCCTGGTGATGCCATCAATACCCTTTCCATTCGGTGGAGTGAAACAGGAGCAGGAGGAATTGGTACAAATCACCCCACTGTCTGCACCGGCTCCAAAGAAATGCCGCCTTGTCAAGGCCTCTCTGCCTCTTTTTGCATCTGGGGAGCTCCAAGCAGCTTCTGAACTCCCCTTCCCTTGCTGCATGGCGTACGGAGTTCTCATAGACTGCCCAAACTGCTCACTTTCACATCAGTCTATGACACCAGCATTTATCATCTCATTGCCATGGTTATGCTGTTATTGCAGCGCAAGCTCACGCTTGGTTGTTACCAACAAAAATCTCCCATCGTAACTGCGAGCCGTCACAGCTTCCCTTGGGGCTCGTCTCCTGGATGACCCCTTGGSCAGCTCAGCAAGGCCGCTCTGTGCTCTCAGCACACCCATCAGCTGCCCACGTGGGTCGATCTGAGCTCCTGGTAAGGTCTGCTGGGTGCTGGTTTGTCCTTGCGGGACGTCAAGCCACACAGAAAGCACGGGCAGCCCTGAGGGCCTTGGGCATTGGGTCCCGTCCAGTTGTTCAGAGCGAGAGGCACCATCAAAGCATTTGCACTGTCCATCCCGTTCCGACACGACCTGCTTACCGTCCATGGGGAGCGCATGGTCCATGCCCAGCTCCTAACTTCAGGTGGGCACGTGTAAACGAGCAGCGCTGTTCTTGCAATGCAGAAATTGCCATTTTGAACCAATCTAGATGGGATTTTCCTTCCTTTTTTTTATTTACAGCGGCACTGAAGGTGCCTCTGTGCCATAACTCCGGCTATTCCATGCCCTCGCACTCCGAACGTGTGTCAGTGTCACCCAGAAAGCAAAGGGGTGACCGAGCTCCTCGGCTGAGCAATCACTGGGAGGAAAACTGTCAACCGAAGGAAAAAGGAACATCTTTCCTCCTGATCTAATATATAGCTCGACTGTTTGTCTGAARCGCCGCAGCCAAATTTAGCCTTGGGCTGCTTCCTGGCACGGAAAATTTTAGTCAAGACATCTCCAAATCTAGCTAAATTATAAGTAAATGAACTGCTGTGGGCACCGCAGGTGTCGCAGGAGGCACAATTGCCGGGTGRCCAAGACAGGGCAGGTCTACTGGGTGGGTGCATCCGGGTAGGATGCACTTCACCTTCGAGCTCTCCTGGAGCCCCCGTGTTTACCTGGAGATAAATCACCCCGTACTCCGGTTGTGCACAGACAGACAATCTCTGTTAGCCGAGATGAATCATTTCCTAGAAGAARCCTTTTCCCTCTCTCTTTCCAAAGGCCGCTGACCCGGGGAGACATAACGATGTATTTTGTCTGCCTGGGCAATCTCCAAGATGTCTCCTGTAGATACTTTCTCCTGCAGACATTGTGTGTCGGGTGAATTACACCAGCAAGATCCCTCATAGACCAAGGGAATCTTCCACCTGGAAAGAGGCAAAGAGCCTGGGAGAAAACCCAATCCCTGAGGAGCCCCTAYCCAGCCTGTGAGACCCGATGGGGGCCAGTTTGCCTATTTCAGCTCACCTGGTCCTGTCSCATGTCTCCAAGCAAGGGCGACCGGTGCTGGTGGCACCTGGGTCACCCTTTTCCAGCGCTGCATGAGGCTGCTCCCATCTGAGACCACCACRCGTCTGAAGAGGGGTCGTCTAGGGAAGTCTAGGGCTGCTGTGACTGATGCAGCAGGGCTGGTGGCACGGGCTGCTGCAGATGCTATCAGCAAATCCGCTTCGTACAACCGTATTTGCTCMAGAATAGCTAGAATATCCTCGAGGAATGAACTCAGCCCAGCTCCTGCACAATCTAAGGCATCAGATGTGGCCAAGATCCAGGGCCTGGATTCAGTCCGGGCTCCGTTGTACCTGTTTGTAAGCAATCGAGAGAGCACAAGCCCCACGTTGTGCCCAGTCACCACCGAGGCAGCCTTGCTGGGTCCCGGTTGTGGCCCTCAAGCAGGTTTTAACGTTGTCTTTCAGCTTGGCTACGTCTTTGCACGCTGGTGCACGAGGCAGCGTCGCCCGCCTCTGCTTGAGCTGCTCTCCCGCCTGCCCCATGCCGCAGCAAAGGCCAGAGGCTTTGCAAAGCGATCATAAGGAGCTATTCCAACAGTGTTGCATGGAGGTAATAGCGTTAGGGAGTCTGGAGGGAATTGAGGAAATAACAACTGGCTTTATTAAGGAGCTTAATTTAATTACATAAGCAGGGTGGTTTAAGCTTTAGTCCTGACTCCGCACTCCCAAGTCCTGGAAGAAGACCCTCAAAGGCAGTGGCAGTGAAGGGGCAGCCCAAACCATCCCGGTCCTCCCGGGAAGCCACAGTGTGGTGTAACGATGGAGCCGGCGGGATATGGACCCGGAGTACCAGCACTCGAGCCCGGAGCGTGCGAGGGATGGGAGGGAGGAGGTGGCGGAGGTGCATGGAGGAATGCCGGCCCCTGGGTTACTACTGCACACCTTGGGGACGCTGCAGCACGCACAGAGCGTCCGTGGCCGTGAGGATGGTGGTGGTGGTGGCAGAACAAGCATTAAAAGATGGGATGATTTCCTTGCGGGTTCTCTGGGCTCTGCCTCCTGCCCCGTTCAAACGGCGACCAAGAGGCTGTGGTGTCTCCAGGACGGCAGGAAAGAGCTGCTACGCTCACGCTCGGCGGCAAGGGCTGCTTAATGAACGCCCTGGCAGAACGGGCGAGACATCTGCTGAGGACGCGTAATTGAATTCCGTGGCAGCGAGTGGATTAAGGGATCTGAAGGAGTTCCGAAATCGCAATAACGCGGGGAAGGAGACATCGCACAAGCCGATGCTGCGGGGGGCAAGGGAAGCAGATTAATCCCCCCGGGGACAGTAACCAAAGTCTGTGTGAGACAACGGGTGCAGGTTGTGTTTATGCAGCTTGAAACGCGCCTCCCGCTGTGGAGCTGCTGAGAACCCCATTCTGGGTGGCAGGAGCCATTCCCTGCCTTGCTTGGTGATGGATGCGACTTGGGCAATCTACCAGCACCCTTCGAGAGCCCGAGGCCGCACGTTTTGTTGACTTAGCTTTAGCTGGGGACGATAATGTCACATGCTCCGTTACGGATGGAAGAATAGCTCTAAGGGATCAGACCAAAGGTCCTTCCTGTCCCGGGTCCTGTCTCCAAGCAAGTCCACTAGCAGAAGGCTGGAACAGGAGACCCATATGTGACCGTTCCTGCAGATGCTCCTGGTAGCCGGGGCTTGAAGGACTCCTCAAGTCAGACATCAGGTCCAGACCCTCACGTTGATCAACCTCAGGGGACCCTTCCTCCACTAACCTAGCTCGGTTTTGAATCCACATGTTTGTGACATCTCGGACGGTATTTGATGACAACCATGTGATGTGTGAAAATACTTCCTTGTTTGTGTTTAAAGCCTGTTATCTTTTCCCTGGGTTGAAAGTCCAACCGCGTCGGATGGCACCGACGTGTACGTTGCCAGATGATTTATATGGAACAAAAAAATACTACAGAAAGGGCAACTGTAAGAGATTTACTGCAGAAGGCTCCGTCAACCTGGAGGGCTGAGAAGATAGCAGTCTTGCCCATAAATTTATGGTGCTGAGCACTAGAGAGGGGAGACAGTTTGTCTCAGCTATTGCATAAGGATAAACACAGATAGACTGCAAATGAATATACTGAGGATGTGAATCAGAAAGAATTAATATTATAAGAGTGTCCATTTTCAGTGCAGACCAAAGCCTGTCTAGCCCAAATGGGCCCCTGTTGCTTTCAGGAGTGCTTGCTCAGAAAGAGCATGCAAGACCAGGGTGTTATCTAGTTCTCAGAAATGCCATTTACTGCAGGCTAAGTAGAAATACCAGGGAAACATCACCAGGTCCTGATTCTCAGACACCTGACTGGTGGGAACATGTTGCTGGGACCTCACTGAGGTGTGGGACCTCAGCTCAACCTCGTTGTACCTTCTCCTGTTCCTCAGTGCCGTGCAGGAGATAAATGTGGTCTAGGTAATCAAACATGGTCTGCACAGAATCCCAGAATGGTTGAGGTTGGAAGGAACCCCAGTGCCACCCCCTGCTCCAGCAGGGACACCCAGAGCACGGGGCACAGGGGGCACCAGGCGGGTTGGGAGATCTCCAGAGCAGGAGCCTCCCCAGCCTCTCTGGGCAGCCTGGGCCAGGGCTCCGGCACCCTCACACCAAGGAAGTTCTTCCTCCCATGCACATGGAGCTGCCTGGGCTTCAACTTGCACCCGGTACCCCTGTCCTGGCACTGGCCACCACCCAGAAGAGTTTGGCCCCCTCCTCCCTACACTCTCCCCTCAGCTACTTAGACACATGGACCAGGTCCCCTCTCGGTCTGCTCTTCTCCAGGCTCAACAGGCCCCGCTCGCTCAGTCTCTCCTCACACGGGAGATGCTCCAGYCCCTTCATCATCCTCGTTGCTCTGCGCTGGCCCCTCTCYAGCAGCTCCAYGTCCCTCYTGTSCTGGGGAGCCCAGAGCTGCCCCCAACACTCCAGGTTTGGCCTCCCCAGMGCTGAGCAGAGGGGCAGGATCCCCTCCCTCGTCCTGCTGCCAACGCTGCTCCTGGTGCAGCCAGGAGCCCGTTTGCCTTCTTGGCCACGAGGTCCCATTGCTGCCTTGTGGGGAGCTTGGTGTCACCCAGAACTCCCAGATCCCTCTGCATACCTATATTCTTTTATCTAACAGTGACTGATGGAAATTTCCATCACAGCTTGAACGTTTCTACTCATTCATCTGGCACAGCGAGAAAAGAGGTGCACTGGTGGTGCTGGATGGTGCAGGAGCTCTTCCTCTTCCACAGTTCCCCCTCAATAACTTCATGCAGACACTTGTTTCCTCACTCAGGCGGAAAGGTTCTGGAACAGCAGATAAATAAATAATGCTTTTGTGCCTAGTTTTGCTCAGATTGTGGAGATGAGGTCATATGGTGTTTGGGGTTATGGGACACTGAGGTAGAAGACTCAGTTGCCCCTTCCTATTCTTCCTTAAAGATCCCCGAGAAATGGAGACCAGGGCAACCAAAGAAGGCAAAACCTGCAGGGAGGCGAAGTCCATGGGAGCTGGAGCAGGGGCTCGATGGGATGTCTTCACTCTCCCGAGCATCTGCTGGACCCAACAGCCAAGGTTATTGCATCAGTAGTTCCTGCCCAACRCAAGAGTCTTTTCTTTCCCACTGAGTTCCAAAGGAAATATTTTCTCTGGTGGAGAAAGGAATATCGCTTTCCTCCCTTTTTGTTCCTTGTCCACATCTCCCACCTCTGAAAGAAGCAACGGTCTCTACATGCAGTGTTCAACAGGGCAGAAATCATATCTTCACTCCACTGTTTTCYGGAATCTTGCTTCCATGAGGAGGGGAATTTAATTGTTTCAGTACTAAAACTCAATAGAAGAGGATAATAGCTGTGCACAGCTCCACTCTCCCGAATGAGAACGTCTCCAGGAAGCCGCCATCCGTTTTATTGCATTCTTTTACACTCCTCAGCAGCTTATACATCCACCCAACAACAGTTTAATTAGGAGAGACCTTGGTTCCCTTCACGCATGAAGAACAGCAAGGCTGAGGAGAACAGTTATTGTACGAAATTATCTCATCCCAGCCCCTTTGGAGACATGGAAAAGTGTGAGGGTGTTTCCCTTGGTGGGT
>PTEX01000172.1:1599073-1610501 GCA_003342815.1 Eudromia elegans
CAACTTGTCGTCCACCATGACGCCCAGGTCCCTCTCTGCGGGGCTGCTCTCCAGGAGGTCGGTCCAAGGTAGCTCTCCAAGTGTCCTTCAGCACCRTGGCTTGTGAATCAGAAAGGCCATTGCTCACCTCTTCCCACCCTTGAGTGTGYTTTCGTGGTCTTGAAACTGCCCCCATCCTTGCAAATGTCTTCCCAGGTCCATGTCTGGGGAGCTTTACCGGGTCTCTCTGACGTGCCGCTGCCCCACGCACCCCAGAGCACGGGCGGGAGAAGGTCGAACTACCCGGGTACGTCATCCAGGGAGGGTCTAGGGAGGCTTCTCCCCCTCTGCAGCCCCCGGGACGTCATCGCCTGCTGAGGACAGGCTGTGCGTCACGCGGGGAGCTCTCGTACGGCCCAGTCCTAGCTTCCATCGCAGAGGAGACGCGAGACGGAAGTCCCTAGGGACCGGTTTATTGCATTTTCTTGGAAATTTCACTGCCCAAATGTGTTTGGTGATTGAGAAAATGCAGGCAAGCCGAAGGAGGGCCAGAGAGGCAGGATAGAGCCAATACGTCCAAATAACACGCTAAAAGGGCAATAATGACCCACCCATTTCCCCAGAGGAATCAATTCCTCCAAGTATAGCACTTGTAATGTGTTACTCAGGCTCCTAGTGCTTCCCACACACTGAAATTCAGAGGGATACTTGGGACAGAACTGTCTGGAACTTGTTCCCTGCTGTTTTAAACAGGTTTGGTGCTGTCTCCTGTAGCGACCTGTTGGATCATGGTGGGGATGTCAGGTCTCCCAACAAAACGAGATGTCCTTGGGTGCCAGAAACATCAACGTGGTTCCAAAATAAGGGTCTTACAGGAGACCTACGCCCTCCCGGAGCAGCSTCGGATGTCCCCAGGTTCCCCTGCACAGGGCACTGGGATTCAACCACYGATATCCGGAGCAATGCAGTGCTCCAAGGGTGGCCTGGGCTGGATTGCCCTCTGGGACAGCATTCCATGAGCTGCTGTTGGAGCCAGACACCTGGGGCAGGCAGAGACATCCCAGCACAGCCCGGACCCTGAACCTGGGCTGACTCCTGCCCTGCAGAGCGGCGGGAGCCTGGGAAGGCTCTGGGAGGCCGTTGCCGACAGCATTCCTCCTCCGAGTGCTCCTTGGAAAGGATTCAAWGCTCTCTAATCCGTTTATCAGCCTGTTCTCCCGTACGGCCGAGAGGAAATGGATGTGATGGGGAGACTCTGTTTAGGTCCRTTAAAAGCATATCTGCCTTCCTGCRGCTCTTYACGAGATGGGTGAAAAATTCCACCCGGGATAGGGAGCGTAGACACTCCGGAGAGTTCGTGCTCCTGGAGCAGCAGACTTAGAGCCTGGTTGCTCTGTGCAGACACCCTTTTTGTCCCGGTGTTGAGGGACGGTAATGGATACATCATCCATCCTAGAGCAAGCGGATGTTTCATTTCTTGGTGATCCTGGGATCCACTCATCCGAATAGGCCCTATGAGGCTCTCCTGGATTCGGTCTTCCTGCAGGAAGCTCCGATGTGTCCTCAGCCATGGGGACAGCAGAGAGGACCAGCTGCAGAGGTGACACCAGCTACAAAGCCCTTGCAGTGGGGAGGAGCCCTTCAGGCAGGGATATTCAGCCCCATGGAGGGGGCAGATCCCCAAAAATGGGTCTTCAAGAGCATCCTGCCCCTGGGCTCTCAAAGGCCAAAGTGTGGGGCAGAGTTARTGCTGGTGCCAAGACTGCTCCCCAAGAGGAGCAGTCACTGCAGGAGTCGGGAGCAGCAGGCTCCGGAGCCAGGATGTCTGCCGGAATGCCGGGGTTGGATACAGGCTGGGATCCCAGGCGGGGGACCCACGTGGACGTCAGGATGGATAAGCCATGGGAGCAGGGTCAGGGCACAAGCCAGGCCTTGGTGACGGGCACAGTTACATCCAGGGATGTCAGGATGAAGGTGGGCTCGCCCTGGGATGCTGTCATGGGACAAAGCACATCCTTACGCACAGCTCCTCCTGGGAATGGGGTTTTGGGCCATCTTCTGCTCCTCAAGGGGCTTGTAGCACTTGGGGGACCCCAAATCTTGACACGGCGGCACCTCAGGTCCTGCTTATCCCATGAASCAAACATGTAAACAGCGGAATTCATTGAGCTGAATCGCGTGTGGAGCCCCCCGGGCGCTGCCTCCTAATGGGAAACGTGGGGTCTCGTGGGCCTGGGGACACTGGAGGCCCTGTGGGCGCCTCAGGCTGGCCGGGGAGCCCGTTCAGAGCAGCCAACGCATCTCCCGATCTCTTAAAATAAAGGAAAAGGCAGGAAAAATAGTTGCTGCTTCCCTTTGGAGTGACTCTGCGTGCTCGGGGGATCAAACGCCGCGTTAGCGAATTCCCCCCGTGCCCCATGGGGGTGAGTSAGAGGGAGCTCGGGGGCCTCCCCTGCGCTGGGAGCAGTGCCCGTGCTCCGCTGGAGCCCGGAGACGTCCGCGTTTCGGGAACGCTGCTGGGGAGTCCCATAAGACTCGGGTCTGCTGCTTCCCCTGCTATTACCTGCCTTTCTGTAGCGTCCAGCAGCTCTTGCTCCAGAGCAAAGAAGAGCAATCCAGAGCCCTGCAAAGCCTTCTCACATCCGCAGGGAACTGGGATKTGCACTGAGGGGAGGGCCTTGGCCCCCCTTGCCTTGCGTTGCACGGGATTTTCCCAAAAAGAAAAGAGGATTAGCAAGTTTGTCTCGTCTATAGAGGAAAGAGTCTTGCTGAGCACTCAGCTCTTTCCACATCTCCCGTCTTGCTTTTTCTTTATTGTTATTCTTTTCTTGCTTTGCAGCTTTCCTGGCTCTGGGAACGACAGAGAGCAGCGCAAGGGAGAGTCAAAGCTGCTTAAAAGCAAAACTGAACMAAAAAAWAAATWAAAAAAAGGCAGAAAATCAACAGAACCCGAGCCCTCCGGGGTGTGCGCACTGCTCCTGGGTTTGTTTTTCCTTCGCCAGCTCCGAGCGGCCGGGCTGGATCCCGAGCTCGCGTTTCGAGCTGTCGCTGCCTGCGGCGCTCGCCGCTCCGGGACAAACACGTTCCTTCCAGCAGCRCTTCCCGGGAGCGCCGGCGGCGCCGGGCACGCTGCGCGCCCTGAGCCTGCTGGCACACGAGCATTGCACCCGCTGCAACAAGAGCAGGACAGAGGAATGGGCCGAAAGACGTCGGGAAGACGGCTCCAAAGTCTCCCGAGAAATCCCGTTGCTCCAGGAATTGCGCCGTAGGGAGAAGCCCGTGCCTTTCCCAGGCCGCCGGCAGTGCAAATCAAGGACACTTTARTGGACCGTCTCATTTAATCGCTTCCCCTCCATGGCACAGATGGTGACGGGGGGGGACGGCGGGGACAGATGCTCATCACCAGCCCATGGCAGGACCTGGGGGTCCCGTGTGACCCCCGGCAAGGAACCAGGAGGCACCAGGAACATGGGAATCCTGCGGCATCCCGGGCGCAGGATTGCGCAGGGCAGGGGAAGGGCAGCAGAGCTGGGCCCTGCTCCGGGCTGCTCCAGCCTGCAGGGATTAACCCCGGCCCCGGGGCGAGCGTTCCCGGGGGATGGGATCTTCGGCGCTGACGTCATATTCCTGGGCTCTCTCTTTTATATTATTTTTAAACAAAACAATCGCTTTTGGAAAGCGAAGAGCGGAACCGAAGCAGTTCAGGGTTTCTATAATCAGGGAAACGGTGTCGCTGGCAGCCGGCCAGGCTCCCCGCCAGCCGCCACCGCCGGCGCTCGGCACCTGCCCGGGCCTCCAGACACGAGCAGTCGTGGGGACGGAAACAGCTGGTTTAGGAAACGGCAAGAAAACAAAAAAAGGGGGAAAAAAGGGGGGAAAAAAGAAAAAAAAGGAAAAAAAAGGGAAAAAAAGGAAAAAAGAGAAAAAAGAGGAAAAAATACTGAATTGTGCTTAAGGAATCAAACAATTGCTCAGGAGGACTTAATTAAAATCCAGGCCCCGGCACGAAGGGCTCTGCAGACCTCGACGTCACCGGGACCCGACGCTCCCGCGGAGGCATCGGGAGCCAAAACACAGCGAAAGACGGGGGGGAAAGGAGGGAGGAGGAGCGCGATGCTGCCGCGGGAGGAGGAGGAGGAGGAGCGGGAGGAAGGGCCTGGCCGGGGGGTTGCGCTCCCTGGGTGCAGACGGGACCTGATCAATGGGACAGGGCTCTGTGCAGGGCGGGAGCTGATGTTGGATATTGGTGGATGGAGCATCCCGGGGACATCGTGGGCAAACTGGCATTTCCTAAAAGGAGAGGGTTTTGAGGGGAATTCTTTCCCTTTAAGAGCAGCAAACTCTGAGTTTCCAGGATTTCTACATCTCCAAATCAAATGCGAAAGAAGGGCAGATACGTTAAAAAAAGAAACGCCTCCCCGCTTTGCTCAAATCCGCATCTGTTCCCGTGCTCGATCTTGCAGCAGGGCTTGGCACCCCAAAGACACGGAGGTCCCTGTCCCCGGAGCACGGTGACAGTGCCCGAACCCTATCCGGGGTAGTAGGTGTCCCTGCAGGCGGGGGAGTCAAAGGGTCGTTTCCTGGACACGGATCGGCTCCTCTTCCATGGACATTTTAAATGTCCCCCAGGCCACCTCGGGGGTCCTTGCACCTCCATCCATGTAGCTCTCAGGAGGCTCCCGTTCCTCCTGGATGCAGAGGCCCCAGCTCAGGGGTGTTGCTGCTTCCTCCATGGGTATTGGACCCTGGGGACACCCTTGTTGCATCCAGGGACACTTGTCCCCAGTAATGCTCAACCCTCCTCTGCAGTGCACAGAGAAATTCAGCCGTCCCAGAGGGTGGAATTGCCTGGGCGAGCTGGGGAAGGTGGTGGGAGACGTGGCCCCTCGTGGCCAAGGCTCCTTGGAGGTCCCGTGTCCCCCGTCCACAGCAGCCGGTGCTCACGGAGCCCCGTCGCAGCGCTCCCAGACCGCATCCACAAGGGCATCACCAGCTCGTGAACCTCTCGGGCAGGTTTCCCCGTTCCTGGAGCTGCAGGAAAGCGCTCGGCACGTGCKGGAGGTCCCCGTGTCCCGGGGACTGCAGGTTGGGAGCGGGTCCCGGCCATGGGCGCATTCCCGTGAGCATCGCGGCAGCAGCCGGTGTTCCTCCCTTCCCAGGTTCACGTGGCCCCTGGATTCCCATAGGAACCCAGCACCTTCACTCCCCAATATATTTTAATGAACGATGACACGCTCCYATCCGCGCGCCTCCTTATATAGTCCTCTGGGACACTGTGGATTCTGTGCCGACACCCTCCTTTTGATGGCTGGAGCCTTTCCAGCAGAGCGGAATYCGCTTGGAAAACGCCGGCCCCGGCRCTCCGAGCACTTTGTTTTGTGCTGCAGAAGGTGCCGCGGACGAGTCCTGCTCTCTGCTCCGAGGGCTGGGAGCCGCTGCCAAAGCGCCTGCAAAATAAGTCCGGGTTTTGCAGCCGTCAGTGCTTTTATTTTCCCTGCCGGAGCCTTTCTATCGCCCTCAGCTTTGCTGCTCGGGCGGGAGGCACAGCGAGAGCAGCGGTTATTTTTGGTTGTTTTTGGTTATTTTTGGTTGTTTTCTCCCTGCCCTTCCGCTGCCAGAGGCTCCGTGCTCCGGGAGCGAGTCCCGTGTCCCTCCTGCATGCCGGGATGCATGGGAAGGGGCCAGAGGATGCCGAGCCCCGTGTGTGGATCTCTGGGTTGGGMCCGTGATGTTTCACTGCCCTCTAAAGGGGGAATCGAAGGGGAAACCCTCTCCAGCTGGATTTTCCCTGGGGAATTCCGGGTCTGCAGCAAGATGCCCTCGTGCATGGCTGCAGGACATGGAGATCCTCACGTTCCYGCTTGTCCCGGGTTTGCAGGTGCTGCTGGAGGGGCCAAAGTGCCAAGCGCTGGGGGCAGCTCCAGCTCTCCCGGCACCCACGGGCTGTCCCCAGAGCCAACAGGTTGTCCCTGCAAAACAACCCCTGAGGCCACATGGGAAAGCAAGGACACACTCGGTGCCTTGGGAAGAGCTCTAGGAGAGGGAAAAGGGATCCGGAAAGCAACCGTGGACCCAGCTTGTCCCTACCCCAAACTCAGCAATTACCCCTTTATAGCCCTCAAARCCATCTTGATGCTTTCAGGAAGGCTCCGTCACCACCAGCATCTGAGACGGGCTGGGAACGGCCGCTGCGTTCGGTGACAAAGCTAAGAACAAGAACGGAGCGGCGCTCGGCRAGCGCCCTGCGAGCGCGCGGCTCCCGCAGCGGCCCCCAAGCCATTAACAACAGCAGGCTGCCGAGGAGGAATGGAACATTTCACGGCTAACGCGGGTCTCAGGGGCTCCGGGGCCGCACCGCTCGGCTGGTCTGCATTGCAAGCTCGGTGCGGGGCGCTTTGTTTGCTCCTCTGTCTGTTTTTACACTGCGAGCTGTTATGTCCGCCTGCCTCCGGAGATGGGGCTGGAGACGGAACAGAGGACGTGGCAGGAACCTGCTGGGAGATGGGTGAGCACAGGGGGACATCACGAGGAGCGGGGTGACYGSAGGGACATCACGAGGAGCRGGGTGACCRCAGGGAGCTGGGTGACCACAGGGACATCGTGGGCAGCCCTTGGGCACACACTCACCTTTCCACCCTGCAGGATCACTCCGTGTACCCCGAAACATCTTCAGGACCACAACCTGGACCTCTAAAGGTGACCCGGGATCTGCTGATTTCCACCCAAACCGCCAACCTCTGTTTCCAAATGTTTTATTCAGGGCCCCATCCCTTGAATCAATGTACTACCCGTATAGGAACATCTCTGGGACACATCAGGAGCCATTACGGGGTCAACACGCAAAGCCTTCCAGGAAGGCGAGCTAAATCCGGTGCAAATGGTGCCATTAATGAATTTTTGCTTAGGGTTCAAGGAAATGGATGTCTCTTGGCGCCCGATCTTTGCACCGCTGGTGCAAAGTGCCTTTCTGCCTCGTGCCTCTTTTCCCCGTGAGTGCAATCCTTGGAGCTCCGCCAGGAAAACACGTCCTGAAAGGCGCGCGTGACTTTGCCTCCCTGCAAGTCACCGAGGACGGGAGCTGAAAGGGATGTTAGAAACGAACTGAAAAAGCCGAGAAYGTTCCCGGGTGCGCTAAATCCAGGCTTTTGAAGTCCCGCAGCGGTCCCCATTAGCTCACTCTAATTGGATGAGATGTGCTCGCTGGGGGAACGATGAGGAGATAAGTTTAAAAGGGTTATTTAACTTCAGATGTCAGGGAGCGGGGGGAAAAAAGAAATCAATAAAAAGCTGCTAAAAACATCCCTCACTTTCCAAAATAGCTACTATAAAGAGCCCCTCACTGCCTGGGCGGTTTTGCATTTCAAATCAGGCGCTGCGTGCATAAATCCGTCACGGGCCTTGCAAGAGGCTGATTGCGAGCCAGATAAATTGGAGGCAGCTCGGGGAGCTGCAGGCTGCGGCAGCAGAAGGGTGAGCGCGCGGGGAAGAGCGCGGCAGGTTCCCGTGGCATCCCGTGGATGCAGCGGGCTGGGCGCTGGGTGCAGGAGGCGGCGTWGGAGGGTTGCACCTCCGTGTGCTTGGTGCAAGCTCTGCACCAGCCCGTGCACGCAAGCGTATGTAGGTCCTTGCACCCGACTTGGACAGGAGGTTGGTCCGTGGCCGTGCAGGCTGCCCTGGTGCCACCATGCAGCCCAGAGCACAGCGCAAGCGTGGGTTGACCTGATGGCTCTTCCAGCCCCTCACTGCCTGCAGGCTGGTGGCCACATCATTCCCACCTTGGTCTCTCCTATCCACCCCCCAARGCCACTTGAAGGAAAGCAGCATCCYCAGCACTAAATAATCCTACGCCACCTCTTCGCTGTTGCAGTTTTGTGATTTATTTTCCAATTTGTTCTCCTGTTGTGGCTGCCTCCCAGCGTGGTGTGGGTACCGGCTCTCATGCTCTATACTCAAAAAAGCTGTCCCGGACTTCCCTCTCCTGGGCCGTGACCCTCTTCCCGGAGGGGAAGGTCTGGTAGGTGCGCAGGTTCTCCGGGGACACACGGAACAGATGCCACCGGGTTTTCCAGCTCAGCGGTGGCCTGGGCAGGAAGAAAGCAGGGAAACAGAGTCACAGGGCAGCTGGAAACAGAGACTCGTCCCCTCTCTGCAGCTCTTCCCAGACCCCATGGCAGGGCTGTGTCCCATGTGGGCCTTCCTGGTGCCAGAAGGACACGGATATCTTGGAGCAAGGCCAGGGAAGACGATTGAGATGGGTTGGAGCACGTGGTGGCCAAGGAGAGCTGGGCTTGTTCAGCCCAGAAGAGAAGGCGAAGGGGGTTTTATTACTGCTGCCAACTACCCAAAGAGAACATAGGAGCCCAAGGATGCAGAGGTGCCAGTGTTGGGTAGGRGAATATCAAGAGGACGGTGGCAGACTCTGCCAAGGGACATGGTGACAGGACGAGAGGCCAGGACCCAACCAACAACTGGTCTAGAAGACCCCATTGCCTAAAGCACTTGTTGGGAAGGCACAAGGGAGAGGGACATGAGCATCTGTCCATCYGTGCTCGTGGACCAGCAGCACACGGTCCCATTGCTCAGGGGCTCGCCGGGCCCCGATGGYGAGTGAAGGGCCGTTTCTGGGTTTAAATGCTTCGTTTCCCTCCCTGTTGAGCTGAGTGAACGTGGCGCTAGAGGGCACCCATGCCTTTCTGCTGGCTGCGGCGCCCGGCCGCCTCCCAGCGACTGCAGCTCCGGGCAAAGCCCCGGGCCAGGGGGTCTCCAGGCGAGTCTGATGACGACGCCCAAACTCGAGCAGCGGGGCGAGCTCCTTCCCATCCCCRCCACGTTCCCTTCCCGTTCACCCCTGCCGAAAACCTCAACTCTTCCTCCAGCCATTGCCAAGGTACCCGCCGCGCTTGCGATACCCAAACATTTAACCCCCRTTTCAGCAGCACCGCGCTTCCTTTCTCGCCTTCGGCGCTCCCACGCCAGCAATGAGGATTTGGGGAGCTATAGAGCGTCTCCACGCAGCGCCCAGCGTGCCGTCCCAGCCCCTGCACCGATGCCCAAGCTGCAATGTCCCCACGCACCCCACCTGTACGCACAGGGCCTTACAGTGCAGCCAGGTAGAGGTTGCTGGTTGTGCCCAAACACCTGCACTGGATTTGCCCAAATACCCCCCGTTCTGACACTCCGTGCTGCCGCCCGAGGGGCTGGAGGGGAGGGTAGCGCTGGGCACTCACAGGTCCAGCGGGTGAGGGTATCGCTCCGTTTCTTTCGGGGGCAACACGAAGTAGGGAACAGGATGAAGAGCCCCGGTCTTGTCCCTGTAGAACTCCCGGTGCTGCTGGGCCAGCTAGGAGCAGCCRAGAACAAGTTAGTTGGGGTTTCGTGCACTGGAAGCACCGGTGCAAGCAGCGGTGCGTTAACCCGTGCTGCCTCCTGCTCTTCCGCACTCGGAGCCTGGGATTTCGTGCATGGTGCAAGTGAGCTCCGAGATGTCCCTGCTGTCGGCAGCCACGCTGGGAAGCAGCACCCGCGCTCGTCTCATTAATACCCATGCTCGTCTTGCTAATCCCCACACTCAGCTCGTTAATACCCACGCTCGTCTCCTTGATCCGGCAGTTCCGTGGCGCTGCAGGCAGCACCCGTTGCATCCGGGATGCTCCTGTCCCCACCAGGCTTGTGCCAGGGCCCGAACTCTATCCCTGGTGCAACCCTCGAGTGTGGACATGTGCTGGGGCTCCAGCTGTCACCGGGCGGGCCCCTGTCCTCACCTCGTAGAAGGTCTTGAGCTCCTGCCCGCGGCTGGGCCTGGGCTGGAAGGGCAGCGGCATGTGCGGGTGCTGGGGGCGGCGCTGGGACCCGCACGCCACGCGGCTGGGCAAGAGCGGCGGGAGGCGGCGGCTCCCCTCGGGCACGGCGCGGCGGGCGCCTCGGAGGTGTCGCATGGCCGTGTCCCTTGGGGTGTCCCCGGCGGGAAACATGATGTTCGGGACACGTCCTGGGAGGCTGCAGGGGACGGCAGGAGCTCAGCCTCCGCTCAGGTCGGAGCCGGAACGCGTGCCCTGCCCCATCCCACTCGTGTCCATCAGCGTGTGCCCGTCTCGGCTACCCATCACACCCCATGAGCTGTGCGTGGAGCATTCACTTGTCTCCAGCACCATCCTCAGCATCAACCTTCTCTCAAGCCCCCCAAATGTCACTAAATCCCAGCRTTTCTCCATTTCCAGTATCTTCCTAAATCCTGGTGTTTCTCCACTTCTGGTATCTCCTGAGGACACCCTAGTCCAGCAAGGTCCCTGCCCTCCAGTCGTGTCATTCCCTTCTTCTGGCCTCTTTTAAGCACTCTGTTAAGTTCTTCCCCAAGGGAAGGTTCTAACCAGGATTTCCCATTCCCTCTGTTCAGTTAATCCTGATTTCTGGCCACCTGGGACATGGAAGCAACCAGCGCAATAAGGAAGCTGGAGGTTCAGACTTCGCCTGGTAATCAATTAATTGCCTGAATCTCTTAAAACAGAGAAGGGATCATGTGTGYGGCAGTTTACAGACCCTTCACCCCTGGGATGATGCACCCGGATAGGAGAGACCAAGCAGGAGATAAAGGTCTCCAGTGTCTGCAATGCCGGACACTGATGCAAAGACACAGGAGGGACCAACACCAGGCRCACACCCAACCCTACGGAGAAGAGGCCAAGAAGGGGCTGGATGATGGAGGAGAGGTGAAATTTGGTGTGTCTCACCAGGACAAGAGCTTTCCCAGGTCTAAGGGGGACCAAAAGCCACCAGAGAGCTCTTGGCCACACCTGGGAAGCCCATCTCACCCACCGGTGGTGTGAATTATTCACCGCCCTATGTGRTACGCGTGAGCAGGTGAGAAAATCCTCCCCTCCGTTGAAATAAAGACAACCTCCCACCCGTGCAAAACAGCCCTAGGAGCATGTTGGGCTGCAGCTCCATTAGTGGAAGTGGTGGAAGACCTGGCCAGGAGGGCCAGGGCAGCCCTGTGGCTTGGCAAAGCCGGAGCACCTGGTGGCCTCCTGGTCCCTCCACGTGCCATAGCCAGCCCCATGGCAGGGAGGTGTCTGCCTCCTGCAGGGATGGAGACCAGCTCCYGGCTTCCAGACCCCCAAATCCCTTGGGACGTGGATGCAATGCTGGAAGAGAGTCCTTCAGCATAACTAACGGCTGGAGGAAACCGCAGGGTCAAGAGCAGCTTCTGGGTGTTTTGTACCCACCAAAACAGTGTCTGCTACACCAGGGGTCGGGTCCATTCCCCTCCAGCCCCTTGTCCCTTCTGTGCCCTGGTGAGATCCCCCCACACCCTGTGTCCCCCCATGCAGGACATGGGGTGCAGGGACATGAAGAGGTGCAGGGGCCAGAGGGAACTTG
The DNA here is from genome assembly GCA_003342815.1 of Eudromia elegans. NCBI lineage: Eukaryota > Metazoa > Chordata > Aves > Tinamiformes > Tinamidae > Eudromia > Eudromia elegans. The sequence goes on from PTEX01000172.1 coordinate 1,610,429, forward strand.
AGGGGGAAGCACTTGGAGCCCTTGGGCAAGGAACCCTGGGACGAGGCGTGGGGTCCAGAACAGGGTCCTGGGA
>PTEX01000172.1:1611786-1633564 GCA_003342815.1 Eudromia elegans
ACCCCCCCCAGCACCCGTTTAAAGGCAGTTACGTCTTCAAATTCAGGAGAAATGGGGAAATGTCAAAGCGTGCGTCTGCAAAAGGGCCGCACAGAGAGAGCGGCCGCCCCGCGCTGCCTCCCGGGAGCAGGGAGAGATTTGGCATTTACGGAAGAAGCCRAAGAGCCCCGCGGCTCCCCGCCCAGCCCCCGCAGGGCCGTGGGCCGGTCCGCAGGTTTCGGGCTGCTCTGGAGGGGAAAAGGTGAATGCAGAATAACGCCAAATGGGTGGGGAAGAGGTCAGCGGTGCTAGACCGGCTAGATTGCCTTCCCTGGAGGCACCTGAACCCCTTACTGGGAATGGGGAGCAGATCTGCTCCAGCTGGGGCTGGTGCAGCGTGGTGGGGTGGATATTACCCGCTGATCCACCTGGAGGGGGTGGGAATTGGAGCTGGATGTGTGACCTGGGAGAGGATGCAGCCGGGAGCTGGGCTGGGGAACAGGTAAGAGGGGAGATTTTCAGTGGCCAAGCTTGGGACTAGTTGCACATCACATCTCCTTAATGAATCTCATGAGACAGAGTGGATAAATGCACTGAGGACAAGCTCCATGGGGAARGGGGCTGGAATATTGCATGGAAATAACTCATCTGGTGCCCGTTTGGCTCCCCTGGGCTCCTGGTCGCCCTCGTGGCAAGTGGAGGAGCAAAGCTGGGGTGGGAGCAGCTGCCACAGGAGACCAGGGCGGTTCTGCCCACGAGTGAAGCCTATGGAGAAAACTGGGAGTCTGGGATAGCACCATGCTCATCCTGGCTGGGAAAGATGCATCYGATAGGGAAGCGGGGAGGAAGGAGGCCAGGGAAGGGAGGACCTGGTCCTTCAGGAGGACAAGGCAAGAGCTGGACCCGTYGGGTCAAGCAGCCCGGGATGGGGGCAGACACTTAAGAGCCGTTGCCTGGAGCCTGGATTTGGAAGGATTAAGGTGCCGAGGTGGCTCCCGGTGCTGGCTCTGCTCTCCGAACCTGGGCTTTCCTTGGAGCTCATCCTCGTGCTCGGCCTGCGRATGCTCCTTCCAGCCGGGCTGCCCGGTGTCCCCCCGCGGATAGGGATGGCTGGACCCCACCAGGCAGGGCCGGACCCCCTCGCACCCCCTGTGCATGCACAAATCACCTCCTCTCCCTGCAAGGACCGAGCAGAGGGGCTGGGGAGCTGGGAAATGAGCTCAAAGGGAGCCTCTCCGTCGCTCGGGCTGGCTCTGGTCGCCTGCTCCTGCGCACCCCTCCGTTCGCAGCAGGCCCTTCCATTCGCGAGCCCTTCTGCTCGAGCACAGACAGTCTCCGTAGGGGTTTTTTTCCCTCCGGGAATCGGTGCACACATGGAGAGCCGCCCACTGCAGCGCTCGAAGCGAGAGCGAAACCCAAGGCGCTCGGTGCCGCGGAGCCCCCTTCCCGCCGCCTTCCCCCCGGAACGGCGCGGATCGGAGCAGCCGGGCTGCGGGGAGGGCGGCGGCGGCAGATGGAGGGAAACGCGGAGCCGTGCGGGGGGGAGAGGCCTCCAGCTGGGATCCGCRGGCAGGAGCGGCTGCGAGATGAACACGGAAGGGGAGCGGGGGCCCTTCGCAGCCCCTTCTCCTGTTTGCAAACTGCAAATCCTCCCGCTCCTGCTTGCAACGTGCACGGGAAGCGAATCGGTGCCYGTTTGTAAGCCTCGGGGCCGGGAAGCTCTGGGACTTGCTGCTCTGGAGGTGGCCTGAGGAACGTCTGCATTGCAGGAGACAGGGTCCTTCCCGATCCTCTTCCTTGGCCTTTCAGCAACAGCCAAGGGACGATGGAGCCGCGAGGCCCCGTTTGTATCCGGCTGGGATATGGATACCGGGCTGGCAAAGCCGGGTCTCTGCGCCAGGGTTTGCGCATTTGGCTCCGCATGCGGGCAGGGGTCGGTGCCGGTCCAGCAGGATGGAGCCCTTGCATCCCGGCTGGTTTCATTGGATTGCTCCGGGATGCAGCCTGGAGGGATCCCAACGAGCRGGGCTGCAGTGCTCGCCTCTCTCTTCACCCTTTGCAATATATTAGCACCCATCAGCACCCAAGCATCAYGCAGGGCCTAATGCTGAGACTGCTGCTGATGGAAGGGCTGAAGTCAGTCCTCGAACACAGCGTGTTTGGTGCCGCCCACAAACACGGAGGGAAGAAGGGGAGAGAAAAAAACAAACCAGAAAAACACGGCAACTTTTTGTAATTAAAATAATGGATCTCGGTCGTTTGACAAATGGGAGGCTGATGTGATTTTTCCAAGCGTGGGAAGAGAAGAGCTAGAAAAAAAGTAGAGAACAAGAGTTAAGGAGAGAAATTTTCGTTAATTTGGGAGTTAGGCTCCTGCAGCGTCATCATCGGCCTGTGGCCTCAGCAGGGGCGGCGGGATGGGGTTTAATGGGGTRCTGGTGGGGAGAGGGGCGCTCAGAGCGGCTGCTCGGGCCTGACCCGGCTCCATCCTCCATCCCAAGGGGAAAGCCGTGGGGAATGGGAAGGGGGGGGGTCGGCGGTGGGCGCCCGGCTTCGCTCGCGCGGCGACGTGGAAAACGGGGAGTCAGTTTTGGTGAGACCTGAGGCGACCCYCTGCGAAGGGCCCTTCTCCCCGCGCTCCGTTAACGCTGCCGGGGCTCCTGGAGCTCTCGCCGTGGAGCCCCYGGGYGCTCCGAGCTCTCGCGTCCCTTGGKGGCGTCTCCGCGGTCCCTTCCTGCGTTACCCCCGCTGGTTTTCACCATGCGACCCAGAGGGGCGCGCGCGGGCGCCAGGCCGCACGTTTGGCATGCTGCCTCCGCCCGACCTCCCCTCTCCTTCCCTGCTTTTCCGCCTGCCTTTGCCTGCAGAACTCCGCTCTCCCGCTCCACAGGGGCCCTGCTCGCGCTCTTCCAGCGGCAGCAGTGAATTCACGGGGTTTCATATAAAATAAAAGCGGGAAATAAAGCCGTAAGGTTGGTACCTTCACGGGCGCCTTCTCTCTTTGCCTTCCAGCATCGTGGTCTGCAGGCAAGCTGCCGGGATGTAATTGCGAGCTCCATCAGAAGCGATGCTCTGTATCAGTCCCTGCAGGTTTGCTCGCTCGCAGGCGCTTAGGACGGAGCCCGAAGAYCTTCCCTGCTGGCAGGGGGACAGGAATCCGCACGCTCTAATAGGCCCTGAAGTGGTAGATGGCAACGAGCRCCTCATTTCCAGGGYTTMGGTGTCTGTTTAAGAAGGTTTCGCCTTGGCCTCTGTTTGGTGGCRCAGAAGAGCTCCTGGGTRTACTCCTCTCCACTGCCGTATTCCYCCRGGAACCRTCCGGAGCARGGAGAGGAGGGCAGGTCCSTRTGATGTCCTGGCTTCTCCRCACCTTCCTCCTAGGCCTACGCAGCTACCATAAGATCTGTGTTAACCTGATCTCCCTTGGGATGAAGGGCAAGGCTCCAGGAAAGAGGAGATCCATGYGCAGTGCTGCAGGGAATTGCACACAGGCAGTGGTTGGCATTTGAGGCAGAAGCTCCTGCAGGCTGGGGTAGGATTGCCACCCCGGGTGCTGAAACGGCACCTCTATTCCCTGCTCCTGCTGCGGGCAGCAATGCCCCCGCAAGGCCTTTCCCTTCCTTTGGCCCCATCTGTCGAAGGGCCAGCTGGAGGACTGTCACAGCCATGGGTGGTGCATGGCAGAGGTCTTAGCTGGGACACGTCCTGCTCGTCTCTTGCTGGTGGTTCCGAGAGAGGCGATGTCAGCAGAGTCCCCGAAAGAGACAGCCCGAGGAAAGGGGGTCCCTGGTGCTCCTGTGCTCGGGAAGTGCTCAATTCTAGGCAGAAGGCTCTGCATTGACTTGGAGAAGGCTCCACGTTGGCTGGAGAAGGCTCCGCGTTGGGCAGAAGGCTCCCTGTGGACCGGAGAAGGCTCCACACTGGCCAGCGCAGGCCTGGTCTTGGCTCAGACCCCTAGCTCACGTGGGGATGGGACGGACCGTGTGCCCAAGCCGGATGCCCACCCCAGCATGGCACTGCTGGGCACCAGGCTGGATGCAACCTCTCTGCTCGGTGACCTGCTGTCCCCTCTTGGCCCTCCTGAGGATGCCRAGCGCTGGGGTCTGCACTCCGGGGACCCTCCTGCCTTTCTGCCCTGGGGACAGAAGTCTTGTCCCCTTAGCAGCAACCTGSGGGGACACTTCAAGAGTTCCCATGGGGAGGCTGAGCACCCGGGCCGGGTTTCCCTGCACGAGCCTCAGATTCCCCCCACCTCCCGTGCAACCGTGGAGGGGGGTGTCTCCTGCGGCCCCCACTGCCTCCCCTTCCAGGAGGGCGGCGGAGGCGGCGTCGGGACCGCGGCCGGGGGCGGCGCGCGGGGCCGGGCCGGGCGCGGAGGAGCCGCTGCTGAATAATTGAGCGGGGCCGGGGAGCGGGGGGGCGCGCGCCGCGTCCCGGCTCCACATCCCGGCTCCACGCGTCGGACCCCGGCTCCGCGTCCCGGCTCCGAGCACCGGGTCCCGGCTCCGCGTCCCGGCTCCGAGCACCGAGTCCCGGCTCCGCGTCCCGGCTCCGAGCATCGAGCCCCGACTCCACGTCCCGGCTCCGCACATTGAACCCCGGCTCCGCACGCCGCGTCCCGGCTCCTCATTCCGGCTCCGCGGTTCTGCGCATCCCGGCTCCGTGCACCGCATCCCGGCTCCGCATACGGTCGCGCAGGCACCGCGGCTCCACGGACCTCATCCCAGCTCTGTGCACTGCATCCCGGCTCCACGCACCTCGTCCCGGCTCTGCATATCCCAGCTCTGTGCACCGCATCCCGGCTCTGCACATCCCGGCTCCGCGTATTCCAGCCCCGCAGCTCACCATGGCCCTGCAGCTGCGGCTCCGCACTGTCTCCGGCCTCCGTGGAAGAGCCGACCGGATCGCCAAGGCGGCTTTCCGAGGTACCAGCCGGAACAGGGAGGGGACGGGACACGGGACAGGGCTCCACTGGCCCCTGCCTCGGTTTCCCCATCACAGCCCTGGAGTTTGCTGGGCTCTTCCCGGCGCTGCAGGGGGGATGTGGGACAGGACACGGCGGCTGCCTCTTCCCCAGGGGGGCAGTGGGTCTGAGCCCCATCAGGCTGCTCCTCTGTGGTCCCTCCACTTCCGAGTCCCCAGCTGGGGACATYGTGTCCCCCATGTCACCCCTCAGAGGCAGCCCTTGGGGACGGGGATTTGTCCAGGAAAACGTCCCATTGTGCCCAAACCCTGCCGAGTGCCAGGTGTGGAGGGAACGGGGCTGGGACCCCCTCCAGGGGAGACCTACAGGGGGGTCAGGGCTGGCACTCGGGGACGGAGCCGCCCTACGACCAAAGTGTCGCTCCGATGGCCCGGAGGTCCCACCAGCCCAGGCCAGGACGCGGCCGCCCTCGTGGGTCTGTGTCCGAGGAGRGCTCCGAGGGCTCCTCATGTGCTGCTGCACCGGCGCAGGGCGTGGGACGGCTGGACAGCTCGTGGGGCTGCCCGGCAGGGACAACAACCCCTTCTCCATAGGGAGAGCACGGACATTCCCACCAGCGCAGACCCAACCACCTTGTCTGGGGCTGAACTGCTTTTAAGCAGGGGCAAATTTCTCCTGCCCCGTCCTGCCCGTCTTGCTCTGATCTGCAGCCTGTTCYCCCTCTCTGCCCCTCTCTGTGGCTCTGCTGGGACCCCCTGGTGCTGCCTTGGGATGCCCCTGCCTGCAAAATTAAACCCTGCTGTGCAACGAAGGGATTGGTCTCACCCTGTGGATGCAGCGGGTACAATTGTGTGGCCAGGGACTCCTCTTCCTCTGCCCTTTCYGGGCAGCCAAGGGTCTCTCGGCACCTAATGCCACTCTCCTCCACAAGATCATCCAYGAAGAGCCACTGGTGCTCCCACAGACTCAGGGGAGCCGAATGCTGAGATCCGAGTCGTGGTCCCCCTAGTGTCACCGTCCATGTGTGTGTGACAGCCAGTCCGGGTGATGAGTGATGGGGAAACAAGCCCAGCGAGGCTCCATAACAGCCGGGCATGGGCTGTCTGCAGGTGGCATCTCTGCGGGCTGAGGGACAGGGCTGGGACCAGGGTGCCAAGCAAGGTGACGTGGGCTGTATAAGCCCAGGGTGGGACCTCGCCGGTGGCTGCATCGTCCCGTCCTAGGGAGCAGAACATCGCACCAGGGCGGAGACGCAGTGCAAGCTGCATGGGAAMTGGCTTTCTCTGGGATCTCATTGATTTCAGCAGGTTTAGTAGAGTGTAATAAGGCAGTTCCAAGGTCATCAGGTGGAGCCCATGGCCAAGAAGTGGATGTTGCTGAGYAGGGTGGAAGCAAGCTCAGATATCTGCAATAACTATTTGGTTTTTTGGTCAATTTGGCCTGGTAGTCAGTGTTTGATGGTCACTATATCCTTTGAACCTGAAAGGTTGACAACCCTGAGGGTCTGGGTGTTCTTAAATGCTTCCTGACGTGCAAGTACCTCATGGATGTGACTCCCATGGTTGAGTGCATGTTAGCAGGTCCACACTGGTGCTTCTTGGGGTTCCYTCTCGCCACAGAGCTCTTTGGTTCATGCCACACGTCACTTTGCTTTGGAGGAGCCAGGGYGGGTCCTCTAGGCCACTTGTTTGGGTGCCGCATGTCTTGGTTGTGTGGAGGATCTTCTCTCAACCTCCTCCGAGGGTGCCCAGCACTGTTGTATTGGCTTTCCCAGCTTCGGTTTGCTAGGACTTCAGTGCCAAGTTCACAGCCTGAGACCATCAGCCCTGGCACGGGTGGTTCTTGGCCACCAAACCATGTTCCAGCCTCCCAGGAGCTGGGACTTCCCTTGTTGTGCTCCCAGGGAGGTGGCTCCATCCAAGGTGGCCGCCCTTGGGATGGGTTCCCTTTGTAAGTAATGGGAGAAGCAGGTATCTGAGATGGCTCTGTTGTGCCAGATGGTGGCCARCTGTGTCCTGGGAGCTGCTGATGGGGTCTGTTCCCACCCCTCTGAATCTTGATCTGGGGGCAGGTATGAGCGGCTCTTAGTGGTGCCGTGGGAGCTCCGTGCGTGTGGGGGGCAGCATTTCCACAGGCCTCTGGCATCTCTRTGGCTTGGGCAAGGCTTTGCTGACCCTACCCTTCTCCATCGACCCTGGAGGGAGCTTGAGACTTGTTTCCACCATGCACCTTTGGCTTCAGCTGAAGAGAGACGACCGTCCCCRTCCCCTCTGGGCTCTTGCATGCCCACTTGTCCAATCCATCCTCCACATCCCACCCGGAAAGTCTCCCTTCCTCCCCTCCCCAGCAACGTGCTGCGGAGCAAAGCTGCCACCACCGACCACACCAACCCGTGGGCTTTGCGGGGGACCCCAGAACTCCTGTGAGGGTCGTGCTGACGTTCGGGGTTGCTCTGGTCCTCCCAGGGCTGGTGCAGCAGGGCGAGTGCTGTGGAAAGCGCCGTTCTCCTGGCTGCCCATCCCTTCCCCGTTGCCCATCAGCACCGTGSTCTGGGGAGCTGGAGCGGAGCTTCCCGGGGGATTATCGGCTCCTTCAGCGGAGAGGATTCATCACTGCACCAAGTTAAAGAAAGCGGCCGCAGTTTTAGTTATTGTTTTGGCCCTTATTTTGCCCCTTCTTTTCAGGGCCCGGCGCTGTGCAGTGCCGCTCGCCTTCAGCTCGGCTGGGAGCTGAATAAATCCCAGCTCTCCTGAAACGGTTGTTCCCGAGGAGAAAGGCTCGCTCAGGAGTGCGGGGCTGAGATTGACTCAAGTGTGGGCTGAGCACGAAATGATGCTGTGCTGCTGCTCCCAGGGATCCCTGCATCCGTAGGAAAAAATCCCTGCCCATAGGAAACCAAGCTGATGCCAGAAGATGAGTGCTCCGCACAGGAGAAACTGAGGCACAGACAGGAGGAGGTTCTCAATCACTCTTTCCCATCAGTAGAAGGCAGGAAGACGTGCCAAGTTTCCAGATCCTGATCTGGAGGCGGAGTGGGGACATGGGCTCGGGGATCCAGCACCAGGGAAGTCAATGGAACACAAGAGCCTGTCCCGCTCTTGCCCACAGCCGGGTTCTCCCTCTCAGCTCAAATCCGTGTTTGGGGGAGGACGGGCTGAGCGTCCCCACTGCAATTAGGCCGTTTTCCAGCTAATGGGTCATGGATGGACGGAGGGAAGAGCCCCGTGCAAGGCTTCCCCCCTGCAGCCGCTGCTGCAAATGAGGGAGATCCCTCACCGGGTACGCGTGGATGGTGATGATGATGATGATGATGGTGTCTAATGAGGCAGTTCCGCAGAGCTCAGGAGCGCGGGGTGGACGTTCCCATCGCGGCCGCCTGCTGAAGTGCCTCGCTCATTGCAAACAGGGCAAGGGGTGTCCCYGCTGGAGAATCTCTCCCAAGCCTCCTGCTTCTTGCACCGTGGGGAACACGGACCCCGCGGTGGTATGAGGTCCCTGACGTTGTTCTGGGCCCATTGCAGATGTCCCCATGTGTCCCTGCAGGAGACATTCTGGATCAAGCGGCCTCATTCTGATGCAGCATCTGGATATCAGCGYTCTCATAACTCTTCCTTCTGCAGTGCTAGGATGTGGATATTCACTGGACACGGGAGCTCAGGGCAGGGGGGAGYGCAGAGGACTATCCTCCCAAAAGCACAGGGCAAATTTGGTCAGGAACAGCTATTTTAAGACTCCAACCCTCGTAACTCCCACTCCGTGCAGGAGCAGTGGCGATGGGGGTCCTGGCTTGAGCCTCCCAGGCCGGATCCTTGGGCTTTGAGCACTCCTGGACACTGCAGACCCGCTCCGAATACCCCCGGGTTTGACTTGTCCACCTCAGACCAGCACAAAAGCTTCTGWGACCCAGACCCAGGGGCTCCCTCTGCTCTGGGTTGAGCTCAGTGTGCTCAGGTTGAGCACACTGGCCAGGGCATTCAGTAAAACGGCTTACAATTAGCTCTTAAAGCAGGTTAACGTGTTCATTGCCACTGCAGGCTCTCCGTGAACACATCCAGTTACCTCAGTTCCACTTATTTCACACCCTCGAGGAATAAGGAGAAGCCGGCTCTGGAATTCCCACCGCCAGMAGAGCTGGATTTAGGATCCCTGCCGTGCTCGTGCACTTTTACCAGCCAGTTTTCCCCCATTCAGACAATTCCTGCCCTGGCAGGAATTCAGGTCGCCGGAATCACGCCGGATCCCGCCCACATCTCCCGGACCTGCCGCCCTCCTGCCTTGGTCTAACCAGCCTCTCTCTCCTCTCCGCAGGGCTGTCCTTCTACACCCGAGTGCTGGAGAGCTGCGAGGACGAGGCCAGGTTCGATGAGGTGAGAGCGCTGGTCTTCTCCTGCTCCGCCTCGCGCTCTGCTTTCCAGGCACGTCCRTCCTCGGGGTGGGTCTCCCCTTGCAGCGACGCTGGAGGGACGCCGAGCTCGTTCCACCGTTTGCTTTAGTGCCTGGAGCGCGGAGGGATGCTCAGGGAAGCAGCAGGGGCAGAGGGATAAGTAGACACAGGTGAGGAGCTGGGTTCAAGGCGCCTTGTTCACCTTCGCCCGTTCTCTGGTGCAAATGGGAAGACGCACCGACTCTCAGCTTTGCAACGGGAGAGAGGAGGGGGTTGACACCAGGTTCCGGGTGGCTTTGAAAGGCGGCTTTGTCTTCAGCGGCGATCTCGAAGGCATTCCAAGAGGGCTGAGGTACCGTCACCCACGCAAGCAGGGAATCGAGATGCTGCTGGGAAGGCACGTTCAGGATGGGAAAACGTGCTCGGAAGAGGACACATGTTTCCTCCAATCCCTTTGTGTTGCCCGGAGAAGACAACCCACTCCCAGGGACTGGGCAATACAGGAGGCTGTGGGAGACATTGAGATCTTTAAACTCTTTATCTCTTCCTAAAGCTTCCTCACGTTAATATGCTTCTGCTCTGGTTCCGGGTGGGAGATGTGTACTTTTTGTGGGGCCATAAATCTCATAACATTCCCATTTTGTGCAGCTAGAAGCATTTCGAGCTCCTCCGGCCCCTCTTGGTCATCCAGCACAGAGTGCTGCAAGTTGTGACCCCACCATGCTTGGGAGGACAGGGTGATAAACAGCRTCAGGGCTGTTCCAGGCCAGCCTGGAGCAAATCCCTCTTTTCCAGGAGAGAATCCATGGATCCATGTTTCCTGAGCCCTGCTGCAAACCCGGGTCACACACTGACCTTCAGGCAGAGATGGGAGTGTGTCCGGAGACCCTTTGGACTCAGGCYGGAGATGAACTCCAACCATAACAGGCTCTGCCATTAGCCCTTCCTTGCTCCAGGTGTTAGGGCAAGATCTTAATCTTCTCACACTAAATTATCAGCAAGGAAAAAGGGGAAGCCCAGGACGGTGGGGACACGGCAGGGTCTCCAATCCCTCTTCTGCAAAGCTGGGTAGGCCATGGGAAAGCTGCTCATGCTAATGAGATGCTAATTCTTATAGATGTGCAAAAATTTGTTGTTACGATGATTGATTTGAATAATAACAGAGAGAGAGCTGCTTCTATCTCAAAACTCCCTGTGGTTGCAACCTACGGTGAAGGGCTAGAGGCGGTGGAGGAACCCTCGTGTGCTACCAACCGAGTTCTTCTTGTCTCCTCGTGCTGGGCAGCGGGTGATGCCTCAGCAGCAGGGAGGTTTCCCCCATATCCCTGCTTTCCCACCTCACAAATGCCCCCATTTGCTCCGGAACCACTTGGCTCGTGGACCAAGAGGCAAGCTTCAACCAGATTAAGAGGCTCCTTCGCACCAGGGTCCACGAAGAGCGTTCAGTGCAGATAGAGACGCTGCTGTCCTTCAAGTTAAGGACATTATAACACATCTTGTGCAGTAATGAGCTGTCAGGGCTGTCTGGGATAGCAGRTACTTCCCTTTGGGTTGTGTACACCCATGGCAAGTTGTCACGTCCTCTGATGGCCGGCCCAGCTGGTAGGTTTCATTGGCAGCAGCACCGGGCTTGGCACGTGCCTCCAAGGGGCAGCAGACGGGGCCTGTCCACTGCGTGTGCCCACATCCAAGAGCAGCAATTAGGGACGTGCTGGCAGGGAGCTGGCGGATCCTGGATGCCAGGGAAGCTGAGCGGAGCCCCAGGGCGTCGCACGGGGGGCTGGAGCCGAGCAGCCTTTCCGGCACTGCAGCTGGGGCTGCCGTGGGGGCGGCTGGGCAAGGGAAGGACCGTGAGGAGGGAGCTCCAGCACAAGGCTCAGCCCCGCACGTTCCCTCCTTCAGCCAAGAGACAGGCACGTAGGGACCGTAACGTTTGAACTGGGCAAAAACGCCGCTCGGTGTCRTCTGGGCCATCAGCTGCCTGGCAAAAGGGGCCTCCCACCATGTCCCCTGCATCCTAGGAGAGGTGGAAAAGGGGCCATTTCAGCAGCAAGGCTTCTGCTTGGGTCGGTGTCCCGCGCGCACAGAGGCAAAGGCAGCAGCTCAAACGGGGCCGGTTCCTCCCGCCGTGTCCTGGGCTGGTTCTGGTGGGGATGCAAGGCAGGGCGAGGATGCAAAAGCTGCTCCCTGCCTCATCCCAGAGCCGGGAACGAGTGGAGAATCATTAGGTTCATGTGCAACCCGTTTGACAGTTAGCAGGAACATCTGCCCGCCCTGCCCCTGCTTAGCATTCAGGARAATCTGCAAGCAGGCTGAATTTGGGTTGCTCCAATGGTTTCGATTTATTTGATTTCGCTCCTTTCTTTCCTTTCTATTTATTTTCTATTATTTTTATTCATTGCTTAATGAATTATGCAGAAGCTGTGCTTCTCAGAGCCCGGGGAAGATAAGCTGCTGGCTGGCCCTGCGGGTAGGTGCAGCTCCCCGGCTGGATTTTAGGTAATCAGAAGCAATTTGGTCGTGTCCTGCGTGCATCCGGAGGCAGAATGACCACTGCCAGCTTTTAAGCAGGCGCAAGACCCCAGGCTTTATAGGGACGTGGGATGATTATGGATATATTCAATCCCGGTATTCCGCATGGACGTGGAAAAGCTGCCTCAKGCAAGAGCGAGGCTCCTGCAGGAGGGTTTGCGTTGGAGAGGATGGGCGAGGAACCGCGTGCGCATCCGCCCCAGGGAGCACGCTGGATCTGGGTCTGTATCCGACACTACTGCGGGGGGATTTTGGAGGCTTGGTGGAAAGCAGCAGGGGTGCAAGCTGGCAGCGAACGCAGGAACTGCTGCGCCGAGTCTGTGCAGAACTGCTCCTCAGCGCAGCCAGGGAAGCGCCGTTAATCAGTGCTTGCGTTCTGGGGCATCCTCTTTCTTTTTTCCTATTTCTTCTCTCCCTTCGCAGCACACGTTCCGGTTCAGACCCGGGGCATCTCTATCGYGGGCACCTCTGAGTGAAGCAAGAAAACCCACGGCCTGGGTTATGCAGGAGCTGTGTGATTCTAACAGCATTTCTAGGCTTAAAAAAAAAAAGAAAACCACAAAGAAGTCTATCTTGGGAAAAAATCAGCTATAAAGCTGTTCCTTTGAGTTATTTTTCTGCTGCTTCGGGAGCTGTGGCTGCGGTGATTGTAGCTTAGAGATAAGGGCAGAGACTTTCATTTTCCCCGGAATGGTGGAGAAGTGGATCTGCAGAATGAAGAGGGATCGGGCCGTGGCAGGGCACAAATTGGTTCATTAGTGCGTTAGGTTTAATGCGCATGGACCTGGCTGGATTGGCTCAGTCCAGAAGGGATGGAAGGCTCCTGGGGCAGGCCCTGGCTTGGTTTGTAAGCAGCAAGTGCTAAAAGCTCCTCCGGCGATGGAGAACCCGGATGAGCTGTGATTTAAGTGTCTCGTCAAGGCAGGGGGATCTCTGAACCCCAACCCTGAAACTGAGGGCGTCTAGTGTGGGTTTTGCCCTAAATAGTCCAGCCAATTCCAGGGGAATCTGCAGCAGGATTCAGATCTCAGGGTCCTTTTCTGAGCATGGAGACCCCCAGTTGCACCTCGCAAACGGTTTATTTCTGACAGCAGAAAACCACTCCTCACGCTGCATTCACCAGGATTTTAGCCCAAACCCTTAAGCAAGCTGCATTAGAGGCTCTGCAAATGTGAGCCCAGCTGGAAAGCGCCTCTTTGGGGAGCTGGAGAGCCGGATGGGCATTTCCGTAACCCTTCCTATGGATGGGGACCTCCCCACATTGCGGAGCACGTCTGTGCCCCGTGCCAAAAACAATTAATGGGGAAGAGCGGTGGGAAAGCTCCTCCCGGGATGCCGCGCGCCGTCTCGGAGCGTGGCAGATGGAGCCTGCTCCTCTGCACGGCCCTTCCTGCTCTCAGAAGGGCAGTTCTGTGGGGAGCGAGGGAGGCCGCTGCGCTCTCCAGGCGGCCTTATTTGCTGTTTTTCTTCCTCAAAAAAGCATTAACAGCAGCACCGGGCTCATGTAGCCGGAGACCCTTTCTAACCCGCTGGCCATTGACGGTGGCACGTGGGTAGAGCTCACAGCAGCACAGGGACACAAGCAGATGCCAGCGGCTGTCCCAGAGGTGGCTTTGGGGTGTTCCCCACAGCTGACCTGCCCCGTCCTGCCTGCATTGAGTGGGAACAGGGTCCCGCTCCTGCAAACGTGGCCGTTGGCACCTCTGCTTCCTTGTTCCCATTCCCAGTAACAAGCAAAACGCCACGACCCCTTCTAGATTCTTTTATACCCATTTATACCCTTTTCTAGCTTTTTTTTTCTTTTCTATTTCAGTTATTTTTTTGTTCCCTGACTTGCTGTAAAGAACACACAGTGGGAAAGGATTCACTTACAAGTCGAGTGTCGGCGTATTTCTGAGGAGTCTCAAATTCCTTCCCGCAAAGCTGCTTAATAAACACTTTCCGTCCAGGCCTTTGGGTGCAATCCCCTCACCCCCATGTAGGGATCTTCATTCCCGCTCCCTSTGGCTCCGAGCCGCTCAGGACGGCTGCGGTAGCAGCTTCCTCATGGGTTTGCTCAGCTGGGAGAGCCACGGCTTGGAAAACTGGGCGAGGTTGAAATGGCTGAGGATTTCTCAGCTTGGAGAGGGGAAAAACCCCCAGATGAGCATGATATATATGTCTATATACACACATATATACACATAACATATATATATACACGCAGGGGCTGGGACATGTGTCACTGTCAGAGGACACAGGGATATTTAACATTTTTCCAAGGACCTCCAAGACCAGGCTGCAGCCTCCCCAGCATCTTAACCACGGCCTAACGTCTCCATCCTGTCCTTCCTCTGCAGACCTTCCGCTGGCCCGTGGCCAGCACCGTGGACGGGAACGAGATGCTGGAGGTGCAGGTGTTCAACTACAGCAAGGTCTTCACCAACAGGTGAGAGCGTGCTCCTCCCTCTCGCCCCACGCCTGGGTCTGCTCTGGTGGGAAGAGAGACCTGGTGGCTCTTTGGAGCCGCATCCCTGTTTCGGTCTGGAGACCACAGAATGATGAATGCGTCGGTGATGTCTTCTGGGTAGGGTGAAGGTCATGGCATCATGGAATCATTACGGTTGGACAAGACCTTCAAGATCATCGAGTCCAACCATAAACCCATCACCACCACGCCTGTTAAACCATGTCCCTAAGTGCTTCGTCTTGTCCCTAAGTGCCTCACCATGGGGTCAGACCCAATGTTTTCTCTTTGCCTGTGGGCGACAAAGATTCCCTGACACAGGAGGCAAAATGAGAATTTAAACACTCAAATGGCTAACGTTATAGACTAGACTTCATCTTCAGCACTCAGTAAACCACCCAATAGTGTAGGTCCCTGATATGTTGATATTGAGAGGTATTGAGGTCCCCGATATTGAGACCTGTAGGTCTAAATGTCCCTTGAGCAATGTATCTCACTGACTTAATTTGCTATTGTCTAGCAATAAGATTATGGTCACCTCCACATCTAAGATTTTCCAAATCTATGATTTTTCAAAGGTGTTATCATGTGATCTAATGCCATCTGTGTGTGTTTAAGAGAAAATTAAGTATTTCAATTTGTTATCAAGTTGGAAGTTGATACCTAAATTTAGATCTGCAGTTCTGCAAATTCTGTGTGTTTGGTTTACTGTTACATTCTAAGATTTTCTCAGCTAGACATTCTGATGATTGCCAGAAGTTCCATATTATGTGCTATGTTATTAATATTTTTAAGGTTTATTTCTGAGTTTAGCTCACAAATCAATAACGAGCTTGAGAGATGAAAAGTTTGTTGGTCCCTTCTACTGACCCTAGTGTTTTTGTCCCAGTTGTCATCAGGAAAATGCAGGAGCTTTTCACAAAAATGAGTGTCCTACAGACCTTTAACATCAGAGACAGGAAAGGAGAAAAGGATTTCTTTTTTTCACAGAGTTTGTGGGCTGCATTAATAGGTACTTGGTAGACTAAGCAAGGATAGAAGTTCCACTGAAGGATTCGCTGCCTTTTCTGCTGCGGGGCTGCAGATCATCTCAGGATCTTTCTTTTTCCATGAGCAACGGTTTCTGGGATGGAAGTAAATCAAGCAGAAATCCCAGAAATGGGAAGAGAGAAGAGTTTGGAGAGTTGCTGTGTGGAAWGAAGGGTCAGGTCACCCGTAGTCGTGGTACTGGTTGCCTGTGGGTACGAGGAATTCAATGATGTGCGTTCAAGGAGATTGGAAGCTCCAGTGATGGCACTCATAGAAAATACGGATTAAAACGGAAGGGACAAAATTGCCTTGTGTCCTTATGTTGCTAATCGATACTGCAGATCGTTTCACTGGCCTAAAAAGCCGCCAGCACTTGATGATGGGAGCTCGGTCTCACCCAAGCAAAAAGCAAAATGTGGCTAGAGRGGGACCAAGCACAGCCCATGGCATCCGGAAAAGCCCTTCCCATGCAAGGACTTYTAGATGGGAGCCTGAGCAACGGAGGAGGGCTGAGCTGAAAGGTTTGTTTGGCTGCTCTCCGGGAGGAGGAAGGCAGCGGGGCACCAGATTGCACAGGGTGTCCCCCCAGTTTTGATGGGGAATGGGTGGCAATGCCACCTGCCTGGTGAGAATCGGAGTCATCTCCAGCCTCTGGAAGCTTGATCTCAAAAGCTGACGGGGTTTTTTGGCTTTTTTTGGGGCTTTGCCCCTTTTGGTTGGTTTAGACCGCTCCCTTTTCTCAAGACTCGCCTGCTCCATCCAGCTTCACTTGAAACTTTTCCTTATAAATTACATAAATTCATTTGACATCTCAGTCACAGATGTAGCAAYCACCGGCTTAATAGCAAAATTGCACCATAACACTGTCATTCAGAGATGATTCTCAGCTGATTTCCTATTTTTGGGTTTTCTCCACTAATCTGTTCCTGTTTCCTGGTGCGTAACATTAATAGCAGGCACCATTACACCAAACWTCTTACAAGATAACGTTCTTTTTATGCCGTTACTAGAAAAACTGACTTCAAAGAAGCCAACCAAGCTTGTTTTGACAGGCTCGCGCTTCTCACCGAATTGCTTGGAATGTCATTGATTACACTCCATTTTTAATTGCTTATTCACTGAATCCTGCTCAAGCGTCTCCATGATTCCCCTAGGGGGGCTTCCAGGTTGGCCCAGCTCRCTCCATTCACCTTGCCTGAATACTCTGCTGTTCTGGGATTTCCCTGCTCTTCCAATTTTTCATTAAGAAGTGTTATCGGTGGATCAGAGGCTGCCAGCTCCTTTATGATGATTACACACCAATTATTGCTAGCTTGGAACAACCAACTCAAAACCTGTTGAGTCCATGCCATGCATCCACACACTTTGAGTCGTGATGGGCTGGAACAGGGACGGCTGCTCCTGTTTCTGGGATGCATTTCCATTGAAAAGCAGAGCCTGTCCCTCCCAGCAGTGCTGGGACCAGGRACATAAGGGCCCTGCTGTTGCAGATGAGGCTTCTGGGCTGCCCGGAGCTCTATCCGTGGCACGGATAGGAAGATCTGGATCCCACGGTGTCGGAGCATCCAGCGTCTCCCTGYAGAGGCTCTTTTGCAGGGTTTAATTACCTGCTCTCTCTTTCTCCGCCAAGTTAAGGAGTCTTTAAGTTTAGAAACCTCCCTGAGRGCAGTGAGGCTGTGAGGAGGCCCCGTTTCTGCTCCGGTCTGGGTCCGTCCTGGTTTGGACCAGTCGAGTGTCTTGAGAGATCAAGCACCAAAACAACTTCATCTTCATTGCTGATATACATGTTTGTGGGGAACCAGGGCTGAGCTTAGGGGCTCATACAGAGGTACCCAGTGTCCTTGGGGTTGCTGTTGGTTATCCACCCCGTGGAAGCACCCAGGTCTCCTGTAGCTCCAATGTCCTATCCGAGTATGAGTGGCAGGTAACAGCTTGCAGAACACGAGACCCCAAGTCATGAATATGAAGGGATTAGCCATGGATTAGYGTCCAGACTGAGGGCATTCCTTCTGCTGCCTGGGAAATGCCCACGTTAGTAAATCAAGCAGTGCCAAGACGCATCCAAAGGCACTAACGGAGCACCACCCACCCCGAGGTGCAAAATGAGTCTTAGCAGGAGAGCRGCTAGACTGAAATCTTGGCGAGGATGAGGAGGACTGGGGAGAAGCAGAGCCCTGACAATGGGCTGTTCGGAAAGGTGAGCCCTGGTCTCCGTGAATAATTAACGTGCGGCTGATTAGTGCCATTCGGCAAAGCCTCGATAAAGGCAGGACACCCGATGCTGGCTTGCTGGGAATAATGAAGGGAACGGGTGCAGGGACATGGCTGGGTGGCTCCTTGTGCTGCTTTTGTTGCCTGCCAAGCTGGCCATCGCCATGCAGCTAATTAGGTGGAAACCCAATCTTCTCCCTGGACCTGGCGAGGAGCCGGAGCCTCCTTATGGCACTGCTGCTCCATGGGCTCCTCGGAAGGGCTGTGGGCATCGATTCTGCGGGAATTGTTGCTGGGAGAGGTAACAGCGGGTTATGCACATGGCTTTTCTTGGAGAGCCCTTTCCCAGGGCTCCGCATGTCTTAACAGCCGTAGGAAGGGCCGTAGAGGTGGAGAGATGGTCTATGAGAACAGCTCAGATGGGGCTGACCTATGGTGACTCCAGCCCAGAAACCARTCTCCAACTAGGGCTGGTAGCAGTTTCTTGAGGAAAAGCCTATAAGAAACCGGCCTCTGTGATGATCTAAGGCCGTTTCCTCTGAATGACCCATATCTGCTCTCCAGACCATCCGCTCTCCTTCTTCCCCTGACATTGCCAAACTATCATACGGAGATGACTTCTCAGGGACCAACAAGCCCGACAGGACGCAGACAGCACCAGGGTAAGATATCAAAGACTTGTCAGTGCATCTCTGCAGCCGCTGCGATGAGCACAGCACTGCCCGGAAGCTCCAGGAGGCGTCCAGCCCCTCTCCTGAGCCCTTGGCCAAGCTGGACAGGATGGAAAATGTGTGCCAGGCCTGGTGGGCAGGACCTTGTGGGCAAGGGGCAGTGCCATGAACTGCCAGTGCCTAATTTACTGCTGYAGATGTGGTCTAAATATCCCACGCACCGCAGAACGACCAGGATTCATGGGTTCTACCCATGCACCCTGAGGAACAGGAGATGCTTCACCTAATATCACACATCTCTTCCTGGAAACCAGCTGGGGAAGCCAAACAGCTCAGGCATGGCAGGATGACCCGAGTGGAAATACAGAGCTTCCACTGGGAGATCATCACTCACTTCATCTCCGTCCTGTCCCTTCTGGTCTTCTGAGGAGACCTACAAAACCCCTTCAAGATGCAAAGAGGCCCCAGCAGCAGAACACATGCAGGAGACAAGGGCATGAAGCATGTGTGAACACGTGTGTCTGAGCACAGGAAAACCACGGTGTAGGTCTGGGCAACGCGTGATGGACCATGGGTGTGGGAGAGATGCAGAGAGGCAAAACCAAGCCAAGGCAGTGGCCGAGCCTGCCACGTTGCACCCTCTTGCTGGTGACACACCTTGTCAAAGAGCCTTCAGAGGGGAGGACAGGGCAATCTATCAGCCAGAAAATGAGCTTGGGTGGAGGGACGGATCCCTTCTGCCTACTCCCATTTCTGTCCCATCGGGAGAGTCTGGACAAGCCTCTCGTGTGTCCCCTTGCACAAACATCAGCGGATGGTAGCCTCATGAAGTTCAACAAGGGCAAGTGCAGGGTCCTGCACCTGGGGAGGAATAACCCTAGACATGCCTACAGGCTGAGGACCGACCTCCTGGAGAGCAGCCCCGCAGAGAGGGACCTGGGCGTCATGGTGGACGACAAGTTGACCATGAGGCAGCAGTGTGCCCTTGTGGCCAAGAAGGCCAATGGGATCCTGGGGTGCATTAAGCAGAGCGTCTCCAGCAGGTCGAGGGAGGTGATTCTGCCCCTCTRCTCAGCCCTGGTGAGGCCGCACCTCGAGTMCTGTGTGCAGTTCTGGGCTCCCCAGTGCAGGAGGGATGTGGAGCTGCTGGAGAGAGTCCAGCGCAGGGCCACAAAGATGATTAGGGGCCTGGAACATCTGCCCTATGAGGAAAGGCTGAGAGAGCTGGGCCTGTTCAGCCTGGAGAAGAGAAGACTGAGAGGGGATCTGATCAATGTATATAAATATCTCAAGACAGGGAGTGAGGAGGAGGGGGCTGGCCTCTTCTCAGTGGTGGCCAGTGATAGAACTAGGGGAAATGGCCACAAATTGAGGCACCAAAAGTTCCACAGGAACTTGAGGAAGAATTTCTTAACGGTGAGGGTGACAGAGCACTGGAACAGGCTGCCCAGAGAGGTGGTGGAGTCTCCTTCTCTGGAGATCTTCCAAACCTGCCTGGACACCCCCCTGTGCCACATGCTCTAGGGGACCCTGCGTGTGCAGGGGGGTTGGACTAGATGACCTCTACAGGTCCCTTCCAACCCTAGCCATTCTATGATTCTATGATTCTATGGCTGTTGCTTGGAGAGTGGTTTCTTTTCCTCCCGGCTGCTGTTTTCCTCTCAAGAAGCAGAAACCAGATCCTGCCAAAGGGCGAGAGTCACGTTATAGACCCATCCTCTCCCTGCCTGCCCCGTGGGTGATGCAAGGGTGGCGGTACCGATAACATCCCCCTACAGACACCCGATACGCGGTGGCGCCGGGCGGGAGCTGGCTCTCGTTACCTGCCGTGACAAAGAGACTAATTCCGAGTGCGTTTAATACAGCGCTCTGCCCACCGGGATGAAAATAGAGCTTTGTTTTGCCCTTTGTGTTAAGACTCCTCCAGTGATCAGCAGCACTAGGGAATTCAAGTCTTTTGCATGAAACGGGTCTTGCAAAGTGCTGGTATTCGCTGTTTCATCTGCAGAAAATAATCCACGCAGAATCATGGTAGAAACAGGAGCATGGAAAAATAATTACYCTGTTTCCTAGAGAACTGCTAAAGTGCAGAAAATAATTAAACCCCTCCAAGTGAAATTTAATATATTTTTTTATCCGGGAAAAAAGTGTTTCCATCACATTGCAGCACACCAGCCTCTGGTTTTGTTCCATTTTGTTCCAGTTCAAAGCAATTCTTAGARTTTCTTCCTGGTTTCACCAGAAAGCCAAGAATTTATACAGGAAGGTCTTAGTCGGATTTGCARGGCCTTCTATCCCTAGATCTTATGTCTTGTGTTTGCTGTTTTTTTAGCTGTGTTTTGGATTCCAAAACGTTATTACATGAAATCCAGTCCTGGTGGGTTTTGGAGGGAGTGTTAATTTTGGGGAAAAATTCAATAACCTTGACTACCCCAACACCATTAAAATGCCTTTTTTCCAGCAATTGTTTCTGCACTGGAAGCACAGAAAGTTGCTTTCCAGGTTGTCTTCTTGCTGTAGACTGTACRTATCCTATGGGCTTGCCTTTTTCTCTACGAAGGAGCAAAAAGGATTTGATAGAGTGGGAAAATGCAGAGAAAGCCAAAGAGATTGGGTGTTCAGACAGCACCGGATAAACTGTGAAACACCTCGCCACAAGATCTTGGGGATGCCAAAATTAGGTAATAATAGAACAAAAGAATATTATTTGATGGGATCATGGAAGAAAAACCTGTATGAGTCATTGAGCACAAAGATGTCTTCCCTGGCCCGTGGGGTCCTGGGGTGGGCGTCTCGCATAGGCTGAAGGTTCATGCTCTGGAGGACAAGGCTTGTGCTCCTTCCTAACCCACCAGGCTGTCGTTGCACATTTGTCCTCTCCTGCGAGCCCAAGCCACCCCGTTCCTCCTCTCCTGTGAGCCCAAGCCACCCCGTTCCGCCCTGTCTCCTGGATGCACACTTTCTTTTTGTATTTTTCTTAAGTAAATATATGCATTTTTTTTTTTCATCTTCATTGTATGTCTTGAGGGACCTCAATACGAATGAACCTCCTGTGAAGGAACCACAAGGGTTTGCGGAGCCCTGCTCACGTTCCCAGCCCTTAGGGCTGGGGTCTGTGGGGCATCAGCTGCTCCCAGGTCTGGAAGCAAACATGAAAATAGGCTGAAACCTTCCCCCTGCACAAACCCCSCTGCAATGGGATGACTGCAGCGAGCGTTGGCTGCCTCATTAAGGCTTTATAGCATCGGCTTCCGTGGAAGAGAAGAGGTAAATGGAAAGGACGTGCTTGGCTATGACCCGAGAGCACTGGTGTCACCCGGGGCAGGAGCTCGGAACAGTAGAAGTTTCCATACGACGTCAGAGATGCAAACTAGTCGGCTGAGACGTCCCCTGGGGCGCCGGCTCCGCGGGTGACAGCGTGTCATGCAACTTGCTCTGCTTTGCAAGGCTCGTGTGTGTGTGAAAAACAGAGAGAAGGAGACAAGGAGAGAGAGAGAAAATGAAGGAAGGAAGGAAGGAAGGAAGGAAGGAAGGAAGGAAGGAAGGAAGGAAGGAAGGAAGGAAGGAAGGAAGGAAAGGAAAGGAAAGGAAAGGAAAGGAAA
>PTEX01000172.1:1633854-1711998 GCA_003342815.1 Eudromia elegans
AGGAAAGGAAAGGAAAGGAAAGGAAAGGAAAGGAAAGGAAAGGAAAGGAAAGGAAAGGAAAGGAAAGGAAAGGAAAGGAAAGGAAAGGAAAGGAAGGAAAAGAAGGAAAGGAAGGGAAGGAGCACACTTGCTTGTGGCCGTGCAGTGCTGCGTGTGGCTGGTGGAGACCACAGTTAATTCAGACAAATCCCACCAGGGGTGGAAGCTGCAGAGCGCAGTGCCCTCCAGAGCCCAGGCTGGAGGTGCAGAGGATGGTCTGGGCTCTCCAGCGAGCTGGGGTGAGGCAAGCAGGAGAGGAAGAAGGGCACTGATGCATTGACTGGCTGGCTTTCAGCCGTGGGGCGTATTCGCTGGGGCTGGCCGGCGGTGGGGATGCGGCTGGCGCTTGCTGGTCCCCAGAAGACTCGTTTTGCACCACCAGGAAGCCATCAGATGAAAACCTCCTCCAGCAACCCAGGGACAGAACGGTGGCTTCGCCTGGCCGTAGCGCGGGCACCCAGCAGCGCTCAGAGCAGGGCCAGGGCCTCCGCGGGGCATTGCCTCCGGACGCGGACGTGTGCGAGGTTCGGGACACCGGGACTAAGAGCAGGCCGCTACGCGGTGCCAACCGCGAGGCACCAGCGCTTCCCCGGCGGCCTCCCAGGCAAACACACACAGAACAGCGAGCAAACGAAGCAGCACAGTTTACCTTGCTTCTTAGTTGTTTTGGGTTTTTTTTTTTGCTTTTTTTTTTTAATACGTTTTTGGTCATTAAGCCAAGTCTGTTCCAGGAAAAGGGGACCCTCTGAAGATGCCTCATCTCCATGTTCAGAATTAAAAGCGTGGAGAATAGAGAGGAGCTCCACACAGATTCCAGCAAAGGCCAAGCATGACATTCCTGAGCAATTTAGGCCTTAAAAATTGCGTTTTTCATCAATGGTGGATGGGTAAAATTATCTTCCAAGCGTTACGGTGATTTCCGTACGGCTTCTAGACCGCGGTGACTGAAAACCCTTGCGTTCACACACGGTGACCGTGCAATGCTGATAACT
The DNA here is from genome assembly GCA_003342815.1 of Eudromia elegans. Classification (NCBI taxonomy): domain Eukaryota; kingdom Metazoa; phylum Chordata; class Aves; order Tinamiformes; family Tinamidae; genus Eudromia; species Eudromia elegans. Next base: position 1,634,886 of record PTEX01000172.1, read on the forward strand.
GCAGAGCATTTCCCTTGGCGCCTCGGGCAACGCGTGCCCTGGGACTGGAGCCAAAACGAGSAGCGCTTCTCGCACGGAGCTGGTTCTGCACACACCAGACCCTTTAACGTCACGGCTTCCTAAATCACCTCTCGGACCTGGATGCTAACGCTTGAACTCAGCCGCTTCGTCCGAGCGGCCTCCTGGTATTAAAAGATACTTCAGCGAATCATTCCTTTTTTTTTTTCCCAAACTACTCTTCCAAAAACCCTCATTAAATACAAGTGGATTTTATGTCACCCTGGAGGACAAGCAGAGGACCATAATGAACGCCAGTCGGCATTGCCGCATTGAAATAGGTCTGGTCTAATTTGGGATGGGGTTACAGGTTTGCTTGCTAAGGGTAATGGTGGTAACGTGGATACCCCTGGACTTTGGTACGTCCCTTGACTTAGTCACACACAATATTTTGATTAGGAGAGGGAAAGTCTGCAAACCTTGGCCTGGCGCCTGCTGGTCCTTGCGTGCAATTAGATAGAGACAAGGACAGTGGCAGAAAGGTTTCTCTGAAGCTTTATTTGGCCCTGAAAAAATGTCTAGTGTTAAGGCCAATTTTGGGTACCATCTTTGATAGGTGATCTGGATGAAGAGCAACAAGAGCTTGCTCAGGTAGGGGACAGGAGGGATATTTTTAACGTTGTTTCAATGCAGAAATTGCTTTATCACTATTGTTTTCTGCTTGATTTTGGATTGCAATTATCCTTTGGGGTTGACGTCTTCACTTTGGACAGGACCCAGGTTCTCCATCTAGTTTAGAGCCCTCCCCAGGCATCCCCTGACACTTCCCTGCTCCAGGTCCCTGGAGGGCCCAGGCTGGGAAACTCCCGCCTCCCAAACGGGACCCATCCAGCCACAGCCCCGTCCTAACCCCTAATCCCTGTCTGGGAGAACCGTGATGGGCTGAGGCCGGGCAGGCTTGGAGGGACTTCCAGTGTGGAGGATGGACAGTGCCCAGACGCTGTTTAATCCTTATTAATTAATGCTTGTTTAGGCAGAGCTGACGACTCCGGGTGGTTCAGGAGCGGGAAACAGGCTCTCCCCGAGGCTATTGCTCGTGCAGGGGTTGAATCCTTCCTTGGTCACTTGGGCTGTTGCTTTTCGGGGTGTGCAGCAGCCCCAGCGCCTCCAGGTCTGCAGCTTTGAGCAAGCTCTGAACACCAGAGCAGCCCAGCCTGGAGCCAGCAATTTACGGCTTTGCAGCAAAAGGTGTTGCTGCAGCCTGATAAAATTACGAGTGACCCAGAAAAACGCTCTCTTTCCATCAGCAGGACTGCCAGGGAAGGCAGCAGGGCATTTGATGAATTATGAAACGCTGGGAAGTGAAATGGTGTGTAGACAGCTGCTGAATATTTCATTCCCTTTTGCCTGGCACTTGCCTGGTCTGCTGTGGTCGGGCTCCGAGGAAGGAGGTTTTATCCCAAGCCTACGAGGCGTTTTTCTGATAATTAACCCGAGCTGATCCCCGGGTTTGGGTCTTGCAACGCGGGCTGCAAAGATGTGCTGGGACGGCAGTGACAGGGACCAAAGCTCCGGGCCACTTCCCAGGAGCATCCGCTCTTCTCATGCTGCTGGCGCCAGACACGGGGTCTGGGAAGAAGCGGCCCTAAGGGCTGGAAGTGGCTCGGAAGTACCGGTTTTCCTCCTCTCCTGCTATAGCAGCAGCCTGCGGTTAAGAGCACTCCAAGGCAGCCCGTGCGCTCAGCTGCAGCGCAGAGCACGGGGGCAGGCAGGATGATGCTCCGCTCTCCGGTGCAAGCGACTTTGTCCCGCCTGGGCACGTCACGGAAACAGGACACGGAAACAGGAGGCACCTGGCAGCTCGAGCAGGACCCCTGTGCTCCGTCCCACCACCATCCAGGAGTTTGGYGGAGGCAGAAAGTGCGTCAGAAGAGCCCCATCTTCCCCCAGGGTGTCCTAGCTTTGCATGGAGGTGTTTGCCAAGAAAGGCAGGTCCCTGGCAGCAAAAGTTCATYGCAAGCTCTGGCTGTTACTCATTCGAGACAAAGGTCTCGGTTACTTCTTTGGGGGTCAACACCAGCCAACATCTGCATCCCCACCACTGTCCAAAACGGGCTCCTTAGCTGAGCAGTGCCCAACGCACATCACCTTAAAGGAGAGGTGCCGGGAGCTGAGTGTGCTCAGTCTGGGGCAGAGGAGGCCCAGGGACAGTCTAGCAACACCCCACAGCTCCTGGAAGGGGAGTTCGAGAGATAATGTCAGCGACAGATGAAAACCTGAGGGTCAACRGGCACAAATCGTGGCTTGGGAGGTTCAGTGTGAACACGAGGATGTTTCCCTGGGAAAGAGATACAGCCCTGGAAAAGGGCAGCAGTGAGGCTGGGATCTCCATCCATGAAGGTTCTCAAGAGCTATGGAGCTATTGGCAACGTCTTCTAGAGCTGGTGATGGTCCTGCTCAGTGTACGAGGTCCCTTCCTGATGACTCGTCCTTGATTAAGACATATTGACCCTGAACAAAATTATCTGTGGTCTGTCGTGAGATCCTTAAGGAAAAAAAGGAAAGAAAAACAGCCCTGCTTTGTTGCTGAAGCAGCAGCTGTGAATATTGGGCTGCAGATTCTCCACCCTTRGCAATTACCAAACGAAGCAAGGTAGCTCAAAGCCATTTCAGAAGGGACTGCAGCTTAAAAGGCGATCAGAAATGCACAGCACCTGAAGTCAGCTTTCCTAGCACATTAGATGCTATAGGAGACACCTGTGTCCCTTGCAGAAGAAGCTCGAAACCACAGCTCTGCCTTGTGGRGTAGCTCAGCGGCCCCCAGCGCGTGGGGGGAAAGTCTGAGTCCAGGGTAACTTCTTGGGAGACCGGGTGGGTTCCAGGTTCCTCCGCTTGTTTTTTTATGGGGCACCGTGCCAGGGAGAGCCCACAAGGCCGAGGACGTGCGAAAAGCAAACAGGTTAGCTACCAGCTCCTGCAAACGCGTGTAAGAGCAAGCGCTGCGGGTGCCCCGCCGGCTGAGCCTCGCAGGCCTGCACGAGCAAGGGCAGACGGTCAGCAGCCCTACTAAAGCAAATGGATTGTAGAGCTCGGGTTATGCGAGTAACCACGCGAACGCGTCTGCTCCGAACAGCCACGCGGGTCATCCTCGAGGAGGCCTTTGCAAAACGGCACGGGGTTGACAGTGGAGAATCGCGTTATTCGGCAAAGCCCTGAGATCCGGGCTGGTGCTGCATCCCTTTCCCCCGCGAGCCCGTTCGGAAAGAAGACRCGGGTCTCCTCGGGGGGCGGTGATGCATTATTCATTTGGCGTAAAGCGCTAGGAAACAACACAAGCACGCACAGAAACGGAGGTGYTGGTGTTTAATAGCCTGATGCCGGGAGTGTACGCACAGCAGGGGAGCTGAGCGTCCCKGTGGGAGAGCAGGAGCAGGACCCCRCGCCACGGGATGCACCCGTGCCCAGAGCCCGTTGATCCGCGGCATCATGTGTGGGAGCATCAGAGGTCCCCTGTCGAGCTGGGGTCCCCGCCTGCTGCAAGGCAGCAGCTTTAGAGGGGTCGGTGGCATTAGAGGGCAGAGCAGACCTCGCTCGCGCAGCCGGCCCCGGCTCGGGGGGGCACTCGGGACATGACAGGGTGGATCGAGAGCGGGCAGACGCAGTCCATCCTCGGGCTGTGCTTTGGGACGCTGCATCCGCGTTTGGCTCTAGGYGGTGATGGAGAGAGGATAAGAGCTCTCGATAGACCCCAGCACCGCACTGGGGGCATTCGCCTCCCTCTCTGCAGCTGGCGTCTTGGTAAATCAGCATCRCGGTGCCCKCGGGTTTGCAGGGAAGTTGTTYAATCMGCAGCAGCTTTCTCCCCGGCCCCARGYAGCAGAGCTCTGCAGAGTCGTTCCTGACATGCCCATAATATCTTTGCTGTCATCCGGGCTTATAGCACTGGAAATCACTCKCCAGGCAGGCGGCACAGGGCAGTTCAGCCCCGGTCTCGCAGGGCTTCTGCTGTGCCGGGAGCCACTTGTGGATTCAGAGCTCGGCCCCGTCTGCAAAGGTCCCTCTGGAGCAGCAGCAGAGCACAAAGAACACGAAGCCACCGCTTCTCCGCAGGCTGCCGGATGAGTAACGGCTCCTATTGGAGAGCTCYGGGCTTCCCTGCAGGACCGCTCCGGTCTTTAATTTAACGGACGTGGCCGCGTTAACCGCACGCGGAGCTGCGCGCCTGCCCGCTGCAGAGAGCCGCAAAGAGCAACCAGAAACCTCCACCCTGCTCCTCTGGGGTGGCTGCGGAGGTGGCCACGTGCCCACGGGAGACCTGGCCCGTTGGAAGAGCCCTGCACCTGCCCTGGTCCCTCTCGTGGTCGGAGTCACCGGTTCCAGTGCMGTTGAACCCTCCTCATCTCTTTCCAAGCTGCAGTTCTTGGCCCGGCACCAGCCCTACATCTCACGTCTCCATCCTCACAAGGCCAGCGGGATGGGAAAATACGCTCAAGTTCCCTGGTAGCCGGGCCAGGRAAGCGTTTTCCCAGCGGGAATGGATGCTGGTGGCCGCTCTCACCATCTCATCCGACCTCCCTCTTCTCTGCTCCGCAGGCTCATCGGCACCTTCCGGATGGTCCTGCAGCAGGTGGTGGAGGAAGGGCACCTGGAGGTGACAGACACACTCATAGATGACAATAACTCAGCCATTCAGGTGGGTAACAAGGAATAATTCAGATCCCAGCACAGAAGCTGCTTAGACCACATGCCCCATTCAGCAGTACTGGTTACCAGAGTCCTTCCCGCTTCCCGGGAGCCCCTGGCACTAGGGAAAAGACTCGGAGCCTGCACGCCAGCCGCTCTGTGACTCGGGGTTTAACACCGCTCCTGGCAGCCGTTTCCAATGGCGATTGAGCCTTGTAACCCGCTTGGAAATGCAGATACTTCTGATCTTCTCGTGTATCAACCCCCTGGTGTTTTCATTAGAAAACTAAAAGCTGAAGCAGCTCCTTCCCTTCTCCCCCAACGCCTCTTTTCTATTCCACCAAAAGCTGTTTCCAAGGCTCAGCGTAAAGGAAACGTGCAATGGCAAACAACCGTCCCCGCTAAGGACAGGCAATTAGGGCAATTAGCAAAGAAAAGGGCGGGTGGTTTCATTAGCAGGAGCCTGGGCTTGGCCTCTTCCTATGGGACAGAGGGAACGAAACCACCAAAAGCACAAGGAATCGGGCACTGAGGAAGGGGAAAGTGGAAATAATGCAGGCTCGAGTCGTGGTGGCCTCGGGACGGGAGGAGATGCCCCGTGGTGAGAGGTCCAAGCCCACCCTGCCTGGCTTGGGTCCGGGCCAGGCGCCCGGTGCGTGTGGCGCAGTGGGTCATAGAATCACAGAATCACCGAATGCTCAAGGCTGGAAGGGACCTGTAGAGGTCATCTAGTCCAACCCCCCTGCACACGCAGGGTCCCCTAGAGCATGTGGCACAGGGTGATGTCCAGGCGGGTTTKGAAGATCTCCAGAGAAGGAGACTCCACCACCTCTCTGGGCAGCCTGTTCCAGGGCTCTGTCACCCTCACCGTTAAGAAATTCTTCCTCAAGTTCCTGTGGAACTTTTGGTGCCTCAATTTGTGGCCGTTTCCCCTAGTTCTATCACTGGCCACCACTGAGAAGAGGCCAGCCCCCTCCTCCTCACTCCCTGTCTTGAGATATTTATATACATTAACCAGGTCCCCTCTCAGTCTTCTCTTCTCCAGGCTGAAGAGGCCCAGCTCTCTCAGCCTTTCCTCATAGGGCAGATGTTCCAGGCCCCTAATCATCTTCGTGGCCCTGCGCTGGACTCTCTCTAGCAGCTCCACGTCCCTCCTGCACTGGGGAGCCCAGAACTGCACACAGKACTCGAGGTGCGGCCTCACCAGGGCTGAGTAGAGGGGCAGAATCACCTCCCTCGACCTGCTGGAGACGCTCTGCTTAATGCACCCCAGGAGGTGATGAGTTACCTCGAGCGGGGGGAACCCGGCGCCTTCACACCCGGCGTGCTGGGAGGCCTGGGCATCTCGCGTCCCTTCTGAAGGCGCCCGGTTCAGATCCGTCACGCAGGCCCGAAAACGCTGCTAGGTCCTCTCGGTCTCCATGGAGCTCTGCTGAGGCTTTTGTTTTCGGATGACACACGCAGTATTTTCCAGAAAAGGAAAATATGGGGAGTTTTTGCGTTGCTACCAAGCCGGGGCAGCCCACGGAAAGCAGATCCTGCAAGGGGGACCCCTCCTTACAAGGGGTAACGCAACCAGACCCCACACGTTCCCTACCCCTCCAGCGGTATGCACACACAGACACAAATCCCAGGTTTCTGGGGCTTTTTGCTGGGAATAAAGGGCACATCCTTCTATTTTCTCTGCATTCCCACGACACAATCAGGCAGAATATAATAACTCCTGGTCCTTGGCGGTGCGAAGGGGTTGKCTTGGAAGGAACCTGCCCTCCACCCCACCTTGAGCAAGGTGGAAATCTGCAAGCACCACAAGAGCACCTGCAGAATTAGCAAGAAAAGCATCTTCTTCATTCCTCTCCCTGCAAATTTTGCCTCCCTCAGATCCCTAAAACCTGTGGTGTTAAGGGCATGTTTCCCCAGTAAAGACGCCCGAGCGAGACCTTAATCCCTCCTGTGCTGGGGAGAGACAGCTTTGATCTACTGAAATTGCTGCATTTTCTGGCCAAAAGCAGATACGTTTCTTTTCTTCACCGCAGGCATTTTGATTTATTTATTTATTTATTTATTTATTTATTGGGGAAAGTAATTTCCAGGCAGAGCTTCATCACTCTGCAATCAAACGCAAGGGAAAGGTTGGAAATTGCCCTCCTCCTGCCGTGCCGGCTGCGAAACACGACTGACGGTTCTCATCCGGCTCCAGTGGCGTTATTGACTTGCCTTTGTAAAGTATTTAACAGGCTCAGGAATTGTAAATCCAAGAGGGATATCGCGGCCAGGTAATCTGGACTCGCACTAGGGGCTCTGGGAAGTATCAGATTTATTATTATTTAAATGGATGGGAAAAGACAGAGGAAAAAAAAGTGTTTTAAAATACCACATGACAGAGGAATCTGCTGGCACTYCAGTTAACCATGGGACTGGTTGATTTTCTTTATTGCTTAAAATAAGTGTTTTGCTTCCAGTTTGAATTTCTCTCGGTTTGTGCCTGCAGCTGCTGCTGGTTTTATACAGCCCCAAACCAAACCCCAGCATTTTACTGGACCTTAAACCAGCTGGAGCAGCTGGGGGAGGCCAGCACAGCRTGCCAAATCATTCCGGTTGACTCGGATCTCCATTTCGCACTAAACAGAATCAAAACCTGCCATGAAGCTCCGCTTCCAGCTTGGTTTGAAATGAAAGCTAGCCTCCTTAGCTTTCATTTGGTAAATGCACTGAATTCCTTGGGTGCGTGTGTCATATTTTCCAACCSTTCAACATACCTAAAAATCAGGTTATTTCTGCTACAGCAGCTGAAAGGAAGGAGCCTGGAACGCCCCAGGACTCCTGCAGCTCCTAGGCAGGAACCAGACGAGATGCAGGGACCAGATTTGGCATCGCCTGCTTGCACGGGTTCTTAACCAAGAAGCGATGCAYGGGGGGAAACCATAAAMGAAAATAAGCACCAGCTTGAGTTCRGWGTGTTCAGCAGCTCTTGGTGCCTTCGACAGCTCGATGGRCGTACAGCTCCAACCAGCCGTGCTCAACGTCCTTGTTGTGTGTTGCAGACCAGCGTCTCCATAGAGGTCACGTAYCAGGCCATGGACGGCACGGTGGGCGCGTGGAACGACAAGGAATTCCTGGAGACGCCCAGCCTCCGGGCGGAGCGGGACGGCAGGGACCCCTCGGAGACCGAGAGCCTCCTCTCCGGCCACCGGCGGGGCCTCAACGTGTCCCCGGGCAAGCCCGGCCAGCAGGCTGCAGAGCGGAGCTTCAGGAGGTAACGTGGCAAACGGGGCCCTGGAGGGGTGCCACGGCCGTGGGGCTGGCTGCCGGCGTGAAGGATGGTCTCGGCGCGCGCCGCGGTGGTTCCTTTCGTCCTCTCCGCGCATGGTGCCGTGCTTCGGGACAGGGTGTGCGTAGGGCGGTGCGCGGCGTGGTGGGAACGGCTGGATTTTGGATGCGGTCGAGCGTGGCTTCGGAGAGGATCAGGGCTCTGGCTGTCGCGCGGGGCACGGAAGGGCGTGAGCAGGAGTTGGAAGGGCAGCCAGGGAGGTTGTGGCACTGAAGGTTCACCTGGGACCGACGCACCGCGTTTCTCAGGGGCGCGTGGAGGGCGTTCTCCACAGCGGGGAGCCGGGACCTCCTACCCCACCAGGCTTCAACGACATCACACCCCAAACCCGGTGTCCGGGCAGGAAAGTCGAGTTCGGAGCAGCTGAGGGACGCGCTGGGCTGGGGCAGCAGGAGAAGACACCTCCAGSCCCTGCGGGGATGGGGCTGCCGGGGTTCTGCCGGTCTGTTATCCCAGCCTCGGAGCGCGGAGAGGGTGCGGGACGGGGCAGGCTGCAGCCGGCCGTGTACCGGGACAAAACGCCGATTTTGCAAGCATCCAACCGCTCGCGCATGAGTACGCGGGCCGGTGCGCCGCTGATCKGGGATGCCAGGCTGCTCTTGGATGTGACGGGCAGGACAGGAGGGGTGGGCAGGTCACCCCGGTAGGGCGTCGCAGAGCAGRGACCTCCAGTCGCCCCCGGATCTCCGCAGACTGGCGCTGGTTTGGGGGCCGAGGTCTGTGTGCTTGCCTGCTCCAGGGGGATCGCTTTCTATCCGTGCTTAGCACTTTATTGTAGCCACAAAAGGGCAGAATTTCTTCKCTTTTCTATTTTTTTCCTTTTTTTTYYCCCACAGTGCAAGTTATCYCCAGTCACTCTCCTATCTCCTAGGCAGTTAATTAACTGTGTGAATTGGGTTGAAACGTGGGAGTTTTCAGGCAAATTGAAAGCGCRGATTCGTTCCCCAGCCCCACGGGCTGAGCTGCTGGCAGGCAGGGACGGTGCCAGGCGCTCTGAAGGGGGGTCCCAYGGCACTGAGCCAGGCACGACCCCTACCCAGACCCCCCAAACCCAGCCAGACCCCCCAGCGCCGCTCCTGGTGCTGTGGGATCCTGTGCCCCATTAGCCCCGTGCCCGGGGGATTCAGCCTCCTATCTGTACCACGGGAGCTCTCGGGACGCGATGTGACTCAGATCTTTTTGTTTTTTATTTTTTACCCTGGAGTCTTCTGGTATTTGGCTTCATTTTCTCATTCAGTTCCACAGTGCCTTAAAAATAGCGGTGCTTCGCATAGGGCTCATCCGGAGTGAAGCAAAGTGCCGTAGGTGACCGATCAGGACCTTTTCTTGGACTTTTCCAAGGAGTTTTGTAGCTCCTTCCCACGGCCTTGGTCCTGGCTCACAGGAGCAGCGACCTTCAGCAGTCGTGCACGTGACAAACGAGCTGGTTTAGGGGAGGGGAGGAAGGAGCATCCCTTAGCAAACACCCCAAAAGCGACGCGTGGCGTTTTCCCCGTCCCAAGCAAGGCGGCGCGTGGACACACGCACTAAAGCTCAAAGAGGTCCCGGGGTTTTCCTGCTGCCCTTGTCCCAAGGGGCTTCCCGCACCCTCTGGGTTGCAGACGGGTCTCGCAGGGCGTGTTTTGAGCACCGGGGGGTCCGTCCAGCCACGTTTCTCCTCCGCTGACTCTCGCAAGCACCGAGGGCCGCGGTCGTTAACGTCCCCACCGTTAATGCTACGAGGAGAGAAGGCCGAGGGCTGACGTTCGCCGTGTGGCCACCCTCGCAGGATGGAAGAGGACGAGCGGTGCTACCACAGCGACGACGAGCTGCTGGGAGAGGGGGACACCCTTAGCCAGGGCTCCCTCAGCACGAGGTAGGGGCAGCCGGCGCCGCGCTGTGGCCTTTGCAGTGTCCCTGCGCCCAAGCGCCAGCCCGGCATTCCCATTTCCCTGCTGCGACAGAGCGAGGAGGGAGCGGTGATGGAGCTGCGAGAAAGCTCCTGCAAGGGACGCCGGGTCCTGGGGGCGCTCCCGGGATCCGGGATGGAGACGGAGCTCTGGGATGGAGCAACCTGGCCAAGAGGGAACCGGGACAGGGAGCCCCRGAGCGATGGAGATCGGAGGGGCAGGCGATGAGCTACGGGCTGGGGAGGTTCATCCGCCCCCAGAAGCATTTTCTCCCCCGCCGCAGCCCACGTCTGCCCGCACAGACACCGTCCTTCCCTTCCTGGGATGTGCATGAAGATTTGGCTCTGTTTGCAGTGCCTTCTCATTTATTTGTTTATTTTGACGTGCAGTGCTGTGAATTTGYTTCCCACCGTGTACGGGAGAAAACCTTGGGGGTGGATGACAACAAAGGAAAATCCAGGCAAAATCCAGGGGCTGGGAGCAGACCTTGGAGTGGGAAAAGCAGCATCGACAGCATGGACTGTATAAACACGGCGGTGCCCAGCMGCAGCTTTGCAGGCCGCCCCTTGCAGTCTCGCCGTAGAGAAGCACGAGCAGTGCTGACAAGTCACAYGTTGGAAAGCTGTGCTGGCCTCGAGCTACACTGCGATTGATTGCTGTCAGTCCCAGCCAGAATCCAGGGTTTCAACAGAAACGGTTTGCAGGTGCCAGGCTGGGCAGGCGTTGGGGGTGACCCTGCTGTGAGAGGGGGTTGCGGCTGCACCCTGCAAAGCGTTCAGAGGAAGGAGGTCAGGGTGGAGGACATCGGTTGAACRTGGAACTAAATCAGCCAAAGGGCCAAGGAAAAGCCGGGCTGCCTCATGTCCCTCCCCAGMGAGTGCCGCAGAGACTGGAAGAGGTTGGGTCAGGTCCTGGTGACCGCCCGGACCCTCCTTTGAGGTGGTGGGAGCCAGAAGGTCTCCATGGAGGAGCACGGAGCCTGGGAGGGTTCGGACGTGCATGGAAGTGTTTGCGGTGCTGCTGTGCTCTGAAGTTGTCTTTGTGCCAATACAAAGCATCCTCTTTAATGCCCTAGGCAGTGCAAGAGCCCCACAAGTTCGTGTCACAGTGTGGTTTTGGGTTTTGTTTTGTTTTTCCTTTTTTCCCTGCTCCGTCCCTGTAAACGGCCTAGCCTTGGAGACGATGCAGAGGAGGAGCCGAACACCAGGTAAATACCCATGACACCAGACCCGCTCGCACGGTGACCTCGAGCCCGGGCTCTGCGGTGCAGAGGCTCTCTAAAACCCAGGCCTAAATGTCAGAACTYGGAAGTCCAGCCCCATCTTGTCTGGTTTTAGGCATTTCATTAAGGACCATAAATGAGGGCCCCATCCACCCTTGGCTGCCTCTGCATCACCAAGCCAAGCAGGGCAGGACATGGGCAGCAGCATCTTCCCATCTGTTAAGAAATTAGCAGGGCCCACGGTCCAGTTTTGGGTCAGATCAGGCAGGAWYCTCTTGGAAAACATCTGGGACATACGGATARTCCCCTGGCCAAGGACTAGCCCAAACAGTCTGCGGAGGAAAGACTTTATGGACAGAAGTTATGCTGGACCTGTTGTCCCCGTGGCCGAATGAGCCCTGGTCCRTCTTATTCATGGATATAGAAGCATCCCGAGCTCCCCTTTGTGGCTGGAGCAGAGAGAGGCGTTTCAGGGGTGGTTGGGGGGAGCGTGCGCCCTCCTGAATCCCGCCTGAAACCCAGATCCCAGGGAGCATCACCCGATAGCTGCCGACGCTGAAATATTCATGGGCAGCACAGAGCTCTGCAGCCGAAGGCAGTCTGGTCGCCGTGCATTATTGATGGCGCCTTTTCTTGGGTGCACGCAATGGGTCCTCTATGGGCTCACCTGGACCCTTCCGCCCATCGCTCTGTGTAGCCACAGGTCACTTGCTCCCAAGCTGGGGTCATTGCTGGGCACCAGTACCAAAAACGTGTGTGAAAAACCATATAAAATGATCACCACCCTACCTGGGCCTAGGAAAGGCACCAAGGATCCTACTACGACCCAAATATTTCCCCATAGTCCACGGAAAGAGAGGAACCTCTCGAGGGTTACTGACCCATGCGGGATCTGACTCAGCCTGGGGATRTCTGTGTGTATCTCCATCCTTGGAGGCCATGGAAGATCCATGCAAACGGGTTCATAAGTATCCAGATAGGGAAGCAGGGTCTCAGTCGCTAACTCTGGTGCCGGGAATGTCACACACCAGACCAAGGCCGCTTCAGGATAGTCAGTGTATGGAGACATCTGAAAGGGTGAATACGAACCAGGCAGGTCTGGGGTCATTTTCAGTCYGAGTAAGCAAGAAAACCAAGTGACATCCCCACAGCTACGAGTCCCGTCCAAATTCCCTCATCATTTCTGCCCCGCTTTGAAGCAAACCCCATGCCACAACGCACAAACCTCATTGATTAGAGGAAACAGCCAAAAAAAGGTGTCTGGGAGCTGCGTGTGGTCGTGGCASCGCGGCCTCCCCTCCTTAGGAAGGGTGCCTGCAGACCGTGCTAGCCAGGAGCACGTCTGCATTGCCAGGGGCAGCGCTCCCCTTGCTCTCCTTGCCTTGCTCCAATAGCCCTGACACCGTGTTTTCTTGTTTCTTCTCTTTTTTTTTCCCCCTGCTCCCTCTCCCGCACCTGACTCAGGATTAAGTTTAACGACGGATACAAGTCAATAGCAAGGTACCAAAACGCCAYGGCTGGTGAGATTCTGCTCTCTGCGGGAGTTTGCTGTTGCCCATGCCCATTAGCCCAGTTTAAACCCAGGGCTTCCTTCCAGCTGCATGTCCAGCCGAGGGCATGGGGCACATTCAGTGCCCGGGAGCCTTCACCGCCCAGCTGGCTCTTGAGGCACCGTGTCCACGACCCCGTGATCAAGACAGGCTCTGTATTTGCTTACTAAGAGTGAGCCCGAGCAGTGCTCCCAGCCCCGATCCACCCCCGGGCAGGGGCAGGGGTACCCAGGGCAGGACCGTCCCCAGGGCAGGACCATCCCCGGGGCGGTTGATGGGTCCATCCAGGGCTGTCCGTGTGTTTTGTTCTTCCCCATGCTCACACCCCTGGCTGTGTCCCCTCCAAACAGCGACGACCCCGAAGACCTCAGGTACCGAGTGTGATGTTCCTCCCCAGCCCGGGCTCCTCGGGCATAGCATGGGAGTGTGTATGACGTGTGTTGGGGTGTTGGTCAATCCCACCCGGCATTTGGACCCTAAGAAAGATCCCAAGTCCTCCTTCCCTCTTCCCAACGGGGGAGCAAAGTTTCCTGGCGCTCACCCCAAGCCCTCCTCCCCAGTGATCAGGACTTTACTGCATTCACTCTGTTCCTGTATACGCCCACCAAGGATTTATTCACTTTACTCATGGTACTTCAATAAGGGGTTGGATAATAATATTTGTCCACCTGCCCAGCTGTCTGCCCAGGCATCCTGGTCATTCATTCTAATTCCATTTTCTCAATCCATCCATCCATCCATCCATCCATCCATCCATCCATCCATCCATCCATCCATCCATCCATCCATCTCATTGCAATTCTTTCCATCCATCTACCGCTGTGTAACTCTCTCCATCCCTCTATCCCCCTCAGTGTGGGTCTCTCTTTCAATTCATCCCAGTACCAGCCTGTTCCTCCCTCCCTCCTTCCCTCCTTCCCGTGTGAATCTCTCTGTCCATCCATCTAGCCAAGGCACCCTCCAAACGTCCATCCCGGTGCTGTCCTGTCTTCCCATCCCTCCAGACACGAAGCTCTTTGTCTGCCTGCCTGGTTTGCAACCTCTTCCTTGCTCATCCCAGCTAACCGGTTCTCCCATTTCCATGCCCAGCTCCTTGGATTCCAGTTCTCCACACTGAGGGGTTTTCCCCCTGGCACATCTGTGATCCGGGCTTGGTTGGTGCTTGGTGCATGCTGGTGGTGGGCTTGGGAGGAGAAGGTGGGCCGGGCTCTTGGGCACTGCGGCAGGATGAATCACGTCTGAATCAACCGCTCTTTGTGATTGCAGAGCTAAGGCTAAGGGAAAAGAGAAAAGACACCTCGTGTTGCCATTCAGGTACCCCGGCTCCCTCCTGCCCGCCACCCAGCACCCCGGTCCCTTGCKCAGTGCCCAGTTCCAGCCTTTAGTAGCAGCACTGCCCCCCTCACCCCGTATCGAGACCTGCTTCCTTCTGGAAGGAAAAGAGGAGGTGAAAATGGCCCCAGGTCTGAGCCGTGCAACCAAAACTGCCGCTTCCTCACTCCCGCGTGCAGCCGGGTGTGCCCAGGGCACGGGCTGAACACGTGTTTTCCAGCCGCAGGATTACGGTGCCGGGGYTGGAGCATCCACAGGAGCATTAAAAGTCAAGTGCGTCCCACGCTCGGGCTTCACACCCTCTCGTTCCTGCAGTGCAGGCTCCTCAACATGAGTATTCATGTGGCATATATACGTATGCCCCATCTTCCCTCCTTCCAAGTATGTAGAGGGATGTACATGCATTCAATCGATGGTGTTCTTTACGGTCGACAATACTTCACTCACCAGTCCACATGCCAATATCTGGCTATAGGTATATCTCACACATTATATTTATACATAAATATATTATATGTATGTGTGCACACACACATATCAATGCAAGCTGCTGGGATGAGGGTGCACCTTTGCACCCAGCGGTGCAAAGGAGCGGGGTGCAAGTCCTCAGTCACCGTGGATGGGGCTGAGCCAGCAATCCCTGCACATCCAGAGCTCGTCCAAGGGCCCCCTCGCATCCCTGCGGTGGATGCAGCTCCAGCCCAGTGCAATTTTCTGATCTTCCCCACAGCTGCTGCCGGGAGCAGAGTAACAAGCTGTAATTAAAAACCAACCCTCTTGATTACCTCTTGGARCTGGTTAATTGCTTTCTCCCCCTGCCTTTGCTGATGCACAAGCCCTTCTGCTCCCAGCTGGGCTAGGGGGAAAGGATGGGGAGCTGCCAGAAGCTTTTTATTTTTATTTACTTATTTATCTATTTATTTATTTATTGGTGCAGAGGAGCAGGGCAAGGGGTGTTTTAGCAGCCTCTGGGGATGCTGGGGCCCTGGAGGGCCCAGGGTAGGACAGATTGGTAAGGGAAGTGTGACAGACAATAAAAAACCAGGAAAGACCAGGCTAGGAAAATGTGGAAGCCTCAGGAGCAGGACAACAGAAATGGACCAAAATCCAGAAGGCAGAGGCTGAACAGCCCTTTGCAAACYRAGGCAGGGAGGTGAAGAGCCAGCAYCATCYGTGTGAYATTGGGGCAGAAGGACACGGTGACAGGCTGGGCAGAGATGCTCAAGATGATGATCAGTGAGCAAAGCCAGGGGAAGGGSTATTGGGATCACCGGCGAGCCAGGGTGCAGAGGGGAGGGTCTCTCTGGTTTTGCGGTGTGACTGGGGTGCACTGAAGCTTCTCTGCCTCTTCCTCCCCCCACGCACGGCCACCGGCTCCAGCAAAGGCAAAGAGAAGACCAAGGAGCACAAGTAGGTTTGCTCTCCGTGCTCCTCCTCCTCCTCGTTTGCAGCCCTGCAGCATGCGGTGTGGCTGATGCAGTGTGTGCCGTGGCCCCCCTTGCTGAACCTGAGCGTGTCAGGTGTGCTGAGAAGCAMCCTGGAGCCTCCCGTGAGCGCCGGGTAACGTCCCGCTGTCCGCGTCAGGTCCTTATGATCCTATTTGCCCAGTGCAGCGTTTGGTTGCTGCACTCACCAGGGGTCTTTAGAATGGAAATGGAGCCCCACAAACCCTCCGATGGGCACAATYCCTGGAAGAAAGGAAAAAGATGTAAAAGCTTTGCTGCAAATCTTTCCCCTGGCCTTAAAAAAGGCAGAGGGAGGGCAATGATTAAAATACCCTATTTAACAATGAATAATTGCCTGGTAGGCTGCAATTAGGTTTTTACCTAACTAGAAGCGGGCTGATAGAGAGCCTGCTGCTGCCTCCCTTTGCCTCAAAATCCTTCCATCTCTGCCCCCTTGCTTTATGGGGATCCATAAAGTGGGTGAAACCCTGAGGAGCAAAACCAAGTGCTTCCGTGAGCAGCAAGCAGATCAGGAGATACGACCTGATCACCACCAGCAGCCAAACACGATTCATCTGCTCAGCCTCATATTGGACACCAGGGAATCCCAAAGGAAGAGTGCAATGGGAGGCTGTGTGGCTATTCTGGTGCCTAACACYGTGTTAGGCTGCTCGGTGTGGAATGCAGCCCGGGTGCTCCATCCTCCATCCCCAAACTGGATCCTCCATCCCCTGCCTGGAGCCCTCAGTCAAACCGGGCTGCAGAGGAGCAGCCTGGAGGGTCTTGGAGGGCACCCGGTTGTCTGGAAGCTCCGTTCTTCAGGCTCACRTTGGGTCTGTGCAAAGGGGGAGGCTCTCGCAGCCTGTGCCGGCATCTCAGGTTCTCGGCCCTTCATGCAATATTCACGCGGGGCCGGTGTCAGCTCTCAGCCCGCGCCGGCTCCCTCCCTGCGCATCCCGGGCTCCTGCTGCCGCTTCCCTCTTAGTTCTAGCCTTGCCAGCACCGTGCAGGGGGCGGAGGGGAGGGGAAGGCTTTGCCACGACCCCCGCTTGCTGCTGCGAAGACCCCGCCRTCCTTGGAGGAGACCCTTGGCCAGGGTCCCTGTCCCTCTCCGGCGGCACGCGGGTCTCGGGCTCCCCATGGACGCGGGCCGTGCCGGGATGGCCGCCCCCCCTTAGACGTGTCCCCGGCGGCTCCCTGGTCCCGACCGAGCTCTTCCAGCATCTCCTTGGGTCCCGGACGGCCGGACTCTGAAGGTAGTACCAGAGGGGTGGGAGCTGGGAAGGGCCGTGGAAGTGCCCACCTGGATGGGAAAAAGCAACCAACGGAGCTTGGGAAAGGGCTGGGGGGGGATGTGGAGGTGCTGGGATGGGCTCCCTGGGGGCTGCAATCTCCCCCATGGGGTTYAGGGCTGCTCCCTTCACGCTGCTTCTTGGCTCTTCCCTCCTCCTCGGCACGGGGAAACGTCGCCGCTGCAATCCRCTCTGTCCTTTCTCTCCAGCCCATCTCATTCCTAGACGTTTTCCCCCAGCCCTCTGCATTGACAGCCGTGAGGCCAGGCAGAAGGGAAGGAGGCAGTGCCAGGTTTCTTCCTTTCGCCGGGGTTGGGGTGAGCTGTGCAACGTGCGGCTGGGCAGGCTTGAGGGCACCACTGAAATATCGCAGTGTGGAGGGACCTCCTTGTCGCCTGGACCCTGCTCTCTGAATCCGTCAGAGTTGAGGCTCATCCTATGGATGTGCTGGGGATCATCAAGCTGGTTCCCATTCCTTGAGGCATCTCTTACAGCGAAATCATCTTCGGGGCAGCGCGGGAGGCTCCCATGGCCCTTGAGGACCAGGGCTCAGCTGAGAGCGATGGGTCGCATCCTGGGCAGGAGGGGATGAGCAGCATCCTCCCTGTGCATCCCTATGGAAGAGCGAAGCGGGGCMGCTCCCACGAGAGCACCTCGGACCGGGTCTACGCCCTCGGACGGGGCGCAGGGTCCCGGGCTGGCTCCRCGTGGACCCCAACAACAAGGCGTGGTGGCAGAGAAGGGTCCCGGAGCAGTCTTAGGGCCCGTGCTGTGGAGAGCCTCCGTTCACAAGAACGGGGTTTGCGAGGGGCTTAACGGCSCTGCGTCCTCCACAGCACCCCGAGGCCGGCGCGCCCTTCCACCCGCCGAGAAACTGCCCYTTTGTAGGTCCTATTAAGTGAATTAATCACAGATTACAGGGACTCCCCCGAGGCCCGAGCACTGCCTTGGTCCTAATTAAATCTCAGCTATAAAAACTTTTCTTCATGTCGGTCTTTCTGCAGCAATTAAATCTCCCCTCCCTTGATGAATACGTTACCCTAAGAGGCAGCTTATGTTTCCTGACRATCCGGGTTTGGTAGGCGTCCTGGAGCAGTGTAATTCTGATCCTCGCCCCTCCGCGTCTGCGGCAYGGAGTCACATCCCGGAAACGGTCTCCGCGGGATGCCTGGGAGTTCGTTATGGTCTCCAGCAGCCTCAGCCCGCTGGCGAGGTCTGCACCGCAGAGCACTCCCGCCTGCAGTGCAGGGGTTTGTACCGCACGGTGAGCGGCCTAGGGCCCCTCCATGTGCACCTGGGCCAGGTCYCAGACCAGATCTAAATGGGCCCGGTTCAGGAGACTGTGCCGAGTTAAGAMAATGCTCCAGGTTACGTCCCTTTGAACACCAATTTGAACATCTGCCTGTTTCCTTGCTGGACTGGACACCGTTTAAATGAACATCAGTATCAGGTGAATTCCGAGTTCCAGAAGCCAAAGTATTTCTGCCAGACACCTGAGATATTTCTGTGTAAACGATGAAAAAATTATCATGTGAGTCCAGGCTTTCAATGTTCTCCTGGTTTCAAGGTCTAAATTTCAAACTGAGATAGCGGTCCTAGCTCTGCTGAAGCATTTGAGGGTAAGACAAGTTCCACTCCTAAAACTTGGCTTARGGTGGTGAGTATTTTCAGGAAGAAACCAGCAAGTAATTAGCAAACCMGTACTTTAAATGCCAATCAACCCCAGCTGTTCTTATGAATGGGCCACAGTGGAGCAATGGAGGRACTAAGCACAGGATCCACACAGGCGGGATGGTGCCGATGCTTGTGACCTCCACCCCGGGGACGTCCCAGCCCTCTTGACCTGCTACTGGGGACAGCTAAACTGGAAGGACCATTTTGCTTTGATGGATAGTTTTGGAAGTGTTAAGATCTTCATACCCTTGTTGCTGATCATCCGAAASCCTTCCTGGTTTTTGGTGGGAAGGCGGTGGTGGGGGAGGTCGCTGGAATTTAAAATTTTTAATAAAAATGCTACTTTGGGTAACGGTCCTGGGGAACAACCGCACAAACAGGACCAGGCAGGATGACGAGGCTGTGAGCAGGGTAAGTAGAGACAGACCTGAAGGCCTGGGGCGGAAGTTCATTAAGTCTGTTAATTAGTGAATAGGACTGTGCTTCAGCCCTGAATATTCTCACAGCTTTGGGATATGTTCCAAGGAGAGAGAGAGAGGGAAAGAAAAGGGACCTAAGGCTCAAATTATCCGAACTTAACTGAACATTTAGCTGAAATACTGACTCTGCCTTGAGGCACGTTAGCCCTTGTTTGCATTCGTCTCTGCCTTCAGCTGATGTTTCTATTCTTGCTTTGAGCTGGAAAAGCAAAACTAAAACATGGGGAGATGGACTAGATCCAACAACAGCCGTTCTGTGATTCTGTGTTCCTGTGAAGGTCCATCTGAATGTGAGAAAAAGCCTCTTTACTGTGAGAACAATTCACACCCTGGCACAGGTTGACCAGAGAGGTTGTGGAGTCTCTGTCCTTGGAGATGTTCCAAAGCTGCCAGGACACAGCTCTGAGCAATGAGGTGTAGGTCACCCCRCTTGAGCGGGGGCCTTGGACTAGATCCGCACCTTGCTTTCAACCTCAGCTATTCTGTGATTCTGTAAAATCTCCTCCTCCCATCCCTTTTGTTGCAGACACCACTAAAAATACAGGACTCAATGAGCTCTTTTCCATATCTTCTTCCAGAGCCGGGAAAGGAGTTTTTTCAGCCATGAAGCTTGGCAAGACACGTCCGCCAAAGGATGATCATCGGAAGCAAGGTRGGTGTTGGGAAGGGCTTGTTCCCTGATCCAGGACTGCTCTTCCAGCAAAACTTAGAGTCTATGGGGATAAGACCCCATAAGTGGCTCACTTCAACACCATGAATAAGTCACGGATTAGACAGGGAGAATTTGGTGCCTAGGATGAGAGACGGAGAGAGAATTTCCATGAGGGGAASTGGGAAGCAGGGATAGATGGACAGAGTCTCCTACTGAAGGCTTTGAGAGGTACCACCCATCCTATGATATCATGATGAAACCTGGAAGTCAGATGGGCAGCTTCTGGCTCGTTTCAAGGGTTRCTTGCAAATATCACAGCGAAGGAAAGCATGATTTAGCCCTTCCATTGCTTCTCTGGGGCGCGTGGAGACTTGCACGAGCAGCACGGGGGCCGCGAGGAAGAGCCAGGGCCTCCTTGCTCCAACGACGTCTGCTCCAAGGGCCGGACACCTGCAGCAGGGCTGGAGTGGGACACCCTTCTGGGCACTCGGGAGGCGGTTAGTGATGGGAAATTTGTTGTTTGTTTCCACTGGGATCAAGTTATTATGTTTTGATGACAAAAGAAACGGCGGAATGTCTTTTTACGGAGGAAGACAAAAAGCTGCTTTAGATGTTCTTCCTGGGCAAATCTTTGGTTTTGACCCAGTTTTTAAGCCAGGAAAGGAGGAATTTGGCCAGAGAGACCAGTCCGAGGTGCAATACTGAAGTGCCTGGCAGTCCTCCCGCTCTCCCCCGTGGCAGGACACTCGTCTCGTGGTTAAGATCTCGCATAAGGCAGTGAGGAAAGCAGCTAGGATGCAAAGGCACGAGCCGGTTGCCCTTTCAGACAGTGGCATACGCTCACGGGTGTAGATTTACGAGTGGTGGGGGAACGGTTGCCACTGCTGTTGTGTTCCATAAGAGGGTCGTAGCTCACGGCTGCGTCTCCTTTCCTCTTCCCCCTCCAGGAGATCGGGATGTAGTCCTTCCAGCATCCCTCTTTAGTTGGCTTYGGCTTTCTTGTTGCCACCCCGGGCACGCTGCCAGCTCTGCTCATGTCAGACAGACCTGCTGAATCACGGAAAGCAGAGCTGGGAGGGTGCTAGTCGGTCTGCCCACTCACACATGGTGGCATCGAATCCACTCAGATCCTTCTTAAAAAGTCCCTTTGAAGATGGGGACGCTCTTTTGCACGTTCTGCTTGCAGCAATGCCTCTCTCTACCAATATTTCTGCGTTAGCTCACAAAACCTGGCTGGACTATGGTGAGAAACCTGTGTCTGCTCTCCTGGAGCAAGACACGAGGCTGTCAGGGATTAGACGGGAAACCTGTTTCCCCAAGGTGATGCCTGCGCTGTACGAGTGGTGTTGGGACTATTCCCTCTGTGCCAACAAAACGAACCCAACAGTGACCCCAAAGCAGCTCCCCAGCCCTCTTCGTCCCCAGCATTACGTCAAAGACACCTCACTGCTCTGCACGTTGCTTCTGAAGCCGTGGTGGTTTATTGACCGGAAGCAGAGGCGGAGGGGTTAACGTTGCGTGCCCATGGCTCATACGCAAGGAACAGCAACAGCTCAACACCTTCACACAGACCGGCAGCCAATTCAGCTGTGTCTACCTGTGCCCCATGGGACCTGGGATCTTATCCCTCCTCCTTTCTTGGAAAATGACCCTTTCTCCTGCTCTTGCAGACCTGAAGCTGGCCACTGGTAGGCTTGGGAGGCATCTTAGCAGTGAGAGCTGCAGCACGTGCTCTAATGCCCTTTACCTGTTGAGCCTGAGCTGTCCCTTTGCCAGATTTCGGTTTTCCAAGGCTCATTGCCTCCACAGAGCCGTGCGCTGGCAGCTGCACCGGTGGAACAGTGTGCAGTTACCATACGCAGACCTCTTTTCTTAATCCACTTCAGGTTGTCTGTGACCTGACCCTAGGACTATTGTTCTTTGTATTATCAAGAGAGGTTCGTTGATAGGACGTATTGGTTACCTATCTCCGAGTCATTAATTATTCACCGAGTGGAAACAGTAAGAGCCATTCTTTTGTCTGTGTGACTTAATGCAGATGAGCCTGCTGTTCTGGAAGCAGAAGAGCTGGACCGAAAAGCCATGAGACTAGGGGGTGGCCTGGACCCGGACRCGATCTCCCTGGCTTCCGTCACCGCTGTAACCACCAATGTCTCCAACAAGAGGTGAGGGCCAGGCGGGCGTTGGTGCGATGGCGAGCACGCAGCCACGTCCGCATCCCTGAGCCAAGTGTCCCCTGAGCCCCACGGGGCCTGTTGGAAATCACACTGCCCCATGCAGCAGTCTTCAGAAACACCTGAACGGAGAACAAATGACGTTTCGTAGCCCCGGAGTTTATGTTCCTTGGGCTCAAACAGGGCAGGCCCTGCGAGGAGGGACCCTGGGAACGGCTTGGCCCCGGTTTGCAGCAAGGTCGCCCRCTGTTTGACTGCGCTTCTCTTCTGCCCTTTCGAAGGTCCAAGCCTGATATCAAAATGGAGCCAAGTGCTGGGAGGCCGATGGACTATCAGGTAGGAGGCAGCGTGGTGATCCCAGCCCCAGCTCGGAGTGGGGCTCTTCCCCAGGGGCCCTGATGGGGAGGAAGAGGCAGGTGGAGCACTTTCTCCGCACCCTTCCTTGGAGTGATCAGCAGAGTAACCCCCCGAGGAGCCGCCTCTCTTGGCCGCAGCGTTGCTCGCTATCGGCCTGCGCGGCAGGATTAAGGCGAAGGGGCTGGTTGTGGAGCTTGGCACAGCGCCGCTGGGGCAAGGGCGCCGCAGGTGCCAACGCGCTGCCCTCCCGGCAGCGACACGCAGCCTCTGGAGGCTGGAGCACTCTGTGCACGGCTCTCCCCGGCCCCGTTCCCGCTGCGGGGTGACTGTCGGAGAGCCGGTACTTACACGGGAGAGGGATGAGCTTTGTGCTAGTCCTTAGCAGGGTTTGCTGCCCGCTGTGACAAGCCCATACGTAACCCATAGTTGAAGCAAGCCACCCCAAACGGAGCTTTCTCGCTTTCCAAGGGCTGCTGTTTTCCATGTGCCCAAGACAGATGAGGCCTCTCTTTCTGCACTCTGCGTTTCCTCTGCGAGACTGGTGCCCAGCTGCTTKTATTTTGCCCAAAGGTGCTTTGCTCCTGTCATTTAGGATTAGATGAGCTACAATGCTTAGTTTGCCAGGGTTCATATGATACCTGTTGCTCCCCTTTTCTTCTTGACAACAATGTGATTCGTAAATTGGCTCCTCTCCCTGTTTTCACCAAGCCRTGCTGATTCAGTAGCCATTTAGCTTCGGGTCTTTGCATGTCAGCACAGTAGCACATCCCTAGAGATATCTGGGAACAATGCAAATAGCAATTTTCATTAGAGATTTATGGTTATCCATTTGCAATATCCACTTCTGAATCCCACGGGAGACCAAATAACACCAGAAGATGCACCAGCAGCGATTTAACTATATATATAAAAAAAAAAAACTAAAGCAAGTTGCAGGGACAACAGGGAGTGAGTGTATCTGGATCAGGAGTAGTTATAACCAGAAGGAAAATAAGAAGTGGAAGGTGCAAGATAAATTACAAACAAGAGATGGAAAGTCCAGCTAATTGGCCGGTGCCAAGACCACAAGGTGGGGGGGAGCCTCAGGAAAGGGCAGCCAAGGTGGAGCTCCATGGATCCTTCTCCCCAGGTCAGCATCACCATCATCGAGGCACGGCAGCTGGTCGGGCTGAACATGGACCCCGTGGTCTGCGTGGAGGTTGGCGAGGAAAAGAAATACACGTCCATGAAGGAATCCACCAACTGTCCTTACTACAACGAGGTGAGCGGGGTCTGTGCTGGGGGGGTGCCGCAGCCTTGCTGCTCCTCAGGGCCTGCGGGAGGAGAAGGGGGAGAAAAGGATTGCGCTTTCTGTGGGCGTCTCGGCCCCCTGGCGTGGTCAGTTGCTGCAGTGACACGGATCCCTCTCCAGCCGTGACGTGGGCTGCGGGCAGGCAGGTCTCTCTGGTGGGGTGTTGACCCTAACGCTGACTTTCAGCCCCAAAGGAGCCCCAGCTCTGCTTTGCTCCTCTCACACAGGCTCTTTCTCTTCCAGTACTTCGTCTTTGATTTCCACGTCCCCCCTGACGTCATGTTCGACAAGATCATCAAGCTGTCCGTAAGTGAGGTGCTCGGTCGTGTTGTCCCTTTCACCGGGCTTTGGTGCAAACCACTGTATTTGCCTACGTGTTGGGACGGACTCTAGACCGTTGATGTGAGACCTCTGGCAGGAGCTGAGGTGCTTGTCCCCCTCTCATGCCCTTTGCAGGTCCCCAACCCCTCTCTCTGTCACCGTCCTTACTGCTGCAGCCACACAGCTCTGCTYGTGGTTCCCATCTCCTCCTTTGACCCATCTCTGGTATTTCAGGGTCAGACTAAACCTGTCTAAGGATGTACTTAGGCCCACGGAGAAGCAACACGCTCCTGAGCCTGCCAGTGGGCTCCCCGAAGCATGAGACAGGGTACTGCTATTGAGGAAATTAATAATTACAAATATTGACACCAAAGCAGCCACTCCAGCCCTCCGCAGAGCTGCCAAGGAGACGCGTAGACTCACACACCACAGCAGGCTAATTAGGAGTAGCCACATCTATCCCATGCACAGTCYGGCTGTGGGATTTCTCCCAGGAAGGGAATTAAAGCTTAGATTTCGAGCATCTTTGAGACGCTTCCTTCAAGAACGTGTCCCAGCGTTTGTTGCCATAGTGGCTGGAAAACTGCATCTTGTTTCAAAGATATTTTTTTTTCCTCTTATTTACATTTTCTTTCTGATTCCAAGCACATAGTTGCTTGCAAGACTGCTAAGCAAGAGCTCCAACCCCACTGAGCCTCATAACATGATTCTACCTCTTGCACAAGCTAAGCAAAAGGCATCAAATTCTTTATTGTTTGACAYTGAACACTGCAAAACTAGTTCTGCCTCTCCCAGCATGGCTGGGCACTGGAGAAACAAAAAAMCAAATAAACAGAAAAACAAAAATAAAACAACAAAAAACCCCAGCTCTGGCTTGTTTTTCTCACTCATTTTCCAGGTGATCCACTCAAAGAATCTCTTGCGCAGTGGGACTTTGGTGGGCTCCTTCAAGATGGATGTTGGGACTGTTTACACCCAGCCTGGTATGTAACTAGARTTTGCAACTGGTCACATAGGCCGGCCCACACCATTGCACACCTTGCAGAGYGTCCTTGCAAGGTAGCCAGGCCGGCACTCGCTTTCTCGCATGACGGGTAATGCAAACAGGCAGAGATGCCCTTGGGATCTGCCAGTCTGCACTGACCCGTAGAGGTGCGTAGGTGACTTGGCTGGGGCAAGTTATTGACCTTTCAGAGAGCTGAGAATCGTGGGCTGGATCCTGTCCTCTGTGACTGGCATTTGAAGCAAGACAGGAAGATGGCCAGTGCACAAAGGAAAGGTTAATTAGCGGTGCTGTGAGCACGTTGTGTTGCTCGCTGGCCATAAAGCCGGCCTTGCCTTAGCACAGATGGACCCAGTGAGTGCTATTAAAATCCCTTGCGCCATCGCGGGCTTTGTTTGCAGCACATCTGTTTCAGGGAAGCCTGTTTTATAGAGTCATAAGGGAAATGGGAAAGCTTTTGGCAGCAAGAGCCGGTGCGGTTGGGATTAGTTTAGAGAATTGGATGCGAGAGGACCAGGAGGGTCCCTGGAGGGGTCATTCGCTCCTTGCCCTTGCTGGACCTGTCTGGGAGACTGATGAATCCCAGAACGGTTGGGGTTGGAAGGGACCTCTGGGATCCCCCAGTGCCACCCCCTGCTCCAGCAGGGACACCCAGAGCACGGGGCACAGGGGGCACCAGGCGGGTTGGGAGATCTCCAGAGCAGGAGCCTCCCCAGCCTCTCTGGGCAGCCTGGGCCAGGGCTCCGGCASCCTCACACCAAGGAAGTTCTTCCTCAAGAATGAAGCAAATGCCTGTTCAAGAGACTGAGGAAATGCCCCTTGGAGGGCCCAGTGCTTGCAGGGTGTCAGGGTAAGGAGCCCCTGGAACTTCCTTTTAGAAGAGATCCTGCCAGAACCACTTGAATTTGATCTTTGCTTATGCACGAGGTCCTTATTTTCGAAGCCCTCTGCCCCTGTGAAGAGTCCTGGCACGTTAAGGTGCGAATGAAGCCTCCAGAGTTGCCATTTCAGGGGTGCTCAGCAACTGATTCTGGAAGGGATCTTAAGAGGGCATCTAGCCTGGCCTGCTCCATGGAAGGATCAAATCTTTCTCACACATCCAGGAGGCAGACTGAGCATTAAAATATGTCCAAAGATGGCATCTCCACCCACCTAGAGACAGGCTGTCTTGCTGTTTCTCAGTCTTCAACAGCAGGCAGGTTTTTTCAAATGGAATTTTCAGGTTTTTTTTKTTTTTGKTTTTGCCCTTTTTCCTKCAATTCCTCACACCTGAAGTTACASCTTATGCATACACRTGGGCTTTGCCAAGCAARTGAAAGRYGTTTCCAGGCCTCAGTAACTCCTGTAATGCTGATAGAAGGCTGTCTTGTTCCATGGCTTTCAGAGCATCAGTTCTACCACAAATGGGCCATCCTTTCTGACCCCGAGGACCTCACTGCTGGATTGAAAGGTTACCTCAAGTGTGACGTTGCGGTGGTAGGGAAAGGAGACAACATCAAGACACCGCACAAAGCCAATGAGACGGATGAGGATGATATTGAGGGGTAAGGTTTTATAAGGACAGTTTTGTACGGCCTAATTTGGGAATGAGCTATGAGCTTCTCGTGTCTCTCTATTTTGGATTATTCAATGACAAGAGCATCCCTTCCACATCAGACTGACAGACCCTCCAGGATCCATACTCATATCCATACCTCAAATCAGAAAGGTTGGACGAGTTGCTCTTCAGAGAGGGCACAGTTGATAGATTACTGGTCTAAATCCTGGTCRCACCAATACAGACCAGTTATTTACATCAGTTCAGACCATCTGCTGCTGGTTGTTTGCTTCTCCAAAGCATCAGCTTGATATGAACCAAGACGATGTTCACACTCCTTTACTAATGACCCTGTTGGCCCTTGGGTGGGAGCCACAGAAGAAAGAGTGAAGGGAGAATGGAATACGGTGAATGGGGAGCTCGAGTAGGCTGAGATCAGTCTTCCTGTAGGTCCATTGCTGATAATGATTATATCCCTTTGGAAGGATGCAGGCAGACCCTGGAGAACCTCAATGGGTTGCTATGAGGTTTCCCTTACGAACCCACCACTCCCCATCCTGAATCAGGAGGTTGAGCAGAAACAGGACTGGGTAAATCGTACGGCTGAAGGAATGGTTGTCTTCCCACCTCCTCGCAGTGCGTGCTCCGAAAGTCGGGCAGCTTCTCCCTCCTCCGCAGGCCTCTCCCGACCAACGTGCCAGGCCTGGCAGTTGTCTCCAGTCCCATATTTTGGTGTTGCAGGAACCTCCTCCTCCCAGATGGGGTTCCTCCAGAGCGKCAATGGGCTCGTTTCTACATCAAGATCTATCGGGCTGAAGGGCTGCCCCGTATGAACACCAGCATCATGGCCAATGTGAAGAAGGCTCTCATTGGGGAGAACAAGGACTTGGTGGACCCCTACGTGCAGGTGTTCTTTGCAGGGCAGAAGGTGAGTGAGCCGCTCGCTGGGCCGCTGTGACAGGATAACATGAGCAGGACCAGGCATGACGCAGGTTTGGGACCACAGGGGCCAAGATGATCTTAGCTGTCCTGCCAAGTAGATCCTACGGGAGGGTTGCAGGAGTCTCCAGTCAAGGAAAAGATCATGTTATTTGGGAGAAGAAAATCACAAGCAGAAAAAAAATAAGTTTCACTCGTCATTATCAAGGGAGTAGCTCAGATCTGAAAGAAGGCGGGTGGCTCATCAGCTCAGACCCTTGTAAAGCATCCGTTTTTCTCCTCTCTCTTGGCAGGGGAAGACGTCTGTGCAGAAGAGCAGCTACGAGCCTCTCTGGAATGAGCAAATAATCTTCACAGAAATGTTCCCTCCATTGTGCAAGAGGATAAAAATCCAGATACGGGACTCTGACAAAGTCAATGACGTGGCCATTGGAACCCATTTCATTGATCTGCGGAAGATATCTAACGAAGGAGACAAAGGTAAAGCTGATGTGGGGGTGGACAGCGATGCCTCCTTCATGGTACAGAGCCATGCCTTTGGCAGAGAACTAGCAAAACGATCGCTGTCATGTTGTGCTATGTTCAGTTATCTCTGAAGATAACTGCTCCTCGGTGCCCAGGGCGAGAGGAGTCTTTTCTCTGCAGTGGTTGTCAGAGATCACTGGGCATCTGTTTCCTGAAAACCAAGACCCGTGTCAGGCCTCCAGTCAGACACTTGAAAAAATTCGTGTCCATGAGTGGATGAATATCCAACAGGCTCCCATGTTCCCACACACACAAAYACATCAACCTACACATGGTTAGGGGTAATATAAAACCCAACAGAGCCCTAGGATGGCAGCCGATGAGGGTTTCTCTTCTCTCTCATGTCTTACGTTGGGTGGTTTGCCCAACGGGATACGCATCTCTGTCTTTGGCTTGGTGCTCTGCACAATCCCCCTCAATGTTGTCACCACAAAACCACCTCCGTGTAGGGTTGCAACCATGTGCACACATAGCACATACGTGCTCGAGTCTGTGCACCACAAAAACAATGGTATTCCATGAGCCAACCTGAGCAAAGACTCAAAGCTCCTTCGTATTCCTCTTCCCTACGTGTGTGTCTGGTCTGCTGCAGGCTTCCTACCCACCTTCGGCCCCGCRTGGGTGAACATGTATGGCTCGACTCGAAACTACACCCTGATGGATGAGCACCAGGATCTGAACGAGGGTCTGGGTGAAGGTGTCTCCTTTCGGGCCAGGCTTTTGATGAGCCTTGCTGTGGAGATCTTGGACACCAGCAACCCAGAGATCAACAGCTCCACCGAGGTGCAAGTTGAGCCAGCCACGTCCGTTGCTGATGTGAGTCTTCCCCAACCCTTCAGTTGGTAGTGACCAGTCTGGAGTGTTGCTRTTAGCTCCTCAATCTTCTTGGTAATTATGCCTGGTCTCAAAGACTGAGGGTTTAATTTAGTGCTGCACTAAATCTGCCGGGTCCTCCAGCTCCACAGCAAATCTTGCAAGGATATTTTTTATTCTTTTTTTTTTCTTTTTTTTTTTCCTTGCATTTTATGGTCATTAGAAAGGAACGTGCAGTGAGTCTAGACACCCAGTCCAGACAGAAACCCRCCTATAAGATGGCTTAGGCTGAGGGAGAGAAAACCCTCACCGTGTTCCTGAAAACACAGTAGCAGTTGCCTTTCACAGAGCTTGTGTGGGTGCTCAAGGTGCCAAATGTGACCTCCTGGGGCAACCTGCACTGTGGCTTGTCCTGCTAGGAGTCTGTCTGTCTGACCTTAACCTTCTATCCTAATTCCATGGGTCTTCCCCTGTAGAACTGCACTGGGAAAATGGAGGAATTCTTCCTTTTTGGAGCCTTCCTGGAAGCTACCATGATTGACAGGAAGATTGGTGACAAACCCATCAACTTCGAGGTCACAATAGGTAGGTTGAGTTTTGGGGATGTTGGTTTTGAAACGTGTCCAACAGAGACTGTGGGATCCGAGRCCAACAGCAAGAGTTTCTACTAGCCTCTTTCCACGCTAACTCTCAACACAGCATCTAGAGCTCTCACTTTAGAGAGAAAGTGGTGGCTGCTTTAC
This sequence comes from Eudromia elegans, assembly GCA_003342815.1. NCBI lineage: Eukaryota > Metazoa > Chordata > Aves > Tinamiformes > Tinamidae > Eudromia > Eudromia elegans. The sequence continues at coordinate 1,664,135 of PTEX01000172.1, forward strand.
TGGCACAAGATATGGGTGTCCCCAGGTCAACTTGTAGCTGCGTGATCTCTTGTCAGCAGTGGATCTGCTCCACCTCTTGGCCATGAGAACGTGGCTTTGTGCCTCCTGAGGGCAGCAGGAGGTACAGGGCTTGTGTCTCCTGAGGATAACCACCGAGGGGAGAATATATGTTCCTAATGGCTTGGAAGGAGAGATGAGTAGGGGGTGGATTTCATTCATTAGTTTTCAGTGATTAAGTGATTAAGTCCATTTAACCCCAGTGTGAGTTACAGCCCTGTGACTTTTTCCTGAGGTAACTATGGGAACCAAATCGACGGCATGACCAAGCCCACCTTGCGGAGGAAGAAAGAGGGAGGAGATGGGGACGAGGAGGAGTCTGAGCTGCTCCAGAATTCAAGTGAGGAGGACGGGGATGAGGATGGAGAGCTGATCTCCATTTCCTCCTCCCAACCCATGAAGCCCCTGGTCACAGACAGGTAAGTGTGCCCGCTGGTCACCAAAGGGCCATGTCGCTGAACATTGCAAGGGGAAGTGAGCGTAATGCATAAACCTGTTTTTGCAGGAAAGAAGACAGGAGAGATCTAGGCTTTACAKCTTTGATTTTTCTAGTTGTTTGACACATAAAGACATCATGGGGAGTGGTAAAGTCCAGAAATAAGGCACAGATTTCGGTAATGAAGGTAATTTGTGCTGAGACAAGGTGCATTTTGCKTCGCTTTGGATCTTGAAAGCTAGACAATGTCACAACCACAGCGGGGAGGACGCAGGAACCGCGGGAGGAAGTTCACGATGATGAGTCAGGCAGGAGTTGGGGTAAAGTCTTAGGATCCTGTTAGGGTCTCTATTTGCAGTGTTGTCCTTCAGTCAGTCTGTCTATCTCTGCTCCCTTCAACTATCGGCATGCCTCAGTCTCCTATGTAGGAGAATCAGAACATCAGGAACTGGGTTTTGTTCCCGAGACTGACAGAACTGCTGCTTTTCACTGGACAAATCACTTCCCTTCTCTCTGCCTCAGTTTCTCCACCTGCAGAATTGAGACAATTCTTTGAAGTGCAGGCAGAAATTATCCTAAAATAYGCAACAGCTACAAATGTGATCGAAGTTGAAGCATTCTGCCTCATCGGGAACTTCAGAAGGCTTTTCAGAGAGCCAGAATTGAGCAAAATCAGGGCATGTGTCTAGGGGGGGCTTCACCACGGCCAAGATTTGAATACAAAAGACTTGTACAAGTCCTGAGACTTGTACTTACTCAGGCAAGCTAATCGGATCTAACCTAATGAGATGCACTTAAAGTGGATTATTTCAACTATTCCACCAGCAGATAGATGTTCCTAATCAAATTACCTGACTGGCTTAATTCAGCTGGGAAATGAAGCAAGCTAAATTGAATCAAGGCTATTTGCATTCTTGACAAAACTCTTTACCTGGGGTTCCTGCACTTGTCAASCAGCCCGTCAGGAGGGCAAACGCAGGAGGGAGACGAAGCACGACTCTYGCAGGAGGTGTATTCCACTGGGCTCCGCTTTTCCGGCTCCTTTGCCAGCACACAGGGCGCTCCATGCTGAACCGTGGGGATCTGCTGACATCTTCTGGCTGGAAAYACCCCGGACACCTTCCCAAGATTAATCGAAACTTTTGTGGTTTTTAGCTAAGGGGGATCCCAGGGATCTGCAGCAGCTTTATCCAGGGTGAATCCTGGCTCACAACAGATGCTTGGGCTGCCTTGGGCAGACCAGAAGCATGAACCCATTCTCCAGGGCATTGCTGGCGGCCCAGCTTCCTCTTCCACGAYCTATTCTGTGACTCTTATCTTTCCCATGCTGCTTCCAGCCCCCTTTCTTTCTGGCCTGTGCTCTCATATATCCATCTCCCCGTCACTGCACTCTCTGATACGCCAGAAGAGGTGGTGGGCAGCGAYCCTTCCTGCCTGGGAGCCATCCTACCATAGGGCATCCTCCTTCCTCTTGTTGCAGGAACTACTTCCACCTGCCCTACTTTGAGAAGAAGCCCTGCATCTACATCAAGAGCTGGTGGCAAGACCAGCGCCGCAGGCTCTACAACGCCAACATCATGGACAAGATCGCAGACAAGCTGGTCAGTATGTGCTGGGGACGGGGCTGGCTCAAGGGGTGGGACCGTGAAGCCCATCCCGGCACAAAGCGGGGACAAACTACTGCACAGAGCCTTTAGCAAGCTCACACCARGAAGGACAAAGCTCCTTAACACTCCAAAAGGTCAAACCCCATTGGTCTGTCCCGTCACCTCCTTTCCCTGCTTCCCGCTGCAGGAGGAAGGCCTCAATGATGTGCAGGAAATGATCAAGACGGAGAAGCCGCACCCGGAGCGCCGGCTCCGAGGGGTCCTGGAGGAGCTGAGCAGTGGGTGCTTGTGAGTAACAGGCTGGCAGGGACTGCGCACCAAAGGCTGGTGGGCTCGGCTGGGCACCGGGCAAGGTCCTGGGAGCATAAGTCACCCTGCCTTATGACCTGAGCATCTCCTTGCCCTAGCACAGCACCCTGAGGCTTGCAGCAAGGTGGTCCTCACATCTGCTCGCCAAAGACCCCCAACCAGTGAGGAAACCCACAAGGACTCATTCTTGTGGCCTCARTCAGCACCTCATCCTCAGCAGGAGGTGCAAACAGGCTCCCTGGCCCAATTGCAGGGCACGCGGAGGGGACGAGGGCTCTTCCCTCCTGCGGAGTGTCCTGAGGTCCCGCCTGCTTGGGCTGCATGCAGAGAGCCCGCAGGGCCTCCCTGCGGTTCACGCGGCGCCCTTCCTCACCAGGCGCTTCGTGACCTTGGCTGACAAGGACCAGCACCACTCTTCCCGCACGAGGCTGGATCGGGAAAGGCTCAAGTCCTGCATGAGGGAGCTGGTAAGTGCCCTCCAGCGGGGCGGGGAGACTCGGAAACGGAGCCGGGCTCCGTCGATGCGGTGGGGAACCTCGGCTCTCAGGAGTGTTGGTTTCTAGTCTCTGTGGGTTGATAGTTTGAGGTTTATTCCTAAAGAAGGGGAACTCGAGAGCATTTCCCATCCAAGATGACACAGGTCCCAGATGACAGGGGTCCACACCACTACCTCTCCCCCGTCACACTCTGCTTTGCGTTGCAAAGAAATCCAGGAGTGCAGACAAGGAGCCGCTTTACTGCCAAGGAGCCCAGAGCCTGGGCAGCAGGAGCCTGGGGGGCCCTGCAGAGCCCCGCTGCTCCAGGAGCAGATACGGCCTGGATATCCGGAGCCGACTGCCCAGTGCCTTGGAAAGGAAAAGCACAAAAGATCCGGTGCCTTGTCCAGCTGGAACAGCCAAGGAAGAGCAGTTCATTAGCCAGCTGCACACAACGGAGATGAATTTAACGTGTGAAAACCCCTGTGTCCCCTCTTCTGAACTGCCAGATGCAGATTCACAGTCAGAGAAAGGGGAGAGATTATCCTTAACACAAGGCTTGAAGACCCCCCCCAGAATGCCATAAGCACAGCTGGCACCTCTGTGTCCTGTGGCACATCCTACTGGGACAGAAATGCCTGCCCAGTGCCAAAGGCCCTTCTTGTATCCTGCTGAGGGTGACARACGTGTCCTGGGCTCCCTTTCAACCACAGGAGAACATGGGGCAGCAAGCCACGACTCTGCGGTCGCAGGTGAAGAAGAACACCATGAAAGACAAGCTGAAGCTGGTGCAAAACTTCCTGCAGAAACTCCGCTTTTTGGCTGACGAGGTGAGCTGCCTTCTGCAAGAACAGTGCTGTCAGCTGGGCCAGCTCATAAACACAGCTCCTTGGGTGGGCACAGCCCCTAGGACGGGTGGAGGCGTCTCCATAAAGCTTGCAGGCTTCGTCCTCGAGCTCTCCAGAGAGGTACTTGCTTCCTTTYGCTTGGCGAAGGTCAGGGATGGCCGTAGGCTGCTCGCACGAGCACTGCGTGGGCGATTGCATCCTTCTGATGGCCTGTCCTCTGGGGAACCGTACGGACTTGCTGCGGCTCCAGGCAGGCATCTAATCTAAATTAGAACCATCCTTTAGCCCAGCTGCAAGAGGACCCGGCTCTGTTACTATCTGAGAAGGGATCTTTAACTTAGATTAAGGCTGACCCAACCTGGAAGCCAMGGGGCAATTTACAGACTGACTATGCAAAGCTGTCGGATGGGAAAAATRTTCTGATCTGCTTGAGTCCAGGGCCCTTCCTTGAGCCCTGGTCCAATCTGGGAAGCTCCCTGCCCTACGGGTCAGGTCCCATCCAAACTGCTCCAGGGATGCCCTGCCTAGCTCTAACCCTGGCCCTGTTTGGGGATGGGTTGGGTGTTTTTGGCCCATGCTGGCAGTGTACCAGCATGGACAGCCACGCTTGAGAGGTCAGAAGGGACSGAGACACTGACCGGTCCCTTCGCCCGTATTCACAGCCCCAGCACACCATTCCTGACATCTTCATCTGGATGATGAGCAACAACAAACGCATCGCCTACGCCCGCATCCCTTCCAAGGACATCCTCTACTCCATTGTGGACGAGGAGATGGGCAAGGACTGCTCCAAAGTGAAAACCGTCTTCCTTAAGGTGCCTGCCCCTCTTCCCTGGAGAAGGTGCAACCAGGAGGAAGGAGGGGGAGCGGAGGCAGAGTGGGAGGATGGGGGATGGAGATGAGAGCRCTGGGTAGCAGATTTTGCTTATGATGGCGTGCTAGGGAAACCAGACCAACACTCTACCTGTGGTTGTGGAAGTTTGCTGCTAGAAAGTGTGAGCCATTGGTCTTAGCAGTCTGGTAGGTGATAAACAGCTGGAAGGAGAAACCCTGCTCACCCTCCAGGTGACCCTGCTTGAGCAAGAGGGGATTGGGTCACATGAGCTGCAAGAGGTTCCTTCCAACCTCCACCATTCCRTCATAACCAATGTGCCAGGAAGGGAGACACTGGCTTGAAAAGGAGGCCAGCACACTGAGAAGAATATGATGCATGAGATAGAGTAGTGGACGTGATCCAAAATGATGAGGATCCCTGGGTTTAGGGAGCCGTGGTACAAGCTGAGACCCCAGAGGGCGGTGGGTGCTGGAAGAAGCGGTCTGTCCAGTCTGTAAGGCCTCTTATCTGCCTGTAAACTCTCTTCTCCTCTGYGCTCAGCTACCCGGGAAGAGAGGCTTTGGCCCTGCGGGCTGGACAGTTCAAGCCAAGATGGAGATTTACTTGTGGCTGGGACTCAACAAGCAGCGCAAGGACTTCCTGAGTGGCTTGCCCTGTGGCTTTGAGGAGAAGAAGACAGCCAGAGGGCAAAACCTGCCGTCCTTCCCACCCATCAGCCTCCTTTACACCAGTAAGAGGGCACGATGTGGAGAAGGCAGGAGGTTCAACACCACTTGTGCCAAGGGCTTCCAGGAACTAAGGGGGAAAAGCTTCCAGGTGTCCCAGTCTGAGGTCTCACATCTACCCATGGGGAACTGGGGTGGGGGAAAAGTCAGCCCTTCCCTTTACCGCATTCAAAACTGCCTTTTTGCACATCGTGACACATTGACCATGAGGCAGCAGTGTGCCCTTGTGGCCAAGAAGGCCAATGGGATCCTGGGGTGCATTAAGCAGAGCGTCTCCAGCAGGTCGAGGGAGGTGATTCTGCCCCTCTACTCAGCCCTGGTGAGGCCGCACCTCGAGTACTGTGTGCAGTTCTGGGCTCCCCAGTGCAGGAGGGACGTGGAGCTGCTGGAGAGAGTCCAGCGCAGGGTTATGAGGATGACCATGGGCCTGGAACATCTGCCCTATGAGCCCTATGAGAGAGCTGGGCCTGTTCAGCGTGGAGAAGGCTGAGAGGGGACCTGATCAGTGTCTATAAACACTTTAAGGTAGGAAGTGAGGAGGTTGGGGCCGGCCTCTTTTCAGTGGTGGCCACTGACAGGACTAGAGGAAATGGCCACAAATGGAAGCACCAAAAGTTCCATAGAAACTTAAGGAAAATTTTCTTAMCRGTGAAGGTGCCGGAGCCCTGGCCCAGGCTGCCCAGAGAGGCTGTGGAGGCTCCTGCTCTGGAGATCTYSCAACCCACTTGGATGCCCCCCTGTGCCCCGTGYTCTRGGTGAACCTGCGTGTGCAGGRYGATTGGRCTGGGTGATCTCTAGAGGTCCCTTCCAACCTTGAGGATTCTATGATCCTAGGGAAGTCCCTATCCATTTGTGGTCCATGCTCGGAGCCAATTTCCTTCCCGCATTCCGGCCCTGAGCAAAGGGTGCCTCTGAACGCCCTGTGCCTTGGACGCGATGCCGGGCTGTCTCACTTCCCTCTCCTGTGCCGCAGAGAAGCAAGTGTTCCAGCTGCGAGCCCACATGTACCAGGCGAGGAGTCTGTTCGCTGCCGACAGCAGCGGCCTCTCGGATCCCTTTGCCAGGGTGTTCTTCATCACCCAGAGCCAATGCACCGAGGTAAACCTCTTCTCCTGGCCTGGAGGACTCGGCAGCCTCTGGGCTTGGATGTGATACTTGGCCCATCAGTTGTCCATCCTTCCCCCCTGCCACAATGTTAGGTCTCCTGACTCCTGGTGAATCATGGTCCTGGAGTGGGAGGGTGGCCATAGCCCTGGGGTTTGACCATCTCAAGCAATTTGTGCTCAAAGATCCCTGCTGGAAGCCCTTTCYCCAGCTGCAGGCAAACCCAGCCGCCCCTTCACCACATGTCCCCACGTTTGCTTTGGCCTGCAGTGCAAACTCCAGCCTGTGACATGGTTCAGACAGACCAGCATGGGGGTCTCACCAGAACTCATCCCCRTGGCTGCCTCCTCGCAGGGTGCTGTTTCACACTCATTTTACAGAGGGAAGCAGATGCTTAAGCAGAGAAAATCAGAACATCAGAGCCAGGGACGATCTCTGGGAGATGCAAGTATCCTGGGCCAAGACCTTCAAAGCAAATTAGTTACCAGCACTACAAATGTCCCTGTGCAGGAAAATCGAGATCAATGTCCTGCCTGCTCCCCTTGTTCACATCCTTAGGTCCTGATTGCTAATCCTAGCTGGAATGGTTAATCATGTTCTGTTCTTCCAGGTTCTCAATGAAACCCTTTGCCCAACATGGGACCAGCTGCTGGTCTTTGAAAATGTGGAGTTATACGGAGAAGCTCATGAGATGCGAGACGACCCTCCCATAATTGTCATTGAGATCTATGACCAGGACACAGTGGTAAGACGAATCTCAGCAAAGAGTTTCTGATTCAGGTGCTGAGAACACTCATGGCAAAGCAAATGAGGCCAATGATGTGAGGAGAAGCCTTTCTCAAGGCCTGTGGAAGACATTCCACCCATATTTCCCAGAGCACGGAAGAAATGAGGAGCCTCTGCTGCTCATTAATCTCTAGGACTCAATTTATTGGTACCTTGTGTTGGATAGGGAAGTGAGAGTTCGTGTGAGGCTGAAGGCAAGGAGATATTACGCTGATCCCTTCCTCTGGAGCAGTGCTCCATCTGGCCTGCTTGCCGGCCTAGCCCTGGATCACGTTGGCACATTAGGAAGGGCCCTGCAGACAGAAAGCCACCAGCGAAGCTGGTCCCGTTCTGACTGTGCCAGGGAGTGCTGCATGCCTGACCGTGAAGACCTTCTCCCGATCGCCCGTGTCAGACGAGGACCCCACGCAACAGGGCCAAGCGCTCTCCTTGTCTCTCCAGGGCAAAGCCGACTTCATGGGCCGCACCTTTGCCAAACCCGTGGTGAAGATGTCGGACGAGCAGTACTGCCCTCCACGCTTCCCTCCGCAGCTGGAGTACTACCAGATCTACCGGGGCAACTCCACGGCGGGCGACCTGCTGGCTGCCTTTGAGCTGCTTCAGGTACCAAACTAGCCAAAACCACCCCAGGCCACGGGGGAAACGGGTGTGAGGGAAGGCTGGGTTTAATCCACGCTTACGTTTCTTAGGTGCTGCGAAGCGGGTTAGCTCAGCCGTCCTAGAGRAGCTCGGTGGGTTAACCACAGCTCAGGGCGAGGGCAGCTCCTGCAGAGCCGCGCTGGTCCGGGTGCTGTGCAGCGAGTTCCAGCTGCTTTCTCGACAGCTTTGCACGAGCACAAACTCACTGCAGCGTCACCGGGAGGCAGAAGATGTCAATGGGAGTCTGGGTTCTCTCTGAGGCACCAAAGGAAGGTCTCAGATAAAAGGGATGGGAATTCACAGCAGCGTCAGAAGAGCATSGGCAAAGTTTTGCTTTGCAGTCTCCTAGGGTATCAGAACTAGCCCTTCCTCTCTCCTGACTCCTTTCCCATGTACTGAAGACCTCTTGCTCTTATAAATTGTACGATCCCATAAATTATATGGGTAGGTCATATATTCCGTGTGCCTTTGACAAGGAGTTCATTGTGGGACTCTTCTCCCTCTATAGGTGCCCTTCTCTTTCYGCTGACTAAGCAGACCAGGAGATGCCTGGATCTGAGCAGATCCTAATCCAGGACGTTTCTCTTCCAGATTGGACCYGGGGGTAAGTCAGACCTTCCCCCTATCGATGGACCCACTGACATTGACCGGGGACCCATCCTGCCAGTGCCACTGGGGATTCGGCCGGTGCTGAGCAAATACCGAGTGGAGGTAATTCAACTGCTTGGGCAGGAGCATCTTGGGGCACCAGACTTTAATGCTCAGCGGGCGGGTGGTTATGCAGCAGAAGCTGCCTTGTTGTCAYGGCCTCACCAGAGCACGTTATGAGGGCTACATCTGTCGTGCGAGAAAGGAGAAAAGACTGTCAGTGGATGTTTGAGGCCAGGAGGCTTTGAGGCTCTGACAACAACTTAGACACCTGCTGCTGGTGCTTGCATTGGAAGGGCCTGGGTGCACCAGTGCACAAGGAGCAGCCCTACAGAAAAAGCAAGAGATGGGGTGACGACCTGCTCTCTTATCTGTGGGCACCATGGCAAGGTTGGGGCCTGAAGTAGAGGGCACTTGGGCTGAAATTCAGGGATCTTGGCTTCCTCTCTTGTTGACACTTTTATCTGATAAATAAATACAGTTTCTCTGATACATAGCATGAATATGGCCATAGGGAAACAGGAAAAAGCACTTCAGGGGTCCTTTCTATCTTAGTGCTAACCTATGACAAAAGGATCTCAAGACGGGAGAGGCAAGGACACGGTTATTTTGCTAGTGATACTTAAATCATCTCACAAAGCAGTGCCAGTGACGAACCAAGAGCCACAACAGATGAGATAATCTGGTCCTGGTCTGGTCCTGATCTATGGAGTCCCAGGGCAGAAAAGGGCTAGGAAATGAACGTTGAGGGCCTCAGAAAGGGCCTCTTAGGCTGTTGCGGATCAGTCATGGGATGGATTTGTGGGGTGTCAGTGAGAGACCGCGTTGCACTCCTGGGCTGCATAGAGAAGGAGAAGAAGCTTCAGGAGTCCATTGCTCGTGGGTGATTACGTGTGCAGGGAGGGATCCTTGCTGCCAGGAGATGAGAACCACCAACTTCTTTGGCTCCAGTAATGAGGTCTGGTACCAACGGTGAGAACAGAACGTGAACTCTTCTCATGTCCATGCTTTTCCTCCTCCTGCTAACCTAGATCTTGTTCTGGGGACTCAGAGACCTGAAGAGAGTGAACCTGGCTCAGGTGGACCGGCCCCGCGTGGATATTGAGTGTGCTGGAAAGGGGGTCCAGTCAGCCCTAATCCAGAACTACAAGAAAAACCCCAACTTCAGCACTTTGGTCAAGTGGTTTGAAGTGGTGAGTGTTCACAGAACCCCAAAACGGTTGGGGCTGGTGGGGACCTCTGGAGATCCCCCAGTGCCATCCCCTGCTCCAGCAGGGACACCCAGAGCACGGGGCACAGGGGGGCACCAGGCAGGTTGGAAGATCTCTGGAGAAGGAGCCTCCACATCCTCTCTGGGCAGCCTGTTCCCTCTTTCCTCTGAGCCCTTGGCCAAAATCCAGGCTTTCCTGGGGCCCAAATTGTGTTTTTCAGGCCCACAGTGATGAAGGAAGTGGCTCTAGCCTAGTTTCCGATGGTCTTTCCTTGATGGCTCCCAGCTCTACTGGAAATACACAAGACCAATTCCTACAGCAYGATGCCTGTTTCAGTCCCCACTGGCCTTTTCAGCCACTAAAACATAGAATCACAGAATGCTCAAGGTTGGAAGGGACCTGTAGAGGTCATCTAGTCCAACCCCCCTGCACACTCAGGGTCCCCTAGAGCATGTGGCACAGGATGGTGTCCAGGCGGGTTTGGAAGATCTCCAGAGAAGGAGACTCCACCACCTCTCTGGGCAGCCTGTTCCAGTGCTCTGTCACCCTCACCGTTAAGAAATTCTTCCTCAAGTTCCTGTGGAACTTTTGGTGCMTCAATTTGTGGCCRTTTCCYCTAGTTCTATCACTGGCCACCACTGAGARGAGGCYRGCCCCMTCCTYCYCACTCCCTSTCTTGAGGTATTTATACACAAACAGATGCCCTGCAGCCTTCATCCRGCCCGAATAACCATCACGCCTTTGCTTCCAGGACCTGCCAGAGAACGAGCTGCTCCACCCGCCGCTCAACATCCGCGTGGTGGACTGCCGGGCGTTCGGCCGCTACACCCTCGTCGGCTCCCACGCCGTCAGCTCCCTCCGGAAATTCATCTACCGCCCCCCGGATAAGAAGGCCCAGCACTGGAATATGACAGGTACCAGGCTTGGGCCAAGGGGAACAGGCTGGTGTGGGGCATCAGTGGGGAGCTGCACTACACTTGGGGGAGGTGGAAAAGGAGGAGGTGGGTAGTGGGTGGTTAGGACTAGGGGACATTGTTGGCTTGTTGGGCAAGCAAACTGTGATTCAGGGTTCGTATCGAGTCCTGATGCTTGCAGGACACRAAAGTCTAATTCACCTTACACATGTCTGTGTTTCTATGTCTCTATAATCTCCAAACATTCCTCGAGTCTGGGAGAGGAAGGCGCTCTGCTCTTTTCATAGTGCTGCTCTGCCCCAGGTAGCAAAGCTGCCACAAACCCAAAGGTGGCCAAGGCCTGCCGTGATCCATCCAGCAAACCACCTCTTGGTTCGCTCAGGGATCCACCCCACCGGTGATGGGGAAGGCTCGAGGTCCCATCAAGCTGGTGAACAAAGCAGTGAGCTCCACTTGCACTCAAAGCCATGCACAGTTTGTGTGTTAGCCAGTGTGTGGTTGTCCTGTTGCCTGATGCATCGGTATGTTGACTAAGCAGAGTCCACACTGGGGCCCAGAGTGGTCCTAGCTGCTGTGTGTGGCATTAACGTCTCCATCTGAGCTGGTCATCTAGTCGGTGCACTGCACTCATGTCTGATACAARCTACCTTAACTCTGCCTCAAACTGTGACAACTGTGTTCAGATTTCCRTTGATGATACAATCCTCCAGGACAGAGGGCTCAGGCTCCCACGGAGGAGATGCAGCCAGAACACTCAGTGCAGTCTGGAGAACTTGACTCATCATCAGATCGTTGYGAGTAGTTTTGTCTAGGGGACAAGACTTGTGCTCTAGGCTTTGATATCCAGYGATTGCAAGGAGAACCTGGGATGGCCTGCTCGGATGGAGATACCTCCCCTGTGGACATATATAGCAAGGGGAGATTAAATGTCATGAGGACATCAGCACAACCAGCAGTGCCCCTGGCAGTGAGGTGACCGCTGTTTGAGTCCCAACCAAGGTGCTCCTCCCCCTGCTTTTGTCCTTATCTGACCAACATCACTCCTACCTGAYGCCTGTAGGATTTCTCTTGAGCTCTCAGGTTCTACTCTGCACTGTCCCTTCTCTCTTCTCTTTCTTTCTCTGTCCTCTGCCCAGTTAAACTGCTCAATGGCTACCTGGCAATGGCCAACAGAAGCTCTCGCCCCACAGGGGAGATTGTTGTCAATATGGAACCCGAGGTTCCCATCAAGAAGATGGAGACGATGGTGAAGTTAGAAGCTGTGAGTACCCGTGTGTCAGTGCTGCTTCAGCTTCTCTTTCTGCATATCCCAAATACTGCATATCCCAAAAACTTCACTGCAAATAACCATGGGCTCTCCCCTGAAGCAGAGGTCACCTTGTTCTGTTGGACGTGGAATTGGACCGATGCCTGGAATTAAAGGCCTTGGGGTCATAGTCAGTTGTACAATTCAGTCACTTTCTGTCCTGGTTGATCTCGTGCTTGCTGACCAAAAAAAAAAAAAGTCCCAGGCTGAGGAAATGAGGTATTTCTATGTTTGTACCCAAACCCAGACAATTAGGAACGGGCACCCATGAGCACAGCCCTGCCCTTGCGCTGTTATACCCGAAGCACCGTCCCGTGAGCGGTGCAGACCCACGCAGCCCCTCAGCGAGGCTCCACAGCTGAGTCCTGCCCTTCAAASCCTCACACGGGATACGAGCGCTACAGGCAGGCAGCGGTAATCAGATTTCCCTGAGACTTCTCCCTTCTCTGCGGTCCAGTTCTTCGACACGCCTGCTCTGCAGCCTGCAAAAGGGCTCGGGGCAATTCCACCGCACAGCTCGATCCGAGCCACCCACGACTCACAAGGTGTGGGTGGCACGGACAAGCAGCAAGTACTTAGGGGCCCAGTGCAGACTCCAAACGTGCACGCACTGCCATGGCCCCCCATGGGCACATCTGCAGAAAGACCCCAGCACGTGTAGAACCAGCTCTGCACCGATGCACACGTTCATGCACACACACAGATGCACATACCCCACAGATCCCGAGGGATTTACACAGGCACCTGCACACAGTGTTCCCAGGAGGTGCCCAAAGAGCCGTCTGACACGCGTGTTTGCACTCGCAAGGAGTGCGTTTGCACAGTCGTGCTCAGGAGGACTCTGCAGTGAGTGCAAAGCGCAGGCGTGCACGTGCTGCTCCGCTCCCTGAAACCTGCCCCAAGAACTGCCACCCTTCCCGGCTTTTCCCCTTTCCAGGCCCATGTTCTTCTTTGGGATCAGGGATTGTGGTTCTTCATTAGTAGAGGTTTCCCAAGAGGAGGTGGGTTCAGTGGGTCTCCCTTGTGCACCCAGCTTCTCAGCAGGGCTCTTCATAAAGGACTTTGGTCCCTGCATCCCTAGGATCTGCTTGCAGAGCACAGGGATCTCCAGCTCCCTGGGCAAGYGTGCGCTGAGTGCGTTTGGATCCAGCTGCACGGGGGCAGCACAGTTATCCCGCTAACCCGCTCTCCCCTCTCCCTGTTCCCTCTTCCCCCCGGCTGCAGAACTCGGACGCAGTGGTGAAGGTGGACGTGGTAAGTGATGGATCTGCTGTGCACCCCTCCTAGCCCTGCACTCCCCCTCCGACCCTTCTGTGTGGCTCTCAATGAACCCTCCCCTGCCTTGCCTGTCCTGCTGGGGACGAGCAGACCTGGGCTGATGCAGGATCCAAGACCTGGGCTCCACGCGAGCAAGGGCCATGGACCCTTCATCCCAAGGCAGAGACAGAGACAATGTTGTTTAGACCGTAGCTACAGCACTGATGTGTGAGGGAATACTTCTGGGTGAGCACTGCACGGCATCGCTGCTCTGGGGATCAGCATCCCATGGGCGTGCATGATAAATACTCCCACCACCGCTCTCTGGTTGTGGTACTAGCTCCAAAAGGCTTGAGGGTGACACTAAGTGGACCGAGGTGCTTCAGCCTGGGTAATGTATGGGCAAAAGGGTGAGGCCAGCTCAGGCTTAGGGCTCTGATGCTGTCAGGAGCCTTGGGCACCTTGCTTGGCTTCTCTGGCCTCAGTTTCTCCAGTTTTTCTGCTAAAAGGGGACCGGTGCTAATGATTTAGCCCAGCCAGAAGGGTTCTGCCTTCCTACGTCCTTTACCCATCACCTTGGCACTTTGAGAAACGTCTCACTTCCATCTGATCCCTCTTCTTCTATGACTTTGCTTCCTTTGCTCCTGCAGTCTGAGGAAGAGAAGGAGAAAAAGAAGAAGAAGAAGAAAGGAGGAGGAGGAGGAGAGGAGGTAGAAGAGGAGGAGCCGGACGAGAGCATGCTGGACTGGTGGTCCAAGTACTTTGCTTCAATTGAGACAATGAAGGAGGTGGGTGCAGAGCAGTGCAGGGTGTGTGGAGAGGACCCTGGGAAGAGGTTGTTCCCTGCCTGCAAGGTCCAAGTGCACTGGGATCCCATAAACACAGTCACGTCCTCCTGCTCCTTCCTGTCCCWTCCCCTGGGAGATGCTCTCCCTCACACAGAGGAGCGCTCAGGATTTCACRGTGAGGGAAGGGGTGAGTCCTTTCTCTTTGGGGGCCTGATCCTCCTCTGTTACAAAGAACCTTAAAATCAAAGCATCTTAGCACCACCAACATTCCCGACCTGGAGAACTCCTCCAGCCTCTTGGATAACCYATAGCCATCCTCATTTGCCCCAGCTCTGTCCAGCTTCCTGGAGAGACACAAAATTCAAACAAACCCAAGCGAGGCATAAACCTCTTTACCTGTCTAGAAGTGCTTTAGATGTCTAACAGGACATGGGGAGAAGGCTGCTCCTACAGAGACCACGCAAGCCTTGTGCCCCGCGCTGGGGCCATGCTGCTGCCCACGATGGCCTTGCCTGAAAGTCAACAAGGCTTCCGACCGGCAGGGCCRAGCAGGATCTTTCCTCCCGGAATGTGCTGATTTTGCCTTGTTTATGTCCAGGCCCTGGTTATTTAGCAGCACCAAGGCTCTATGGAGCAACTTTGATTTCTCCATTTCGGCGAGATCCCAGCTCCATGCTAACCAGGGAGAGCTGTGACCCTGGAGCTAGGCGCTTTGGGGGAGCACGGGGACCTCGGCGCTATTTCCCGCTCATTGTTACTCCCATTTCTCTCCCAGCAACTCCGGCAGCAGGAAGCGGCTGCAGCAGAGGCAGAGGAGAAGGACGAAATGGAGATTGCAGAGGGTGAGCTGCTTGCAGGCGAGGGAGGGGACGGGGCTGGGAGACAAGGAACACCATTCCTTCTGGTGCTTGGGCACCCAATGTAGAGCATGCAATTGCTCTGACGCTCAGTCGGATACTCCTGGTGTGCTGTGTATCCCCGGACAGGATCAGCGTTGGGGACCTGGTGTGGAACATATTGGGCTAACATATARGATGGAAATGTGTGGCAGCCTCCAGCTCCGTGCTGGAAAGACGGCAGTGTGGAAGCAATGAGGTTAATCATTGGATTTGTATTACTGACTGAAGGCACTTTSATGCAGTCAAAAGTTGGAAGTGTCATCACTGTGGCCAAGCATCTGCATTAGCTCCAAGGCTGTGTGTTCGAAATCTGTTGGGAAAACCAAGGAACAGATACTTTGAAATCATCTTTACAGGGGTTCCCTTCCCGCTATGGCAGAGACTTCATGGAGGGCTTCTTGTTTTGCCAGGGAAGCATCAACCAGACAAACATGCAGGATYCGTTTAATCTGGCTACTTTTATCTTCAGCATAGAGCTCTTCTTTTTTGGTGTTCTAGAAGAAAACTAAAACTTGGGGGCAAGTTCTCTCACCTGTTTTGGATATTACCTTAAAACGAGRTGACCTGTGCCCTAAGTGCATTTTTGCCTCTCAAGGAGTCAGGGGCAGTAGCTCATATGGAGCTTTGCAGATGCATCGAGCTGGATGAGACAAWTTTCCCACCAAAAGTGATAAGGGCTGAGAACATCAGTGAGCTGGAAGGTGCTGCCCAGAGGTGCCTTGTCTGCTCTGCGGGCTCTTTGCAGTCCCACCAGCACTGCTGGAAAGCTTTTCCCTAAGCATTTACCTGTGGTTCGGAGTGCCCAGCTCAGCCATGAAGAGTGAGGTGCCTGCACATCCCCACGCAGACACGGGTTTGAAGCATTCACTTCTACTGCAGGGATTTATTTCACGTGATGGAGCAGCTCAGCCGTGGGGAAATGGGCAGGGGAAGAAGGTTTGGAGCCTTTGTGTATGGGCTCAGCAAAGGGCCGCCCTATGGACTGGATGGGCAGTGGGGTGAAGAAGGGGAGCAGCAGAGAGCACTGAATTTGCAGCACTGTCTGCTTGCCCTGCTCTCCATRTATGTTGTGTTCACAGGAGAGAGGGTTGTTGTTTCCTTCATGCAGAATCCGTTAGCTGAGAAAAGATACAGGTCCTGGTTTCTATTTGAAGACTAGCCTTTGTATCACAGGAGAGATGAGGCCAGGTCTTGAAGATGACTCTGGGCAGCTTCTGCCTGGGCTTGCTGTTGGAGCAGAGCCCTGGGGTGCCTCCTGTCCCTCCTTGCTCTCTATCAGTCAGTCTGAGGATCCGTTTCCCCTTTGCACTCCTCTTCCTTCCTCCTTTTCCATGCCAGGGGTGTCTCTGTTGTCACCTGTCTGTTGTCATCTGCATTGTGCAGCACTTGTGAAAGCTGGCAGGGCAGGGGCAGCCAGGCCCGGGGATCCCACGTGGGCAGGAGAAGTGTTCAAGGTCACCCATGCCTTCCTAGGCAGCCTGCACCCTCGGGGCTGCTCACCCCTTTCTCTTTCCTYCCATTGCCATCACCGTTAGCTTCGAGGTCACAGCAGAGACCAGAGCGAGATGGGGAAATGAGCCCTTCAAGGACGACAGGGAAGAGTATCGTACTACAAGCCGAGCAGGAAAGGTGGGAGAAAGAAAAGAACGCTGCTGTGGGCAGAATTGGATGTTTTCTCTGCTATCGAAGCTAGGCAGGGTGCTAGCTAGTGCTCTCAGGCTGTGTTTCATAGTCCTCCATATGACTCCCACTCGGGTCAGCTCTGGAAGCCCTTTACACAGAGAGCTCTGGGCTCCTGGAAATGCTGTGACCTGGGCTAAGAAAAGACAGGACAGAGTCTAAAGGGTTTCTGCAGGACTGCGATGGGAGTTGAAGCAGGAGCAGCTGTCGGCTTCCATGCTTCTGTTTGAGTACCTGTGGTCATGTCCATCTTCCCTGTCTTCCCTGTCTTCCTCTGCTCCTCCCCACCTCGCTTCCATCTCCTCCATCTCTGTCGCTTCCCCTCGGACTCAGAAATCAAACTTGATGACTCTCCCATGAAAGGCTCCAAGGGTCAGACGAAGAACAAGGAGAAGTCCAAGGCCCCCAAAGACGACAAGAAGAAGAAGCAGCAGTCAGGCCCTGAGCTTCCTGAGAAGAAGAACAAGCAGAAGATCGATGAACTGAAGGTACGTGTGCTGTCAGGGGGAGGAGGAGGAGGAGGCTCTGGCTGCTTGACAGCAGGCTGGAAGTCAGATCTCAGCCAGAMGGATCAAACACAGCAAGATGCACCTCCGCTGTCTGAGGGACACCTAACCCTTGGTAAGATGTGTCTGGGAACTGCTGAAATTTCTCCATAAATGGGGATTCAGTGGTAGCTAGCTTGGCGGAAAGAGACCTGGGATCCTGGGGACAGTCAGGACAGCCAGTGGTGGAAACGTGCAGCAGTGATGGCCAACTGGGTTGCAGTTGGCAAGAGCAAGCAAGTGAGCTGAGGGCCATTGCCAGYCTTGCYGAGAGGACTCAGGACAGGGAAATGMCSTGGTTCAATCCAGTGGTCCRTGGGCTTTGCTAGGGCTAATATAGTCTGTGAACCTGGGGCTGAGAAGGGTTTTGAACCTGGGTCATACACCAAAGGGGAATAGTTGCATAGCCTGCTCAGCTGAGGTTCCCTCTTGAACACAACCAGTGTGTGAAGGTGCTTGTGGCATAAAGGTCCAAGCCAATGTCCTTGACCCAACTTCTTCCCAGCCTAAAAAATTAGACCCTGAGAACTAAGGTGCCCGTGTCACTTTGTGTGTCCTTGGATACTCCACTAGATGTTTCCCTGATATTTTTGTTTTCTCTGTTTTCTGACACCACAGGTCTTCAACAAAGAGCTGGAAGCAGAGTTTGATTACTTTGAGGACTGGCTGCACACCTTCAACCTGCTCCGTGGGAAGATTGGGGACAATGATGACAATGCAACAGAAGAGGAGCGGATAGTGGGGAGGTTCAAAGTGAGCCTGGACCCCGGGTCAGGGCAGGGCAGCTTGGGGAAGCCTTGCCTATGGGTTTCTCTCCTGAAGGTGCCTTAACTACAGGAGGTTGGAGGCAATAGATGCCCGTTGGCATTGACACAATCACATCCCCTTGCAGGAGGGAACCTCCAAGGGTAGCCCCAGGAATCAGATGGCTTCAGAGAGCGCATCACAGAGGGAGTCATTTGTGGCAAACAGATCTTAAGTGATTCCTACAGAAGGGGAAGGGGAAAGCAGATGCTCCTTGTTACTCACTGTGGATATAAGTCATACTCCCTCTTGTCGGAAGGGAGATCTTGGCCAGATGAAGCTTGTTGGTGCCAGTTTTACTCTYTGCTTGTTGAGGAGATGAGCTGGCAGTTCCCCACCTTACCTAAGATCAGATGGTCCAGGAGCATGGAAATGAACTGTGCTCCACCTGACAGTTCCTGGGTTTCCCAGGCCCTCCCTTGACAACACCTTTTATTTCCATTGCTATTGTTTCTCTGCCAGTCTTATTCCTGGAATTTCCTGCCCATGAGCTCCTTTCTAGCCATATTCCTATGCAAGCATCCTTCAGTTTCTGCCATTTCTCTCCTCATGGTTGTATCCTCTGACAGGGGTGCTTGCGAGGCAGAGGGAGCTTGCTGACCTTGCCTGTCTACTGCAGAACACGTCTGGAAATAAGGATAGGAACTTGGCCTTTGGGAAGGGTGGTTTGGGATGGTCGCTTTACTCCAAGGACTAGTCTGAGGACTAATCATTTACTCTGAGGACCACATAACTAATCAGGCTGTGCATTCCCTCGCACTAGGGCTCCATGTGTGTCTACAAAGTGCCTCTCCCTGATGACATCACCAAGGAGGCAGGRTACGACCCCAACTTCGGCATGTTCCAGGGAATTCCCAGCAATGACCCCATCAATGTGCTGGTCCGAGTCTATATYGTACGAGTGAGTATAACCATGTGGYAGACCGAGGTGTGATCCTATCCTGCGTCACTGGAGGAGTCCTGATGCATGGTGAAGAGCTTGAAATGGAGAGAYTGGGGGCTGAAGTATCTTGTCTTTTCCCTATAGGCTACAGACCTGCACCCAGCTGACATCAATGGCAAAGCTGATCCTTATATTGCCATCAAGCTGGGGAAGACAGACATCAAAGACAAGGAAAACTACATCTCCAAGCAGCTGAACCCTGTCTTTGGAAAGTGAGTTGTCCCACTCCTGTTGCCTGTCCACACCGTGAGGAGTGAGCTAAGCTACTCTCAGACCTGTGCCCACACACCCCACAGCCACAGCTTGGGGTCAAACGTGATATCACACACTGAGCTTTCCTTGCACGCAGTGCTGATGTCTTCATTTCAGTCATCTGCCATTCCTTGCCAGTAATCTGGTCAACGCTGACAGGAGTAGTGAAGAGGGATCCCTGTCTAGYGAAGACAGGTACCTACTTTAGGAAGCGTGAACCCGAGTAGCAGCATCACCTAGCTCTCCAGAGACACACACACTGAGTTTCAGGGCTATTGAGACACACACATAACACAAGCATCATGACCCATCTCGTGTCTAGGGCTGCTGCTTCCAAAACAGTCCAAGCAGAGAATTAGTTACGAGGCCTAATCCGAACATACTGCAATGGCAGATGCCATTAGACACCATCAGACATTGCAGCAGACCCATCTCACCCATGTGTCTGCCTTGAGCACCACCCAATCCCTTCAATATCTGTTCTCCTTCTCCACCTGCTTTCTCCTGCCATAGATCCTTTGACATCGAGGCCACCTTCCCCATGGAGTCCATGCTSACGGTGGCCGTGTATGACTGGGACTTGGTGGGGACTGACGACCTCATCGGAGAGACCAAGATTGACCTGGAGAACCGCTACTACAGCAAGCACCGAGCTACTTGTGGGGTGTCACAGACTTACTCCATGTATGATCAAAGCTTTCCCTGCCCAACCTCCTGCCTGGAGCCACCTTGGTCTCCTCTTCCGTGCTAGGCCTAAATATCCTGTAGGAATCTCCCTCTTTTATTGCCTGCTGAGGAGCAGATCTGTGCTGCGCCCTCATTCTTGACATAGACTTTGGGACCAGCACAATGGGGTAGCAGTAGACCAAGTTGTAAGCAGGAGCACAGAGCAAAGAAGAAGGGGCTGAGGAGCTTTGGTGGGGCTAAGAATGGAAGTGAAACCATTGCTGAAATAGCAGCTAGGCCAAAGCAGCATTGCTGAGCACCAGYAGGCAAGCAGAGCGCACTGGGTGTTGCAGGTCTGCATCAGCACAGAGTAAAAGGACTGGGGCAGAAAGGTATCGGTAAAGGGTAGAGTTGGGGCACGGATAGCCCTGTTTGAAGTTTCACATCCGCAGCCTCAGCTCCTTCTCCTATTAGCCCTGGACATTCACCCTTCCGGCAGCTGGAAACAAAACCTCCTCTTCCTGCAGACGTCGCTGCTGCTCCTGTGACCTTCCCTCTTGTTCGCAGACACGGGTATAACACCTGGCGTGACCCCATGAAGCCCTCCCAGATCCTGTCCAAGCTGTGCAAGGAGGGCAAGGTGGACGGGCCGCACTTTGGGCCAGGAGGAAGAGTGAAAGTCGCCAACAGGGTCTTCACCGGCCCCACGGAGATCGAGGATGAGAACGGTACCTGCYCCACGGCCGTGGGAAGGGGACCGGGAGGCTGGGGCGTCCCCTCGTCATCCAGAACTGAATCCCATCACCCTGCTCAGAGCTGCGAGGTCTCTGCGGCCACCACCTTGCGTGGGACCTGCCACCAGCTAGCCAGTGTCTTACAGACCACGCGGGCCACCAGGTCGCTATTGGAATTGCTCCCGAGCTCCCATGGCAAGGCAGCATCCAAGCTACCCTTGAGAATTTCCTCCTGGCAGTTTATGTCCGAGGAGTAAAGCAGTCATCCCTCCTGCCCCTTCCAGGGTTCAGGAAGCCACTGTCCACATAGCTGCATTCCCAAGCAACGGCGGGGTCCAAATCACTCACACAGRCCCGACAGAGTCGAGTACAGACCGGGATGGGGTACCGAGGAGGGCRGCAGTGTCAGCAGATACAGAGCTTGGGAAAATAGAGACCAGCTGGGGATCTGGACCTTCTCTGCAAAGGGCCAGGAGCAGAAAAAGGAGAGAAAGAGGAGTTAGGAAGTGTCGATGCGAGGACAAAGTGAATGCAAGGAAATGGAGGGGAGCAACTACTAGGTAGTTCTGCTCCCTTGGAGCTGRTAGGGTCTGGAAGAGGTAGCCAAGGGGAGCCGTGTGTGTGCAGCCTTGGGTTAGGAGATGCCGTCAGAGGTCTGCAAGCCCAGACTGGGGGTGCTGCAGTCAGCGCAGGCTGGGTCCTGCCMGGGGTGGGGGCCCAGGGTGTTTGCTGTCCCTGGCGTCCCTTCCTCCTGGTCCTCCAGACTCAGTCCTCCCTTTTCCCGCACAGGACAGAAGAAGCAGACAGACGARCACCTCGCCCTGAGCGTGCTGCGCCACTGGGAAGACATCCCGCGAGCCGGCTGCAGGCTGGTCCCCGAGCACGTGGAGACGCGTCCCTTGTTGAACCCCGACAAGCCGGGCATTGAGCAGGTCCCCGCAGCCCCACAGCAGAGTCCTCAGCTGGGCAGACCAGCCCAGACCCACGCGGGCCTGGGCGGCAGCRGGAGGGAGGTGGCCCTGCAAGAAGTGGCTCTTGGACATGGCAGCCCTTGACCTCCTGCCTCTTGAGCCCAGCTGGCCAGATCTTCAAAGCCTCCCCAGCTCCAGCTGGCCTCCGTCCTGGGGAGTCCTGGGGTCCCTGATTCCCTCATGCCCATGCTGCTCTTCCTCAGCACCACGCCACGCAAGGGAAAACGCTCCAAAAGGGGCAATAAAGGACCAAGAGCACCAGGGAAACCTGCCCAGGTCTGCAAGGTGCAATGCAATGCTCCAGGCCCTGCACTGCCCCACATCTGGCAGGGTTCAGTGCAATGCTCCAGGCCCTGCATTGCCCCACATCTGGCAGGGTTCAGTGCAATGCTCCATGCCTTGCACTGCCCCACATCTGGCAGGGTTCAGTGCAATGCTCCAGGCCTTGCACTGCCCCACATATAGCAGGGTTCAATGTGATGCTCCAGGCCCTGCACTGCCTTGGCTGGTCTGGAACAGCTGTCGGCAGGAGGAGCTGGGGAATGCCGCAGGCCAATTTGGGCTAGGGGGATCTGGGGGTCCTGACTGCACCTCTCCAACCTTGCAGGGTCGCCTGGAGATGTGGGTGGACATGTTCCCCATGGATATGCCGGCACCAGGTCCTGCCATTGATATTTCTCCTAGGAAACCTAAGAAGTAAGGAACCTCCCAGSCAACAAAACCTGGGAAAACCCATGGCTGGGGATGGAGCGTTGYTTCTCCCTTATTCTGCTGCTTCTCCATGCCTCCCTTTGCACAACCATTAGCCYGGGAACCCTGAACTATGCTGGCACGTCCAGAGACCCTAAGACTAGAGGCATCCCTGAGCCCTTTCCCCGAGAGGAGAGTTTCCCAGCCTGACAGGGGCTTGGGGCAAGGAAATGCCCTGGYATCAAAGCAGGGCAGGCAGCAGCCAGTGGAATGAGGAGTTCTTCATCCCATGTCGTCCCCTCTGGTGCTCTAGATGTCATTTTAGAGAGACAGACGTTTTCTTCCTTGGCTTCGATCCCATCCCTTTCTTAGGCAGCTAGGGGAGGCTTTGGGCCCCTTGGCCCATCTCCAGGGGCTGGGATGCAGAGGGAATCTGTTGCCCCCCACACTCCGCAGACCAGCGCAGGATCCACACTGAAACTGTTGAGAACTTCTTCCTACCTGAGAGGCCGTAGCCTGGTCTGAAGAGCCRAGCAGGCAGCTGCAGGAATCCTGAGCGCGGGGGCGAAGGGACAGTCCCAACCTCCCAACCCTCCCTGAGGGATGGGAGCAGGAAGGGCCGGGGCTCTGCCTTCTCCGTTACGTCAGGTTGCACCCTGACACRCCAACCCCTGCAGGTCTCCACGCGTGCATTGGAGAGGAGGTGCCCTGCCCTTGGCGCTGGCTGCGAGGGCAGGGATAAACCCTGCCTTGTTTCCTGGGGTTAGACAGGAAGAAGGAGCTGGGCTCGGGCTGTTCTGCAGGGCCAGCAGAGCCCACTGTAACCCCAGATCTGCCTAAGGCTGAGCCTGTGCCRTCTCCTAGAGCCTTTGGGTTGGATYGTGCAGCAGTTCAGAGTAGGTGAACATTAGAAATAATTCCCTCTGTTATCCCTGCCTGGGCTGGTCCGAGCTCGGGCGTGATTCCCCTCCGTGTTTCAGCCCACCGTGTCCCTGGGACAGGGACCCCGAGAGCAGAGCCCTGCAGTCTACATGCCCAGCCCTGGTTCCCTGCGCCAACACCCATTCCCTCCTCCCAGCCGTCTCCTCGCGCCCTTCGCGTGGCTCCTCCGTGCCTTACCTCCTCGTGTCCCCTCCTCCCGCCAGATACGAGCTCCGAGTGATAGTGTGGAACACAGACGAGGTCATCCTGGAGGACGACGACTACTTCACCGGCGAGAAATCCAGCGACATCTTCGTCCGGGGGTACGTGCGGTGGGGCTGCCCAGCGCCGCCTCCCCTGCTCCTCCCCGGGGGCATCCCGCTGCTCTCCCGGGGCTGGTTTTGGGAGCGGTGTCCGCGTTGCAGCCAGGGACGGCTGGCACGTGGGGAGGGCCAGACACCATCCCTACTGTTGTCGAGTTTCGTGCTGTCTCTGCCTCTTTGCCTCCCCGTTGGCTGCCCAGCCTTGAGCAGGGGGGTCATCGTCTGCAACACCCACGAGGTGGTGGTGGAAGATGATGCTCCCCCGGCGGGAAAGACAATATCTGGCATCTATGCCGGGGGTCTGCTTGGCCTCTCCCGTCCCTTTGGGCGGGAGCTGAGCAGGGCTGTTCCTCAGGTCTGCTTCCCCCATGCACAGCTCCTGGATCACAGCCCGTCTGTCCCCCTTGGCTCTGGTGTCAGTGCCCCCAGTTGGTTCTTCAGCCCAACACACCTCCACCTCCAGCATCTGGATCCAGATTCCAGGGATTTTCCTGTCCCTGCTCCTCTCTCATCCCGCAGCCGGGGAGGACCTCTTCCAAAATGTGCCTGTACCAGAGACAAGGGAACCCACCTTTCCACATACCACAGAATCCCAGCAGGGCTGAGGTTGGAAGGGACCTCTAGWGACCATCTAGTCCAACCCCYTGCTCCAGCAGCTCCTCACAAGGCGTTTTCTTCCCGAGCTGCCRGCACGCAGCTAAATGCTGGGCGTGGAGGAGGTAGCTGCAGCTCTAGACCTGATGTTCYGCTCCTGGAACCACCCATCAAAGTTCCAGTCCTGGCCGTCTCAGACACGGAGGCCCTGCCCATATCCAGCTCTTCCCAGCAATGTTCTCTGCTCCCTTCCATCCCTTTGACATCTCCTGCCCAGAGCAGGACCCCTGATGACCAGCTTGCGGTTTTCTCCCCCGACGACGTTGCTTTCATCCAACGTTCCCCTCTGGGTCCTCACGCCACTGTGGCCTCTTCAGAGGCTGCCATGGGGACCTGAGCAACCCCAGGCCATTGCTCATAACTCCTGAGTCCTTGCAGCCTGTCCATGCCCTTTTGGCCTTGAGACAAGCCCTCTCCTCCCTCCCACGTGCCACCCTTATCACCCCTCTGGCCCTGCAGGTGGCTGAAGGGCCAGCAGGAGGACAAGCAAGACACAGACGTCCATTATCACTCGCTCACCGGTGAGGGCAACTTCAACTGGCGCTACATCTTCCCCTTCGACTACCTGATGGCGGAGGAGAAGATCGTCATCTCCAAGAAGGAGACCATGTTCTCCTGGGAYGAGACCGAGTACAAGATCCCGGCCCGCCTCACGCTGCAGGTCTGGGATGCCGACCACTTCTCGGCCGACGACTTCCTCGGTAGGGTTGGAGCACGGGGGCCCCGTGGATGGTGGAGCAGGGAGGGATGCGGGCTGAGACGAGGTGTGTGTAGGAACAGGGCCCGGGAGGACTGCCCGGATCCTCATGCAGCCTTCTCTTCCCAGGGGCAATCGAGCTGGACCTGAACCGCTTCCCGCGGGGCGCCAAGACGGCGAAGCAGTGCAGCCTGGAGATGGTGACGAACGAGGCCGAGCTGCCCATGGTCTCCATCTTCAAGCAGAAGCGCGTGAAGGGCTGGTGGCCCTTCGTAGCCAGGGAYGAAAACGACGAGCTGGAGATCACGGTAAGGACGGGTGGAGCTGGGGGATTCTCCGTCCTGGAGATCGACCCCCTCTACACCAGAGCCCTCCGCTCGCCGCGTCCTGGCCGGCGCGGCGCCCGGGCTGGCGACCCGCTGTTTCTCAGGGGGTTCCTCYGCTCCGCACAGGGCAAAGTGGAGGCTGAACTGCACCTGCTGACGGCCGAGGAGGCAGAGAAGTCCCCGGCGGGGCTGGCCCGCAACGAGCCCGACCCCCTGGAGAAGCCCAAGTGAGGGGCAGAGCGCTCCGCGCGGCGCCGGGGCCCGGCGGGGACGGGGCATCGGGGGCGTGCGGGGGCAGCAGCCGTGCCCGGGGAGGCAGGAAGGGCTCCCGTGCCCGGGGCTGCAGCAACGAGGGTGCTGGGGCGAGACGGGGCACAGGCGTCTCTCCTGCTTCACCCACTGCCCTCTATTCACCTCCCCACCCGCCCTTCCTTATTCTCTCCCTRCCTTCTCAGCTTCATCCCCCTTTTCCAGCCCCCCCACCTCCTCTTCCTCCTCTGGTATGGGATGCTGGGACATCAGCTCCATGTGACCCCCCCTCAAGCCCCTGCATTAGCCCTTGTGGCACAAAAACTTCTGGCTCCTCTTGGAAACTTTCCTGATCCTCCAAACCTGACGAGGAGCAGCCGAGGGAGCTGGGGTTGGCCTGGAGAGGAAGAGGAGGAGTCTTGGAGGAGACTTCACTGCTCTCTACAAATACCCAAAACCACGTCGTAGTGAGGGGTGGGAAGGGGATTCTGTCTCTTCTCCAAAATAACTTCCAAAAGTAAGACAAGGCCTCAATGGCCTCAAGTAGAGCCAGGGGAGGTTCAGGGTGGATATTAGAAAAAAATCTACAGGGAAGGAGTGGTGAAGCCTTGGAACAGGCTGYCCAGGGCAGTGGTGGAGTCCCGGTCTCTGGCAGTGCTCAAGAAACGTGTAGGTGAGACACTTAGGGACATGGTTTACCTGGCATGGTGGTGATGGTCGGACTTGATGATCTTGAAGGTCTTTTCCAACCATAACGGTCCCATGATTTCTATATTTCCCTCCCAACAGCCGCCCGGACACATCCTTCATCTGGTTCCTCAACCCGCTCAAGTCCATCAAATACCTCATCTGCACCCGCTACAAGTGGCTCATCATCAAAATCGTGCTGGCCCTCCTGCTGCTCATCATGGTGGCCCTCTTCCTCTACAGCATGCCAGGCTACATGGTCAAGAAGCTCCTGGGGGCGTGAAGCAGAGGGGCCTCCCCCAGGCCAGCGCCAGCGCCCGCCCCAGCCCCGTGCCCTTCTCGTCCCCTCTGCCTCGCAGCAGCCTTGGGGACGGCTTCTCGCTGCTGCCGCGGCCGCTCGTCTCGCGTTCCTGCTTTGTGGATCCCTTTCTTGGCTTTACTCCTGGAGAAACGATGTTGGAGAAGGGCTCCGGTCCCCAGGCCCTACCGTGCCCCTCACCGGGGGTGGCAGAGATGCCTGGCTGGCTGCTACAGGGCCCCCGTGCTGGGGTTCTCGGATGCCTTGGCCCAAGGGGGGCAGACAGGAGTGTCCCGGGGGCACTGGAGCCCTCTTCGCGGGGGAGGGCAGAGCGGTGCCGGGGCCCGTCCGCGGCACGGTGACGGAACGGTGGCACGGGGAGCCAGGCGGGCTGGCAGCAAGCGGGTGCCTCCAGCTTGGGCACAAGGCTCRGAGCAGCCCCAGCACCTGCCCTCTGGGCCAGCACGGCCCCTCCTGCCCTACGGGGCTCTGCGAGGGGCAGACCTGGCTGCCCGGGCCCACGGAGCGGGCTTCGGCAGCAGCTCGAACCTCTCGCGGAGGCCGCGGCACTGGTGGGACCTCCCTGGAGGCTCGCRTGGAGCCGGGTTCTCCGGTGCCGTGTGGGCTCCACGTGCCCGCTGGTTTACTGGGTTATTTCGCTTATTTTGTACTGATCACTGTTCATTGGGTCTGGGGCATTTCTTGCTGTGTATATTGGGGAGGGAGGGAGGGAGGGAAGGGAGGGCTCCTTCCTCAGCCCACGGCAATATCAAGCTGTTGAAGACCCACCTTTCTCAGCTCCAGGTGTGCGAGGCCCTTGCTCGCCGCCTGGGAACTCTCGGGGTTGTTTTTAGGATGATGCTGTTTTGATCTGTCAATAAAAGTTGGTTGAAGCTCTTCCAGAAGCGCTGCTGCCTGTCACAGTGCCCTGCGGTTCATCAGCAGCCCCCAKAGTGGGGCAGACCCACGGGGCAGAGACCCGCTGCCCCACCAGGCYGTGGACACGGGTCTCAAAGGGTGCTGCCGACTCCAGAACAGTTTAGGTGGTCACGGACCTCTGCAGAGCTTCCAGTCCAAACCCTCCGCTCAGAGCGGGGCCAGCTGGAGCAGGCTGCTCATGGCCATGCCAGGTTCTCAGTATCTCCAGGGATGGAGAATCCAGAGCATCTCCAGGGAGCCCGTCCCAGTGTTCAACCACCCTCACAGTGAAGAAGGATTTTCCTATGCTTGGGTGAAACTTCCCACATTTCAGGTTCTGCCAGTCGCCACTTGTCCTTTCACTCAGCACTTGCTCCCTGTCAAAGCTCAGTTCCTCCTGAGCCTTCTCAAGGCCGAACAGTCTCAGTCTTGGTCTCTCTCCCTGTCACGGCTGCTCCAGCTCCTTACCCATCTCAGCAGCCCTTCACGGGTTTGCTCCAGTAGTTCCAYGTTTCTCCTGTCCTTGGGAGCCCAGAASTGGACACAGTATTTCAGCTGTGGTCTCATTGGGGCTTCCTCGAGGGGCAGGATCACATCAGCCTGCTGGCGATGCTTCCTAACGCCCCTCATGCTGCTGTTGGCTTTTCCAGGTTTCAGGCAGTCGGCCATGTGCAGGTGTATGGAGCTATTCCTCCTTGGATGCAGAACTTGGCCTTTCCTTCTGCCCCACCTGGGCGTGGAGTCTGTGCGATGCTGAGGGAGCTCCTCTAGTGCTGGCTGCAAGTTGCGGTCCAGCAGGACCCCCAGCTCCTGCCCCACTTGTACAGAGCTGCTCTCCAGTGCTTCAGCCCCAACCTCTCTCCTGGCGCACAGGGTTAYTCCTCCTGGAGCAAGATCCAGGACTTCCTCCTTTGAACTCCACGAGGCTCCTCTCGGCCCATCTCCAGCCTGCCCAAGTCCCTCCAAGGGCAGCACAGCCCTCTGGGTTGGGAGGCCCCCAGTTTGGGATCATCCCTGGTATAAAGACAGGCAGGGAAGCAGGTGAGGATTGCTGCTGACCCTGTGCTCACTGCTGCCTCGCCAGCTACGCGGGACCGCCGGGCACAGGGCCCAGCTCTGCACGGGCTATCAGCAGCTCCTCAGCCGCACACGGATGCAAAGGAGACCCAGGAGCCCTGGAGGAGCCCGGCCACGACCGAGCYGCCGCGTGTCCTGTAGTGAGCGGGGGAAAGGGCCGGGGAGACCACACGTGGCTGCTGCCAGGGGCTTCCTGCAGCTCCAGCTCGGTGCTCCCGGCCTGCAGGACCGTTGTGATCAAGGGGAGCAYGGGACTGGGGAAGAAGAATCACTCTTGACAACCCCTGCACAGTGCACAGACATTTATTGCACGTTTATATATAAAAATGTTTATTGCACGTTTTTATATATATAAGTGTTTATTGCAGCAGCCTGAGGTGACAGGGACACCGAGCGCAGTGCGGGACCGCTCAGCGGAGCCCCTGCCCTGTTGCGCAGCTCTCCGGCTCCCGCAGCGGCTCCTCCTGCCCGGTGCCTCCACCGGGTCCAACCGCACCAAGGCCACGAGACCCAGGGGAGGCCCCRCCAGCTTCGGGGCTCCCCCACATCCCTCCACTCCGAGCACAGCCCCAGRCTCAGCCGCCCGGCTGATTCTACGGGGCCGGGATGTGTCACTGGACAAGGTGCTCAGGGAGGCGGCGCTGCTGCCAGAGCAGCGCCAGGAGCGGGGGCTTCCCGCAGCTCTGTCCCGCTGCTCCCGGCCTGCCCGGCTCTCTGGCCAAGGCCRGGGACTCTCTGGGCAGAGCAGAGGCGCAGGGAGAGGCCCTGGTATCCGGCGCCTCTCCCTGCAATGGCCCCGCGTCCCCATTGGGGAGCACACACAGTTATTGCACCGCCCCGTGTCCCCGTCACGGAGCACACGCGGTTATTGCACAGCCCCAGGGCCGGGCGCGGGGCCGGCCGGTGCTGCTCAGCACAGCCTCTGCGCAGGGGCTGTCTCCACCGCGCCCCGGGGCCGCCGGCGGGAGGGCACGGGTGCTCCGCGGCCCCGCAGCAGAGCTCCGCGTTGTCCCCTGGCCCTGGCCGCCCCGTCCCCGCAGGCTCCTCTAGGAGCTCCGCGGGGAGGCGAGAATGAAGGATATAAAGACCACTGAGAAGCAATCTGGAAAGAGAAGGACGCTGCGTGCTCCCTGCGAGTGCCCCGACTTGTCCCCAAGGCTGCGGGGCTTCCCTGCAGGGACCGGAGTGACGGGGTGWCCGGAGGCAGGGGCAGCCCCTGCGCAGCTGCAGCCCAAGCGYTGGCAGCAGAGGTGCTGGCCGGGAGCCAGCTGCCACCTCGGGGACAGGGCCACTCAGCTTGTGCTGGCAATATCGCAGCCACCAAGAAGGCCCCGAGGACGCTGCAGGCCAAGGGGATGCCCAGGATGGTCACAAGCAGCCGGCCCAGGGCCACGAGCTCGCGCACAGCTCCCCACGAGGCTCCGCGTCACCCAGGGGGACGAGCCCCACGTG
Organism: Eudromia elegans; assembly: GCA_003342815.1. Taxonomy (NCBI): domain Eukaryota; kingdom Metazoa; phylum Chordata; class Aves; order Tinamiformes; family Tinamidae; genus Eudromia; species Eudromia elegans. The sequence goes on from PTEX01000172.1 coordinate 1,693,867, forward strand.
CAGGGGGTGCCGAGCCCTGTGCCCGTGTCCTGTGCGGAGGGCAAGGAGAAGGCGGCCCAGCTGTGCCCTGCCCAGCAGTTGGGATACCTGGGCCTGGGATTCTGATGCGATGGCGGCAACATGGTGACATCCTGAGGAGCAGGGACACCCCTGGGCTGGGATTCTGAGGTGATGGCGGCATCACGGTCATCTCCCTGCAGCTGGTGACACCCAGTGCTGTGCTGACACCACCGTCACGGCCAGCCCCATGTGCAGGCTGTGGCCTCTGCCTCGCGGTGCTGGACGGAGATGTCCCCACACGGCCCTGTGCCCATCAGGGCTGTCTCTGCATGCAGACTCCACCTAAGGAAAGAGATTTGGGCAGGAAAACGATGGGCCCAGTACCCAGCTCCTGATCCTCCCTGACCCAACAGTTACTGAGAGTTACTGGGATCACAGAATCACTGAATTGGAGAGCRGCYGAGGTTGGAAGGGACCCCTGGAGATGAGGTCCCCCACTGCCCAAGCAGGGTCACCTGCAGCACAGTGGTGTCCAGAARCACGTGGATAYCTCCAARGAAGGAGTCTCCACRAGCTCTCCGGGCATCTCTCCCAGTGCTCTGCCACCCTCACAGCCAGGGAAAAGTGTCTCTCTTGTTCAATGGACCTTCCYGTGCTGCATTTTGTGCCCATTGCCTCTTATCRTGGGGCACGACTTGGCCCCATCCTCTCTACAACCTCTCCCTAGAGTCCAGCCCCATCCTCTCTACCTGCCCTTCGGATACCTAAGGACACTGTTCAGACCCCTCACTCCTCTCCAGGTGGAAGAGGCCCCGCACTGGACACCACGCCACAATCGTGGCCTCACCGAGGCCGAGCAGAGGGGCAGGATCCCCTCCCTGACCCGCTGCCAACRCTCCTCSTGATGCAGCCAGGAGCCCATGGGCCTCCATGGCCACCAGGGCACCTCATTGTCCACCAGGACCCCAAATCCCTCTCTGCAGAGCTGCCCTCCACAACATCAGCCCCAGCCTCTGCATGGGGTTATTCCTCCCCAGGTGAATTCCCTASAACTCCCGAAGGGAACTCTGGGATTCTCCTCATTGCCCGTCAGGAGGTTTCTCTTGGCCCATCTCCGCAGCCTCTCCAATCCCATCTCCGGGATGTTCTCCCAGGGCATCTGTTGCATTTACCCTCAGCCTCGCTCTTSTGTCATCTCCCCGCGTGCAGGTTCTCACCGGAGGCAGCTCCTCGTGGGCCGGCCCCGGGCCCTGTTGTTGCTTTGCTGAGTTTCTTTTTCTGTTTTATCCCTCATTTCAGGTCACCGGCAACAGGGAGCACTCAGGAGAGGAATCCTGCGACGTGGCAGCATGGGGACAAGCAGGGGCTTTTGGAGGAGAGATGGGTCTCCATGTGGGTCACAGTTGGTGGCACTGGGGGGGACAGGGACGGGGAAACCCTCCAGGTCCTTTCATAAGGGAGGAGGGTGGAGAATTGAACCCACATTGCCACTCGGCAGCTCCAGGCGATCTCCCCTGAGTAAAAACCGCTGCAATCCCTGTCCGTGTCCCTTTTTGACGGTGTTTTGCCTCAGCTGGGAAGGAGGCCATGGCAGAGCTTGGTCCGTGCCCGCGCGGTGGGTGTCTGCAGCCCRGCCCAGCTCAGCCTGCACAGCGGGGCAGGTGTCACCGAAGGGAATGGGGCAAAAACCTCTTTTCCGACGTGTTTCTCAGAACGGGTCCCCCCAAGGGGATATTTCGGTAACGCGGCCGCCCTCCCGCGCCGCCGCCATCTTGTGCAGCGCGGCACGGCACAGCCCGCCCGCCAGGGGGCGCGCGGCGACAAGATGGCGGCGCCGGCCGGCTGGGGCGGGGCGGGTGGTGACGTCACGGCGCGCCACGGGGTGGGAGGCGGCGGGAGCGGCGCTACGGGAGCCGGCGGGGGCCGAGCGGACGCGCGTGCCGGGCCGTGAGGCGAGGAGAGGCGGCGGCGGCGGCGGCGGCGGCGGCGGGGCCGCCATGGAGTACGTGAGCGCCGAGCAGCTGGCCGGCTTCAGCAAGTACAAGGTAGCGGCCGGGGCGCCGGGCTGCGGCGTGCCCGCGGGGAGGCCCCAGGCGGGTGGGGAGCCGCCTGCAGCGTGCCCGCCGCACCGGGAGGGTGTCGAGAGGCGGGGGCTGCTCCGCTTGCCCCGTTACCCCGGCGGGGCCCAAAGGCCCTCGGGCCCCCTCGCCGTGTCCTTCCCCCTTGGTCGTGCCCAGCGCCGTGAGGGCCCCGCACCGGGCGAGCCCCGGAGCAGGAGCAGCCCCGGTACCGGCGCGGGCAGGGCGGCTGCCCCCTGCGCTAGGCCGGGCCTGTGGGACACGTGTGTCCCCCCGCCCGGTCACGGAGCCATCCGGCACCTGCCCGGGCAGCCCACGCCGCTCCCACGCGGGCACCGCGGCGCCTGCAGGCCCCGCACGGGGATGGAGGGCGGCCCGGGGGGCAGGAGCGGCGCTCGGGGACCCTGCGGTGGCCGTGCCCTTCCTCGAGCCAGCGCGGAGCCGGCTCCCGGCACGCCTGGGCCTGAGCTGCTGCCCTGCCCGCCCCCGCAGCCGGCCCTGCTCTGCAGGGTTGTGATACCCGTAACTGGCTGACGGAGTCTGGCACCGGCTGCCCGGAGAGGATGTGGAGGCTCCTGCCCTGGAGACCTTCCRGCCCRCCTGGCTGCTCCCTGTGCTCTGGGTGTCCCTGCTGGAGCAGATGATCTCGAGAGGTCCCTTCCAACCGCAACCATCCTGCGATTCTGTAGCGGCCTCTTGTAGCTGGAATGAGGGAGAATTTCCCACTGTCCCATGCTCGCCTGAGCCAGTATCTCTGGGATTTCCTGCATCCAGCGCCATGGCCACAGCCTGGTCCAGTCCCGGGCAGCTGCGGCCACTCCATGCGGACAGACTCGTGCTGCGGGGCTCTATCCCATGGCATGAACCGGGGCTGCCTCTTGCTGTGAGCTGCTGGAGCCCTCCCAAAGCAGCTGCGGAGGGGCCGTGCCCTGCGTTGTGGCCCTCACCCCAGAGGCTGACGCTGCGCCAAGGTGGAGGGCACTGGTGTGCGCTGGAGGCGGGGAACCGGCACCAGCGGGGAAACCAGCAGGGTTCATCTTCCCTTCCTCTTGCTTTGCTCTTGTCCTGCTATCAATCATGCTGTCACGCTGCTATTTTCCCTTCCAGKGGGGACATTTAAACCTGCAGGACRGTTAGGACAAGTCCAATGTTCTCAGACAAGGTACCATCTCGTACAGTCACCTAACACTGTCAGACAGGAGGCAGGGACGCTCGGGCCTTGCCCTCGTCCTCCCCCTCTGCACATGTAGCTGATATCCTGGAAACAAGTGGACTTTGTGGCGTGGGTTTGGCCAGCGTGAGAGGTCCCTGCAGAAGACGGGCTGTATCAACACGGAGCAGGAAATGCCCTGCATGTTTAGCAAGTGCATCTTGCACGCGGTGAGAGGTGCTTGCTCCGTGTGGGTGCTGGAGAAGAGGGTGAGGAGAAGGCGCTCTGCTCTCCTAAGCTGGCGGATTTCGTCCTCGCAAAGCCCATGCTCTTGCTTAAGCGAKGAGATTGCAGCGTGTTCGGCCTGTTTCCAGCACTGCTTGCGTGGCTCTAGGTGTTGCTGCCTTTCCTTGTGGTGCCCACACAGTGAGGAGGRTTCCTCTGCTCTGGATGTGGGGTGTTTGCTTGGCCAACCACAGCAGGAACCAGGTGTCAGGAGACAAYCTTGGCCCAACCGCAGTGCCCATGATTGCAGACACTAATTACCCGGTGCCAGGTCATGGTCTTCATGGAGGCGCCCCCGATGGAAGCTGGRTGGGGGGTGCAGGGTGCTGCAGCTTCCAAGTAGGTGTCTTGGGAGGGGGGAGTCATTCCCTGATGGACACAGTGGATCAAACAGACGGATAAAGCTGCGCCGCCCTGAGGGCATTGGTGTGTTCTGGCAGAGGTAGCTTTGCTCGAGAGATTGTGGTTTTACTGAATCAATAGGAGCTTTGCTGCCGCAGACGGGGGTTCATCCTTAGTGCTCCGAGAGCATCCTCCGGGCATGTGCTCGTACCGTGTCAGGGGTCTAGTGCTGGCAGCACCAGGACCTCTAGGCAGAAGCTCTTTGCTGAGGATCACAATAAAATGTATTGTGGAATGCAACTGATCCTGACTCKGCAGTGTGCTCCAGGGTTAACGAAGCCCAGGCGGTCTCTGCAGCGCTCCCTTCACAGAAGTCTCCTTTGCTTGGAGAGGCTTGGGGTTTTCTTTGCTTCTGCAGCCTTGAGAAAGGGGCTGATCTCAGTGCGCGTCTCTGATACAGGTCACACCTTCCAGCCTTGCTTTGGCCACTGCAGCTTGTCCTGCTCTGCTCTGTCCCTGTTGTGCGTGTGTGACTCCAGATCCAGTGCTGGACACCAGCTGCTTTTACCCATAAAGCTTCCGTGCACTGGGAGCTGCCACCCCAGATGGATGGAGCCAGAAAGGAGCAGTGTGGGATGTACAGCAGTAATACAAGATAAGAGAAGGGTAGCTTATATGTTGGTGAGCTGCTTTCTCTACTGCGTAGCCGAGGGAGCTTGTGTTAAACCTAGGGACAAGAAATATCCCCTGAAGCGTGTGGAGGACGTATGAGGACCGCCCTGGTGTCACTRGGACCCAAAGGCAACGTAGCAGGCAAGCAGTGTGGGACAAGGGATCGCTCTTGGCTGCGACTCACCAAGAAGGGGAGACCTGGTCAGAGCAAAACCCGACCAGGAGCAAGCTGGCAGTTCCCACTGCTGGTATCTCTGCTGCCTTCAGTGCTGCTGCCGTCTTCATCCCGGGCCTTGGTGTGCCAGCTCTCCGGGCYAGCACGCCCTGGATCTGGAGGACGGCAAGCAAGCTTTGCCTGCCCGGGCAGGAGCGTGTTCCGGGAGAGGAGCGGGAGCAGCATTGCTCTGTGCGAGGTGACGAGGTGATTCCCCCATCACAGCGGCTCCGGCCAGGCTGCTCCCGGTGCCGCCGGCCGCTCCAGCTGGGTGGAGCGCGCGTTTCTGCTGCCCAAGCTGGTGTGCGCCTTCCGTCACAGGCCGCTCCCACCCGCGGGATGTGTCCTATGTGGAGGATGGGCCTTTGTGCCCTGGGGTGACACTGAGGGCTCCTCTGCACCGGGAGGCCACGCTGCTGTCACATCCCTGTGGCCTCTCGTGGGCACTTCAGGAGCAGGGTGTGGATGTGGCTTATAGAGCTCCAGAGACAGTCCRAGCTTAACTAGCCCAAAATGGGTTAGTCAATGGCTGGGGCTTCTCTATTGGAACAAATATGTGTGTTTTAACTAATGCATTGTACTGCTATGGTCAGGCTTCCCCCATGGCGATGCTGTGCTGGAGGTTTCTGCCCAGGTCTCTGACCTGTAAGTGTGACTGTCTTGGTGTTTCCACCAGCTTGTTACCTCCTTAGGAGGAAGATCAGAGGGAATTCAGAGGGAACACGGGGAGAGAGAAGACAGCTGGAGAGCTGCTGCTGCTCGTACGTGGTGCAGGAGGAACCGAGCTGTTGTGTGCAGAGCAAGGCAAGGACATACACGTGTCGTGCACCTCTACCGCACCTCACCTGCTGCTTGAGCAGATCCTGCAGGTTTGTTAGGCAAATGGCCCCAAAAGACTGCAGGTTCCACATGGTCCCCGGGGTAGAGGCTGCTCTTGCCCTCTACCTGATCCTTGAGGGATCTCCTTGGCTTCCGCGGGCTTTAGAAAGCACTTGCTGCCTCCTCAGCACTTCTGAGCTTGCTGAGAGTAGCACGCTAAAAATTCCATGGAAAACGGAGGCTGCGTGGCCGTGCAGGGGTTGTATTCAGCAGGATGTCGGGTTTTTTCTGTTGTTGCTGTTTATCTGCTTCAGGCTTCCCAGGAAATGGGAGTCTATAAAGATAACTCTCCAGGGTGGGCGCCCCAGAGTGCCGGAAGATCAGGGAGTGTCAGTGGCTCTTCAGACTGGTGGAAAAACACAGGAAAACTGGTTGGGAGGCAGTAAAAAAGAAGGCTTTTTGCTGGAAGCAGCACGAGTGGGAGGCCTGAGGGCACCCTTTGCCACCTCTGGACAAATAGCCTGCATTCTCTGCAGGGTCCTTCAGGGTGGAGGCGGGAAGCCATCCAGCTCCRTTCCTGAAACGCCAGCTCCTTCTCCCAAAGGCTCCTTTAATTGCCCTGAAGCAGAGAGAGGGTGTTTGCGGTTGCCTTTAAACAGTGCAGCCCTTTCCAAGTGCTGCTCAGGCTGCAGTTTTGCAGGAGATGCCTTGAAAAACCCCAGAAAACCTCCCAGATTTTGTGCCTTTTAGGACAAGCGGCTGTAGGGCAGAGAGGAGGTTCCTCCTCTCCGTGTCCCTTGCAGCTCCGGTGCTCTGCAAACTTCCTGGCTCCGTCAGTCGGAGCAGCAGCGCTCACAGGTCACTTGCTCCGTGTGCCTTTGCCAGGCTTTGCTCTGGGCTAAGCAATGAGGAGAGGGTTAGAGGTTGCCTTTCTGGAACCCCCTCTGATGTGTATTGCAGAGTTGTGATGTGCTAGTTCTTCCCCAGGACCTCGCCTGCRTGTCCCTTCATCTCGAGTAATCCTGCAGTTGTTGCTAGCAGCTTGGGGTGCTGTTTGCTGCCTCCACAGATGTGTTTTTTCAGCTTTATCTTTTGCTTTGCTTTTGATTTTCCTACTCTGCATTCGCAGTGACTTAGTGGCCGTGGTTAGTGCTGGAATCCCTTTGTGGTTGGAGATGTGCTGCTCCTTTGGGGTGCACGGGGTCCTGCAGGGTCACCTGGGAGGAACATCAACCCTCTGTGGGCTCCTGCATGAGAAGAGGACTTGTCTGAGCACGCCCAGCCTGGCTGTGTCCCCTGTTGAGCATCACCTACGTCACTGTGACCATTGGGGTGTGGGGCTCCGTGGTAAAGATCATGGGCCAGTGGCTGCTGCTGGCAAAAGGTCCCTGCCCTGTTTTGGGAAGAAGGACTGTCTGGTCTGTGCCCTGCTGCTCATGATCCCTTCTCTGCCTTTCTGCTGTGCTCAGATACGAGGTTACTGCCCTGGGTGGTGGTTGGGGATGCCTTTTGCTAAACGAGATGCCTTTTGCATGAGTGCACAGTGGAGGAGCGGGAGGGACACTGGCTTCTCAGCAGTGTCTACCCTTTGAGTACCTTTTAAAAACCGGYCTCTTGCCCTGCATTTTGTGCTCGGAGTACCCAGGAAATGGTAGCRTCGCCTTCTTGCTTTGCTGCTCTGCTCCTGGCTGTGCCGGGCTCTTCCTGGCCCCGCTGCCGCGGTCCGCTAGAAAGCAACCCCCAAACTGCGAGGAKGTGGAAAGGCAGGAGGCGGCGAGGCGGGTGTCGGGAGCACCCAAGCTGCTGTGTCTGCCCGCGGAGGAGCCTTCCCAGGAGGCGAGGCCGGGGCGTCGTGTCCCGCAGAGCTGCCGCGGCTTCTCCTCGGGCTCCTCCTGCAGCGCTGAGGGACGTCGCCTCGCCGCTCTGCGCAGCGGCCCGCAGCAGAGCGGGCTGTTTCCTGCACAGATAAGTAGCGCTCTACAGTTTTCCTCCATGTGCTCTGACAGCGTGAACAGCCCTGTSTGCCAGGGCTGGATATTGGGAATGAGTCAGGAACTCTGAGGGTTTAGAGCCTCCCTTGCTCGCTCATGGGAGTGCATGGTAAAAACCATCCTTTTTCTGCTCTCGCAGAGGAGAAGCTGATACGATCAGAGTGTGTCTCAACGCTCTTTAATTGGACTGAAAGYCTCCTGTGACATTTATTGTTGGGTGTTGAGCCTTGGCCCTGTCAGAAATGCTGTTCTCTGTTAATTAGCAGCGAGGATCCTGCTTGGAGCTCTTTGGGAGAGAACCGAGCGCTTTACGGGGAGCTGAGGTCACTCCCCACACCTGGCTCGGGAAGCGGCTGCGGCGTTGGGGCTTGTACAAGCGTCCACGTGGAGCAGCGCCTGCGTTTCTGCCTTGTGTTAACTGAGAGTTCCTCCCTCCAAAGGAGCAGCGTGGCGGGGTGTAGCCAGGGAGCGGGGCCCCCTTCTCTGCAGTGGGTTGGATGCGTTGGAAGAACATCTTTTATTCCTTCCTTTCAGACAGAATCTGCTGGAGCTTGGAGGAGGAGGAGGGTCCTCTCCCTGCCAGGAATAGCAGGAGGGCACGGGATGGATGGTGGGAAAGTCTGGAGAAGAGCAGCAAGAGCAGCCACCTCCTGCACTGCCACATGGACCCTCTGCTTCCTTCTGACCCTCTCTGGGAGAGGGCTCCCCCCCAAAAAGTCATCTTTCCTCCCCAGAATTACTGATTGTCTCTCTGGCTCCTGGCTCCAGAGGCTGTTCCCTGGCTTATCCTCTAAGTGCCTCCCTGCCGTGGGCCCCTTAAGTCCTCCTTTCCCACCCTGCGCTTGCCATCGTGTGCCCTAGGTGCTGACCCATATTCCCGGGTATTTATGGCTCTCCCTCCAAGAGGCCTGGGATGCACCGGGCTCGGCACGCTTTGCTCCACGCGTTGTGTCCACGGGGAGCCAACTTCCCTCTGTGCCTGGAGCAGGATGGAGGAGGGTGGCAGCTGCTCCGTCCCCAACTGCAGCACCCGCACATGCCATGGAGCAACATGGGGGCCTCTGGGTCTGTGACCCGGGGCTCTGTGTCCCCTTTGGTGTGGCAGCTGCCAGGAACATCCGTGACGCTGGAGACGGAGCCTCCTGGGCCGGTTTGGGACACGCCACGCAGAGACGGGCAGTGTTTGAGCCCTGGCTGGCCCTCTGTACCAAACACCTCCTGCTGCTCTGCAAAGCATCTGCTTTGAGGCAAACCCGCCGTCCCACGGGCTGCGTTCGGAAGCATCTCCGGATGTTTACAGAGGTTGGAGAAAGGGGCAGGAGGAGGGAAGTGCTGCAGGAGTCGCAGTGTTTGAGCAAGCTGTGCCATGGGCAGCACCACGTGCTCCCCAGGTCGCTGCAGGACCTGCTGCCACTCGTGGTGCGAGCGGAGCCCAGTGGCACTCACAGCATCGGCAGACCCGCCGTCATCACCATCTAAGAGCGACCTTAGAAAAGGTAAACAGAGCTCAGGTTAATAAGTAGCAGCCCAGCCCTGCGCTTGACACATCAGCCGCGCGTGGGCAGAGGGCGAGCGGGGCTTGTTTACCCTGGAGCTGCTCGCTCCGGTCACCGGCACTGCCAAGTTCACGACTCCGGGCTTATCGGGAGAGAGATCCCAGCCTCGTGCCCTCTCCAGCGCTAGGGGTTCATAGGGAGCAGCCTTTGGAGCTGCTGCAGCTCCCTCTGCCCTGTCCCTGCAAKCAGAAGGGACATGAAAAGGTGAGCAAGGAGGTCTTGGTTGCCATGTTCAGCTCGGTCCTGTTGGTGGCTGCTTTTCTGCAGGAAGGGTTACGTTTTCCTGGTGCAAATCCTGCCCCTGCCTCAGGGCCCAACCTCCCAAGGCCCATCTGTGAGTCGGGCAAGGAATGGGCATGTGACACGTGGGTTTTCCAYGTGGAGTTCTTGTCCCTGAGGAACCTTCCCGCTCTTCTCCTCACCCTTCCCCAAAGGGAAGCGGTGCCGGATCCGTGTTTACCAATAGGAGCGTGTGCTGTGAGATGGAGCCAGAATGCGAATGACACCAGTACCAGCCCTTTTCCACTGAGTTTGGGCCGGCACCAGCACCCAGGTAATACGTTCTGGTTGTATAGAGCACCCATGTAAAAATGTCCTGGTCTGATGCTGGCTCCTGGAAATCAAATTGCTTCAAAACAGCTTTCCTCCCTGGGAAAAATAATGCAATTAGTAGGATCTGGGCTGTAAATCTCTATGGTTTTTCTCCTCGGACACATAACTGGATCTTGGAGGGCTCTCCGGCCRTGTGATTAACACGGCTCTCAAGCTGTGTGAGTCTAAATCCCAGCTGGGACATGCAGGAGGGAGAGCCCTTTGCTTCAGCTTGGGCGGGAGCAAAGGGCGAGATTGTCGCTTGAAGGTGGCCTTGTCCTTCTTGAAGGGACTTCAGATCCAAGTCCTCAGGAATTGCCCACRTGTCCTTGGCTCCTTCCTGCAGTGCTTGGAAGAAGTGGGACGTGCGCGTGTGTGTGATACTGTTTGAGGGGATTCTGGAGTAGGGGGAATTCCTGTCCTTCCACCTTCCCTTCCTGAAAACGAGGGCGAAGTCGACCTGAATTGATGGCAGCCACTGCCCACGTTGGGAAAGCAGCTTGGAGAGGGCTCCTGGTTGCGTGCGCTAGTCRCTAGATCCGTGTGCAGAGATGCAAGACGATGCTGATTTGCAGCAGGGGTGAGAGCGCTGGGGCCGTGGGCAGCTCGAACCCCGCTCGTGTCTGTAGCCTGGAGAGGGTTTTATCCCATAGAAGCCATGGAAGCAGCGGAGCAGGAGGCCGACTTGGCGGGCGCAACGGCTGCTCTTCAGCCTACTGCTGTTGTGCTACTTCCTTAGCTCTGCTCCGGGCACAGGCTTTCTGGGAAGGGAGCTGGAATGGGAAAGATTTAAGAAAAAAAAAAAAAAGGGAAAACCAAACCACAAAGAGCTGTGCTATGGAAAGTATTTTGYGTAAATTCTGTCTGAATTTACATCCCGTGGCTCCTGCTGATACTTGGCTGTGAAGCTGGGGCTGGACTGAGCAGCTGGTGCAGTTTGGTTGATGCTGCCAGCTGGGAACAGGCTGGAGCTCCGAGATGGATGCAGATACTGGGAAGGGCAAGGAAGCAGGAATTATCCCACCGGAGCCCACTGCATGTGCCCAGACACCAGCCTGTCTCTACCTACCCTTGCCTCCTGCCTCTTCCACATGAAGAATCCCCTCCTGCAAGGAGAGGGCAAATCCTATGGGAGCAGGTAGACTGAGGCAGATCCGCCCTATCCTTACACTGTGTTTCCTGGGAATGGCAGCGTCCCTCGCGGGAAGCTGAATTCTGGTGAAGTCCATGGGGCTGGCGGGGCCGTATGGGCGGCCTCTGCAAAGGGGTCCCTGCGTGCCCTGGGAAAGGGCTCGTTCTGTGTCCCACACGTGTGACGAGCTGCTCGTTACCCCTTGCCCATGTTCCCGAGGTGGCAGGAGGGGGGTGTCCCGTGGCATGGCCTTGAGCGGCCTCCCGAAGGCCCCGTGTGCTCCCCTTGCTTCTCCTTCCCGACCGCCACGGAGACAACAAGGGTTAATTGGGCCTCAGGTCTCCTCCTCCCTGCAACACGAGTTCAGATCTGATTATCTCGCAAAGCGCTTGGAATTCTCTCTTTTGAAATTKCRTTAAGCTGGGCTGGAAATTCCTCRYGGCTTAARCCTGGGCTCTGCAAAGYGACGGAGCTGGGGCCTTCATTCCCRTGGCACGGYGTCCCTGCCTGTGCTGGCATCGTGGCATTGGCAGATGAGCGGCGTTCGGGACCGTGTAACGTGACAGAGCGGGAGGTTCAGCCTGGGGACAGCAGGAAAAGCTGCAGCGGGGGAGAAAAGGAAACTTCTGCCAAGGGTGGGATTGGGCCCTGTGGGAATGCGGCTTGTTTGGGGCAAGCGGGAGGCCCAGGTTACTACATGGCACTGAGGAAGSTAATGAATTAGCTAATGTATTGTGTAGCTAATGAATTGTTTTTCTTGGGACTCTATCAAACTGTTACTTGGTGAAGAGGACTTTCCATGGGATAACGTCTGCTAGAGAACAGCCACGAGGTAGAGGATGAGTAGGTCAGTGAGTCAGCGTGGCAAAGTGTTGACTTGCTAAATGGAAACTGCTCCGTGGCCTGTGTGGATCCCATGGTGTCGCTGGGTTGTCTCTTCCCCTCGTGGCCCGTGTGGGTCCTGTGGTGTCGCTGGGTTGTCTCTTCTCTCCTCCCCTCAAATGATCAAAATCTCTGGTCAGTCAATGAGCAGCCTCCCGCTTGCGTGGAGCCCCCAGGGTGGGAATGAGAATTGTCCTGGTGCAAGGATGCAATGAGCTTAGGACCTGGAGKCCTGATGGGCCCTAGCAAGGGTCTCGTGGTTTGCAGGGCAGCCTCCTCCTGCGTGGTGCCCTTTGGCTGCTGCACCTAGATGGTCCCTGGGTGCAGGAGCTGATGGGGTTTAAGCACAGCTGGAGTGATGGGGAGCRCACAGAGCTGTGGTACGGGCAGGGACGGGCCCTGGCCGCGCTCTGGGGGAGCGTTAGCCCCATGCAGCACCTTGYAGGGAGCGCTTTGGGGGTGTCCAGCACCGTCCCGAGCAGGGTCCATCCCCAGCACRGCGGTTCTTGCAATGCCAAGGCTCAGGAGACGAGTGTCCGCACGGGAGGCTTCGCTGGCAGGAGCCAGGCGTCTTTGCACGACTCACTGATGCTGTAACCGCTGTTTTTCCGYTCTCGTCCGCAGTACAGCGCCGTGGACAGCAACCCCCTGTCTCTGTACGTGATGCATCCCTTCTGGAACACGATCGTCAAGGTGAGAGCTGGGGTGCCGTGCGAGGGGGGACAGCAGAACGCCGCTCTACGACGTGTGGGGCGCAAAGCRCGGGAGCCGCCCAGCGCGGGGACGGTCCTGCTGTCCTTGTGTCACAGCCCTCAAGCCCCTGCTGCTGCRCAGCGATGCAGGAGTGGCCCAGCACATCCTCCAGCAACCACGACTGCAGGGAGGCTCCCGCCGGGCCCGGAGCAGCAGCTCCCCCTCGACACCAGCGTCGCTGAGTTCACGTGTTCTTTTGCTCATTTCCCATAGATCTTCCCTACCTGGCTGGCCCCCAACCTGATAACGTTTTCTGGCTTCCTGCTGCTTGTCTTCAACTTCTTCCTCATGGCATACTTCGACCCTGACTTTTATGCTTCTGGTAAGGCTGCCTGTTTCTGTTTGGACATAAAGCACCAGAGGGATGAAGTCTCCTAACTTCCCTGCTGCTGCTTCGGGCRCTCCGTGTTCAGCCCCGCTCCCCTGGTGTACCCAGAGGCAGGTGGCTGTGTCGGAAGGACACTTTGAAGAGCTGGGGTTCCTGGGGGAGGGAGGAGGAAACGGCCAAGCTTCTTCAGTAGGAAGCAGCTCTGTCTGCAGCGTTGAGAAGAACCTGTCGCCTTTGTTTTAAAAMCAACCGGGATGGAGGGTGACGTTCCTTTTCTGGAAGCTGGAGCCTTGTTCACCACCCAGCTCCTTTGCCCCTTGCAAAAACAAGGCAGCCCCACGTTCAGACTAACAAAGCCCGAGCCCTCTCTCTGCGTTACCGTTCTGCGCGCTGCAAGGCTGCACGCGGCTGCTTGGATTTTCAGCTGCATGCTCTGAAACCTTTGTCTTGCCTTCTTGTTGGGCTCGGAGCAGCAGAGCCTGCCCAGATGCGGATAGTGCAGCGTGCTCCCGGTGTTCTCTCCCCGTTCCCAGAGGGTCCAAGGTTTGGTTGCCTCTCCCACCTTGCAGAGGAGTCTCTGAGAGTTATTGTGCTGTATTTTTTTTTTTTCTCTTGTCACTTAGCAGAGTTGTAACTTCTAGATTTCCTCTCCCCATCTCAGTGCCGGGTTTCAGTTAGGACTTAGAGTTTGCTCAGTTCTTTCAGAGCTTTTTAGAACATCAAAACACAATTCAGTGTGGAAAAATACTGGTTTCCTGGGATCTATTTKGTCTGTAGATAGACAGACACATACATTCATACAGCAGGTTTTCAAAACCTTGGGTGGCTTCCCTTGTTATTTAATTTGGGCCATCTTTTGGCCCGTGAGCAGTAGCCTATAGCAGAGCTAAGAGTAGCTCAGGGAAGGGAGCTCAGTGCAAGGATCCCTGGAAGATCAAGCATCCAGAAACTTTGGTTCTGACAAGGCACAGCAGAACAAACTTGTGCATTGGGGCCCTTCCATGTTCCTGTTGCACGTGTCCTGCCTGAATAAGAAAGAGTATTTCTTTTCCTCTCGCTGAGGAGGCCTCCATGGGCCCACACCTTCCTCGCGCGACGGACAGCTAGATCCGTAGATTTGAGATGCTTGCAGAGTCTGTGAGTAGTTTCACTGGAGTAGTTTCCATTAGGCTGCTCTGAGAAAGAGGAGGTGTCGTTGTCCCCCTGGAAAACCTCCCCGTGCCCTCTGGCAAGGCTGCTGCAGAGGGGCTGCCTCYCCTTGCTCTCTCAAACATCAACCTTGGGGCTCCTAGGGCTGCAGAGAGCGGAGCAGTGGTGAYGCTCGTGGGCTAGAGCCCTGTTTGWTGAGCAGGATGCGGGCTGGAGCCAGGGAAGGCGTTYCCTGTGTGTCTGAGGGAAGGAGCAGTCCCGTGTCCAGCAGAGAGTTGCTCTGCTCCATGTTGGTCCTGCGAGGGCCACCCTTTGCCATCCTACATGTGGGCAACATTTGCTCACTGCTGTCACTAGGTCTTTGATCTGGTGGCCAAGGGGACACGGGGAGAGAAGAGAAGTACTCTGGAAAATGAAGTCTAGAGACGCCTGTTCTCCCCGGCCCGTTTTCGTGCTGTTCGTGTGCTCTCCATGGGTTTCACGCTGCACCCTGGCAAGCAAACATCTCGTTTCACTGTTGCAGTTGCACGAGTGCTTTGTCTCAGTGAGCCGCGGGTCCCAATGGCTGAGCCAAAACAAACCCACTGAAAGTACATAGTGAGCTCTCCCGTCTCAGGTGTTTGTGATCTCTGCAGCTCCTGATCACCAGCACGTTCCAAGTGGAGTGTGGGTCGTCGTGGGTCTCCTCAACTTCATTGCCTATACATTAGGTAAGACGTTATCTCATCGCAATCAATTGGGGACAGTCTGTGATGTGTTGGGCATCTATTCAGGCCACGGTTGCAGGTTGCCTTATCTCCGTGCCTGTTGGGACACTCTTGGATCCTGGGTTTCTCCTATGTCCTCATGGAACTGCCGCCTGGGCTCCCGGGGCGGTTGCCAGGGATTGTTTTGTGGAGCGGATGGAAGGAGGTTGGCTCAGAGCAAGGGGTGCAAAGGCCGATGTTGGAACTGGCTTTGAGATCATTTGTGAAATTCAGACTCTGGCCATTCCCGTTGATGGGAATAAGACTTTTTTTCTGTTCCTCCCTTTGGTTGCAAAGAGAGGGGAAGGAAGGAAAGAAAAAAATAAATGAAGCAGAAACAGAATAAACCCAACTAAACCCCACATGCCAGAGAGGACAGAGGCAGCAGAAGCTGYTGTTCGTCCCTGTGATAACATCAGCCACCCATTGCTCCGCATGGGGGTTTCCAGTGCAACTCCACAGTCCTCTTCCCCTTCTTTCCAGACGGCGTTGATGGGAAACAGGCTCGCCGGACCAACTCCAGCACGCCGCTGGGAGAGCTCTTTGATCACGGCCTGGACAGCTGGGCCTGCGTCTACTTCGTGGTGACCGTCTACTCCACCTTCGGCCGCGGCTCCACGGGCGTCAGCGTCTTCGTCCTCTACCTGCTCTTGTGGGTGGTCTTGTTCTCGTTCATCCTCTCCCACTGGGAGAAGTATAACACAGGGATTCTCTTCCTGCCCTGGGGATATGACATCAGCCAGGTGGTGAGTACCCCTCGCAGCCACCGCTCCCCTCGAGCGGCGCAGGGTGGGTAGGCTGCACGCGTGGCAGCGTGACGTTGGTACCCAAGAGATGTGACATGGCTCTGCTGYGTGTCCAAGACCTTCTCAATCAGAACCCCGTGCCTTGGCCTTGAGCCCGTGCCTGCCATGAGCTTGCTTGAGCAGCGCAGCGTCGGGATCTCCTCGAGATGGGGCAGGTTCCTTGCACACCTTGGTTAGAGTTGCTATATCAARCAAGGATCAGGTGGCTTTAGAGCTCAACTGCTCGGAAACTAGGTGCTTGTGTGGCTTTTTTTGTGTTCTGAGGAGCTTTTGGGCTTTCTTTGGGACTTTCTGTACTAGCAGGAAAGAAATTAGCCTTGAAAAAGAGATTCTGGATTCCGAGTTGGATTTCCTGCGCCTGGTTTCTGCCTGCAGAACTGTGATTTCRTGTGTTAGCAAATTAACCTGTTGCTCTAGATAGTTCCCTGCGCTGGGTATGAGCACTGAGCTCTGAGAAACGTGGGTGCCTCTCTGCACTCRCAGGATTTGTGCCAACGTGTGGCCGAGTAACTGATTGGCACCGGAGCAAAGGTTCCTCTGGCAGGTGCCACTGTGTCTGTACCGTGGTCATGGGACAGTAGACGTTGAGATTTTTATTAACAGCACTGAATTCCTTRGTATGTCAGCATGACCTGCTAGCACACGGGATTTCTGAGTGGGAAACCCCTTCCGAGGAGCTCCTTGGAACTGACCTGCAGCTCCATGTGAGCAGCTCTCACCTCTGCTGCCCAAAACTGTCCTTGCTAGGCAGCGTGTGCRGCACTCAGCAGTGCCCAGGGTTCATCTCCTGGCCTGTCAGAACCCGCGTGAGAAAGGCAGAAATGAGGAAGGAGAGGGACCAGGCACAGCCGTGTTAGCTGCAAAGAAAAGGAGACCTTAGCTGGTCTCCTCTGGCTAACTGCATTCCGGCCCCTTTCTCCAAAGCTGGCTAAACCCTGAAGCTCTTGGATCACTAAACTCCCCTGGAAGGTGAGGGTTGAGGACTAGGCCACCCCTCAGTGTTTCCCTCAAGTTCAGGACTGTCTCTACTAGTAAAAGCATCCCTTGTTTGCTTTTCTTTTTCCACATTGCTTCAATTGGGGTTATAAGAAAGGGTCCCTGAACAACCCTCCAAGGCTGTAGTTGACCCCTAGAAGGTGTCTCAGAGTTGCTGGGCTGGTGTTTGGGGGCAGTTTCTGAGCCGTGGCGCCCTGCCAAGTGCCCCGATGCCATCGCCTGTCACTCACGCCTCTTCTCTGTGTCTCCTTCCAGACCATTTCAATTGTCTACATAGTGACGGCCGTTGTGGGAGTTGAGGCCTGGTATGCACCTTTCCTGTTTAATTTCTTATATAGAGACCTATTCACTGCAATGATTATTGGTAAGAAGCTCCATGTTGAAGCCTSTCTTTTAAACACCCAACTTTTACCCAAACTGAATGTCGTGATTATCGTGTCGTGCCGTTCTCTTTGCTCTAATGAAAGCTCTTGTAGGCCGTTATTGAAGCCATTAGTTGGGCTRTTCCTGCAGCCCGCCCCGTGCTTGTCCTGCTTAATTAATTGGCCGAAGTTCAGCAGCCCCAACACATACCTGGGTCGGGGCTGATCAAAGGACAAGGAAAGGGGGCCAATGTTGGGATATTTGGGTTTATTCTGCAATAACTCCAGGGGTGGGAGCACCGCGGGGACCTAGTGATGGCCTCGGGCAGGACCAGAGCCCAGGGCTGTTGCAGCAAGGGGCAGTTTCACATGGGTGAAACGTAGGGGAGAACTATGTCTTGCTTAATGGGATTCGGGTTACTCAGCACTTCTCGTTCAATTTTTTTTTTTTCTCTTATTTTATATCCGTTTCTTTCTTTATGTGTTAATTATCACTGCTTAATTTCAAGTTAATATGTTTGGTTACCATAAACCTGATGCTTGCACTTTTTCTTCATCAAGAAGGTGCCTGAGCTTTGCTTTGGCAGATGTGTAATTAAAACGTGAATTATAAATGCACTTAATTTTCTTATGTGGAAAATGGAGCATGAGGCTTTTGCTGACCAAATTTGTGTACTTGGATGGGAACTGGGTTATTGATAGCAGAAATAATATATACGGCTCTATTAAGAACATAGTGCTGGGTAAACAAGGAAGAAATGATAGACTCTCGTAGGGTTGAGTGGAGCTGCTGCTGTTTCTTAATGAGGGTGATGGTTTCAACACTGTTTACTCTTTGTCAAGTTAATGGAAAGTAACTTTTCTTTCTCCTTCCACAAATGGGAACTGAAAATGCTGTTCATAGTGGGAGAAATGGCAAATAGGCTTTGTTATTAGGGCTGAAAACTCCTTAGGGCGCAGCCGCGTGAGCTCTGGTAGAGTTTGGGCCCGGCTTGTATCCGGCTGAAGACGGAATAATTAACCCTYGTAACGGCGCCGGACGTAACGCCGGGCTCGTTACTGCAGCGTGTTAAACTGCAGAGCTCCTTGACTTGCTCGTAAACGCAGCTCCTGAACCCGCGTGATGATCCTGCTCCGCACCGTGCGGGGCTCTCCCAGGAGCTCTCCGTGGCGCTCGCCCTGGCGCTCCTCGGAGCTGCTCTGGGTGCGGAGGCAGCTCGGGGCCCGTGGCGGAGCCTCCCCTCGCGCGGGGCCCGTGGCGGAGCCTCCCCTCGCGCGGG
>PTEX01000172.1:1712083-1726672 GCA_003342815.1 Eudromia elegans
TGGCGGAGCCTCCCCTCGCGCGGGGCCCGTGGCGGAGCCTCCCCTCGCGCGGGCGCTCACGCGGCTCCTTCTCTTGCAGCCTGCGCGCTCACCGTGACGCTGCCCATGAGCCTCTACAACTTCTACAAGTGAGTTGCTCCCTCCGCGCCTCCCTTCCCCGCTAGCACCTCCGCTGCTCGGTGCGAGGATTGTCACTTCTTTCACCTCTTGCCTTGCAGGGCCTATAAAAACAAAACCTTGAAGCACCACTCTGCGTACGAGATCACGCTGCCGCTGGTGTCCCCCGTGCTGCTCTTTGTGCTCTGCACCACTTGGATCTTTGTGTCGCCAACAAACATCCTGGAGGTCCATCCCAGGCTCTTCTACTTCATGGTTGGAACAGCCTTTGCTAACATTTCCGTAAGTGCTTTGTGCTCCGCGCTGTCCTTTGGGAAACTGTGAAGCCTCCCAGGATGGAGGGAGGCAGGTTCCCGCTGGAAGAAGGGTGGGCGATATGAAGATTGGCCTGAAAGGAGTTTTCTGTTTTGCTTGGACTGAAAGAACGAATGGGAAAGTGGGCAGAGGTGGCAAAGTGTGCAGGTCTCAGAGGCAGYTCTGTACCCTGTAGCACTCACCGTTTAGGAACCAGAGAACTGGTTAAATTGCGTGCATCCTCTGTGGTGTGAGTGGAAGACTGCTGAGGTTAAGGGAAATGCTGCTTTTTTGGCTAAACTTAAAATGGGAGAGACTGAAGGTTTTGTCATGAGCTGATTTAGCTGCATTTTGTGTTTGCGTTTGTTTGAGATTGGAGCAAACAGAAGGAACCTGTGCTGCCACCTCACATGTGCAGCTCCGTGGATCCCTGTCCTGGGTCCGGCAGCCGAGCCTGCTGCTCGGCAGCGTTCCCACAAATAATGCTGGGGAGGGAGGGAGGCTTGCTCAAGCCCAGGGGACGTTTTCTTGGAAAGACGCCCCTGCTCCTGCCCTCCTTCGCCTGGTCCGCCCTGCTGCGGGTGAACAGACGTGCTAAGAAGGACGACGGGTTTTCTGGGGGGAGGTCGGTGGTGGTTGGTGTCAGCGCAGGTGGTGGTGGTGGCCACGTACACGCGTGGCCCACGTGTGGCCTTGTACGCCCCAGCCGGGCGGCACCGTCCTTGCGCGGCCGCTGACGCCCGTGTCCCCCCGCAGTGCCAGCTGATCGTGTGCCAGATGAGCAGCACGCGCTGCCGGCCGCTCAACTGGATGCTGCTGCCCATCGCCGGGACGCTGCTGCTCGTGGCGTCGGGGCTGGCGCCGCGCGGCGAGGCGCTTCTGCTCTACCTGCTCACGGCCCTGCTCACCCTGGCGCACATCCACTACGGCGTCATAGTGGTACGTGGCCGTGCGGGCAGCGTGGAGGCCGCCGTCGAGACCGCGGGGCTGCCAGGGAGGGGGCTGCACTAGATGCAGGGGGTTCAGGGGCGTGGGGACGGGCGCTGTGAGGCCGAGCTCCATGTGCTGGGTCTGCCTCAGGCTCTGCCACGGGCGGCCCGAAGGCTGCGGGAGGTGCCCGGAGCAGGACACGAGCTGCAGGGGCTGCCTGGGGACCTGGGCACAGGTTTGCTGGGTTCAGACCCTGCCCTGAACTTGGATTAATACCGCACGGAGAGGTGGCTTTGAGGGCTCCCGTTCGAGATGCCCTGGGACACTGCCCTGTGCAGACCCCTCCTTGGAAAGCCCAATCCCCCAGGAGCTCCCCATCTAGTGTGGAACCTAAGCCCTACTTAGAGCAAGGAAGCAATTCCCAGCTTGTCTCGTCTCTCCCGTGAGTGTAATGAGGCTTCTGTGCAAGAAGGATTTGAATGACTAAGAAGCTTAAAYAAATTTGGTCCTGGGATCACAGCTGCAGACAGGGGCTGGTGGGGAGGTGTAATTCCATCCCCCTGTGCTTGCCCAAGCCCTGCAATGAGTTTCTCATGCTCTGCTGGGTTACCACATWTCCCTCGTGTATCCACTCCAGGCCCATCTGTAGTCTCCCCTACCCTGATAAAAGGGCCTGTACTGAGAGGAAGAGTCTCTAAGGCTCTGTGAAGGGCCCGTAATCCCAAGCTATTCCTGACTCGGGAGCAGCAGCTTGGCATGAATGCCGTGTCTTGAGGTGCTGCCTGGACGGTGTCCGGTGCCGCTCGGCACCTCTTGCTTCCGAGTCTCATGGCCCTCGAGGGCCTGCGCCGTGCTCTGCCCTTGGCCCTGCTGCTCTGCTGCTTTGTGGGTCTGTACTTGCTGCTAATTGAACCCAACGCGGGAAGAAAGAGGCCARATATCTGCAGCAGAGAGACCCTTCTCGCCCAGTAAGCTGGAATTGTCCAGGCTGGGGAGCCTTCCTCCAACCAGCGCGGCCGTCACTCCTCCTCCTCCTCCTCTTGTGCTCTGTGTTGCCCAGGTGCCTCCCTGGAGCACGTGGGACCGGCTCCCTTCTGCGCACGGTCTGGGCAAGCCCGGGAGTTAGGGACCCTGCAAAAGAAAAACACGAGTTTGGGGCAGTGATGAGCAAAGGTGGCAGGGCCTTGTCGTGGGGACAGGGACCTTGTCCCGCTTTCCTTCCATCCCTCTGAGCGTYGCTGACTCCGTCTCCTTGTCTGCCTTGTCCCCAGGTGAGCCAGCTGAGCAGGCACTTCAATATACGGCCCTTCTCGCTAAAGAAGCCCACGGCGGATTGACTAGGAGCRGAGGAAGAGAGAATCGGCCTGCAGTCTGCAGAAGGACTGTAAATAACTGCTGCAGCTGCCTGTAAATACTTCACCCATCACCACGGATCTAAACGCAGCCTCCGGGCAGACTTCGGGGCAAGGCACGCGCGGTTCCCGGGGCRGGATGGGCGCGGGACGGCCCCGTGGGCTCCAGCCCGCCGTTATTTGGTGAAACTGGACAAGGAGGGTGTAGCCTTTCGGGTCTCTATTACTGTATATTAGACCAGCTGAATGTTCCCGGGGAAACCTGAGATTCCAGCTCTTGCTCGGATAAAGCGGCTCGCGGCGCGGGTGGCTTCACCTGAGCAAAGCACCTCGGCCCGTCGCCAAAGGCCACGAAGGTCCCGCTCCCCGCAGGGTCGGAGCGGGATTCGCCCCCCAGTGTCCCTCCTCCTGGGGACGGGCGCTGGCCTGAGCCAGGGCGTGCGGAGCCGCGGGGACRCCTGGGGACAGTCCTCCCGCTCCGTCCTGCCCCCTCACCCGTCACCTGCAGCYCCACGAGGATTTCTAGCAGCTTTCCCCTCGCAGGGCGGAGGAACCGGGATGCGGCTTCCCCATYGTGTCCACATCTCCACCCGCTCCTGTCTGTCCACGCGGGTTCCCCCATTGGCCTTTGGGGTCTGGGCTCCAGCTGGCAGCGCTTAGGGCAAAAAACGGCTGAAAAGGGTCTCTGCATCTGGAGCCAGGCGCCCCTACGGAGCAGAGGGGGGTCCCTGGCTCCTGGCGCACTGCCCTGGTCTCGAGGTGTTGCGGCCGGGCCAGGGCCGCAGCTCCGCAGCTGGGACAGGCCCCGTGGTCACTGCGGGCTGGGCACTGGGGTGGCGGCGTCCCCTCGACGCCGCGCTCTGATCGGTACCGTTGTCCCCAACGGCTGCACGCCTCCTCCAGGGACGTTATTTGTTTACTGTCCGTTCGTAAACGC
The DNA here is from genome assembly GCA_003342815.1 of Eudromia elegans. NCBI lineage: Eukaryota > Metazoa > Chordata > Aves > Tinamiformes > Tinamidae > Eudromia > Eudromia elegans. The sequence goes on from PTEX01000172.1 coordinate 1,715,714, forward strand.
CGTGTGTTCATTGGGTTCATTTTTTAATTTTTTTTCAATTGAGTTGAGTGGGGTGGGGAAGACTGAATGCTGATTTTCTTTATTTTTTTTTATTTTGACTCACTTTAATGAAGATTTGTGCTTGAATGAAGAGTGTAGCTTAAACCCAGGCTCTGGAAAGGCTGCATCCGGAAGCGAACAAGCACAACAGATTGTTCATCCATATCTTACCATGGGAACAAAGGCGCTCGCGTGCCGAGCACCGGGCATGGGTCTGCGAGCGGGGCCTCCCCTCCGCGGGCGCGGAGCCCTCGGGCGTAGGAAACCTCCAGGCTGTAATTACTGTTTAACGCTTCCTCCTTCTCCTCTCTGGGTGAGTTYGGAATCACTGTCACGCAGGCTCAGGAGGCTCCAGAGGTGGAACCGCGGCCGGTCACGGTACGAGAAGGGGGAGCGCTCGGTGCCGCCRCGGCTCCTTCTCTGCGGGTCTAAAAGGGCAGAGGGACAAATGGTTGTCARGGTTTATTTAATAAAGTAGCTTATTCTCTATCTATTACTGACACTGTACAGGAGAAGAGCAGCTATGTGCACAGAGGAGTGGGGCTGTGTGTGGATTTGGACTCTTACTAGTTAATGGCATGGAATGATGTGGGATGGAGCCTGCGGTTGCACCGGAGCTGCCCGGAGCTTTGGGGCGGTTGCGCAGGGCCCGGCGTGCGTGGGAGAGGGGAGCTGGGACCGTCTCCCTCGGCCGGGCCGCGCGTGGGACCAGGAGCGGCCGCGCTGCCCCCTCCACCCCAGCCGAGCGCCRGGGCCCCGGGCACGTCCTGTCCTGGGTTGGTGCCAACGCTGCGCGACCAGCTCTGATCTCAAACCCGGGGTGCCCCTGTGGGACCCTGGCCCCGCTCGTCTGTTATCTCATCTACCTTGGTAACATGTAGGAACATACCTGGAAAAAAGGCCCTTTTTATTTAAGCTAACATGGTAATCTTAAACGGGGCTGCCTCTTGAAGCGCCCTGCGGGTGTTTGTCGAGCTGCAAGACAGAGACATCTCAAAATCTGGAACCACTTGCTCTCTACACGGGCYTGATCGTGGGAGAGTGCCGGGTTTCGGTGCCTTAATTTATTGCACCTTCGAGCTAGAAAAAAGTACCTATGGAACAGGAGTGCTGGAGGGCGGGCGCGGGCGGCGAGCGCGGCCCCGAGCCCTCCCCGCCGGCGCTGTTTGAAGCTAAATAACTGCTGTTTAGGGCTGGGGGGCTGGAAATACTTGACCAGAAAGACCAAACGGGTTCTGCCACGATGGGGTGCGGCATGCTGAGGAACAAACTATTTATTAATAATAATGGTTTTAAGTCTTAATGAATAAATGTATTCCTTTCTGACCGAGGCCGTGTGAGGGTGCTTGTGTCGCGGCCGCCCCGCGCTGGGGAACGGGCAGCGCCGCCTCCCCGCTGCCCCACAGACGAGGCTGTCACGGTGCCTCCCTCCCTGGGGTGGCACCAGCCTGGCGCTGCTGCGGGGCTGGTGCTGCCAAGGGCTCCGTCCCAGCGCGGCCGCCCCGCACGCGGCTCCCGTCTCCGCTCCGTGCTCACTACAGGCGCTCGGCGCTGGTCCCTCCTGCCTCTTACCAGCAGCAAAGGCCGCTTCGCTGGGGCCGCGGGAGCRGAATGTGAAGGCGCGAGCGTCTGAGGCTCCTGAAGGGAAGATTTAAGCTCCTGAAATAGAGCTGCCCTCATGGTCCCCGGCGGGAGCACCGGGCACCGGCCCTTTCCAGCCCGAGAGCCGAGGAACGGGTCACTTCCAGCGAGGCCCCCCCCAGTCTTATCCGCTAAGAGCATTTGCTCCTGCCTGCGATGAACAGGGAAGGGCTCCTCTAGCCACTTGTCGCTTTTGAAAAGATTTTAATCTATACATATATATGTATAGACACACTATTGCATCCAAGAGAAGAGATGCTCTGTGTGCAAATGCGAGCCCCAGGTAGAGCTCTGGGGGTCTTGACTCGTGGCTGAATTGCGTAGGGCATTTGGATCTTTCCAAACTTGCCGTTAGCTCGTGCACCTGCAACRGACCCTTTTCCTCCGGGTCCCCTTTTTACTTTGCGATGGAGCGCGGAGCTCCTGGGCGGATCCGCAGCCCGGCCGGAGCCGCCGCGTGGAGTGTCCTGCCCACTCCCCTGCCCGGTTCTGCCTCCCAGGACCGAGCGCAGCCCGGCCAGGCGGAGGCGGCAGCTCCAGCCCCCCGCTTTGGGGGGAGGCCCCCGCTGCTGCAGATGCTCCTTGGCCCGTGAGCTCCTGTGCGCTCCCTGCCCCAGGCAGCGGGGACAGGGAGGGAGCAGTGGAGCTCGCGCTGCTAATAGGTCATTTTTTAATAAAAAGGTGACAAGCCCCTTCCGAGGCCCCACGGGGCAGCAGCTGCAGCAGCCCTGGCTGGCCCGGGGGTGTTGGGGGTGCAGCCCCCAAGGCAACACGCTGCCCAGAGACCTCGGGAGGCGCCTCGCTGCCCAGAGACCTCGGGAGGCGCCTCATGTCCCAGCAAAGGACACCGCGGAGCTGGACCCTCCCCACGACACCCCCCCTGAGGCTGCCAGGTTCGGGGCTGCCCCCGGCTCCTCTGCTCCCTCAGCCCCAACAAGGGTGCGGATGGGCCCAGAGCAGCTCCTGGCTCCGCTGCCTCCACGGAGTGACCTGCAGCTCTGGGATCAGGTTCCGGAGCGGGTCGGAATTCCCACCTGGCAGACGCTGTTACTGAAGTGTCGATGGTGCAAAGACCAACACAAACCGCTGCGGTCACTGAAGAACCAACCGCCCAAGGCCTTGGGTGGCGGCCGCCTGTCCATCCAGCTCCYTCTCTCCCGGTGCCCAAGCTGAGCACAGCGGTGCCTGGTTGTGCCCCTGCCCTCCAGTGCAGCGTGTTTGCCAGGGCAGGAGCAGAGGAAGTGCCAGGGGCTCCTGTAGGAGCCGAGCGTGGCTGCCTCCCTGCCCGCTGCAGGGAGGACGGGGCGGCCCCGCAATGCTGAACAGCCCCAGGGTGGAGGACGGGGCGGCCCCGGGATGCTGAAAAGACCCAGGGTGAAGGACGGGTGACCCTGTGATGCTCAACAGCCCTGGGGCGGAGGACGGGGCAGCCCTGTGATGCTGAACAGCCCCAGGGCGGAGGACGGGGCGGCCCCGCGATGCTGAACAGACCCAGGGTCCTGTCTTGCCCATGGGCCCCTCCGTTATCAACTCCCTGAACCAGGAGCGCCTGGAACGGCCCTGAAGGAGAAGCCCAAGGACCCTGTCCCACAGCAGAGGGCAAGAGGAGGTGCTGCCGAACAGCCTTGTGGGGTGGATTAAACAAAAAAGATCCGAAAAAGGAGGTGGTAAACGGTGGGAAGCTGGGGGAGCAGCTGGAGGGAGGCCTGGCTGGAGCAGCGTCCCCCCAACACAACCAGCCCGTGTCCAGGGCTGGGATGAGGGCGCAGCGCGGCCCAGCAGCRGGGAGGAGTCGCTGTCCTGTCCCCAACACAGCCCGTGGCCACCGAGGGCACCATGGCCTGGGACCGATGCCTGAGCCTGGTCTCGGTGCAGCACAAGGGGGCCCGGGAGCGACAGAGCAGAAAGGACGGGGCAGGAGGGACCCAGCCCAGCTGGGGCTCCACAGGGACGTCCCAGTGCAGGAGCATTTTCCCTGCTCCGCAACCCATCCTCAGGAGCCCCACGCCGTGTGCTCACACCCAGCCCCTGCTCGCGGTCACCACGTCCCCGTACAGCGCTCCTGAGCGCCAGCACCGCTGCAGCGGAACCTCCACGTCCCCAGGAGGGGAGACGTTCTCCTGGTGCAGCGCAAGGACCGCGCCGTCCTCCCAGGTGTAGTGCACATAGTGTGTAACCCCATCATCCTCCCAGGTGTAGTGCACGCCGTGTGTAACCCCATCATCCTCCCAGGTGTAGTGCACGCCATGTGTAACCCTATCATCCTCCCAGGTGTAGTGCACACAGTGTGTAACCCCATCATCCTCCCAGGTGTAGTGCACGCCATGTGTAACCCTATCATCCTCCCAGGTGTAGTGCACACAGTGTGTAACCCCATCATCCTCCCAGGTGTAGTGCACGTAACGCCTAAGTGCTCTGCAGGTCCTGGGGCTCCCCGGAGCGATGGATCCCACGGCAGATCTCAGCTTGGTGGGAGCACCCAGGCAGGCCATGCAGGTGCTGGTGTCCGCACAAGGGATGCAGAGCAGGGAAGGTGACACTTGGGCACATCAGTCCCTTCTCCGTCCCCCTCCTGCTGTTTCCCAGCAGACAAGMGGGACATGCCAGGAGCTCCCTCATCACAGTCCCAGGCAGACAAGGAAGCAGCACAGACCAAAGGAGATTTCACCCACGTTYCTCTTCCCTGTGAAACCCAAGGCTCRGGAGAGCCCCGTTTGCCTTGCCCRTGGGTGACRCGCTGCAGGAYGCAGTCCTGCCCCTGCCTGCCCCRTCCATATCAGCCCCACCGTGGACTCCACAGGCGCAGAGGACCRGGAGCCAGGGCAGGGAGGCCAAGGTTCCTCCCAGGTGCACATCATCCTCCTCAGATAAAGGCTCCTTCCCTCTCTACAGCCGTCACAGGGGGTAGGAGGGCTGCAGGCCCAAGCAGAACCCCACGGCCTCCTGCCATGCTCCAGCCCCTGCTCTTTGACTCTGTGCTAAAGCCCAGGTGTATTTAAACAACTCCTCACCCTGCACCAGCCGTCTCGAGGGCTTCCCCTAAGAGGATTGTTGTGGCAGACGTAATATACTTAAGGGATTGTTAATAACAATAGGGCTGCGTTGGCCTCCACGTGCCTGGGACGCCGGGCAGACGTTGGCTGSTGCAGGCTGCMGGGGAAGCCCTGGCTCAGGATCCAYGGCACAGGATGGAGGATGGACGCTCTTCCCAGCCCCATGGCACCTCCTGCATCCCGTTTTTATTGCCTCCTGGAACACTGCAGGGAGATGAGCAGTTCCACTGTTAGGATCAAATGTATTGGGATCATCTGTTGGGGGATCAAATGTTCCCCAACATCAGGGAATGCAGAGCACTCAKTCTCAGCCAGGGAACATCCCATGTCTTCCCCAGGCTATCTCCCCATTAAACACCTCCTACAAGTGCAGGAAGCATCATCTGCCCCCCATCCATGCCAGGAAGGGCAGCAGGGGCCCTGGGTCCTTGGCTGGTGCTTTGCTCACTCACTGTGGGTGACGGATTGCTCATCCTGTAAGAACTTGTTCCTTGGCCACCATTCCCTGCCTGCTGTAGCCTTCTCTCACTGAGGGGCTGAAGATCCCACCCAGCTCTCAGCCAAATCTGTCCTGAAGAGCCTCAACCAGAGGGAACTGAGACCTTCTGGCCATGGTGACACAGAAATACGGGCTAGGAAGCTCCCGCTGAGCAGGCAGGACACGGCCCATGTGTGGCTGCTTTGGCCTCCCTGGGTCTGGCTGCCATGTGGACCAAGTCCCAGCTGATCCCACCAGGGAAAGGGGAGGCTCGTGGCCCAGGAACCATCTCTGGGTCTTGGCAGACTAYGAGCCGCCCTTTCCACCGTCACCGTTTGGGCRCCTCCRTCCCCTCCTCTCTGCTRGRKGTCTCTGTCAGCAATTTGAGYATTTTTYTCCCCCAGAAAGAAACCATCTTTCYCACAAGTCAGCAGAAATTAAAGTAAATAAAAGGCCCTGGGAGCCTAAGGGATGGTTCTTCTCCCTTCTGCTTTATTGATGGCAGCAGCCAATGGCTGTCCCAAAAACTGATGATTTCTGGGCAGAGCAAAAGCCTCATTCTCCTTGTCCCCTGCGGAGCATCCCAGGTGATTTATCCCCCTGTCGCCTTCCATTATCTGGTTATTCTCAGTGAGCTGCTGCAACCCGGCATCCTTCCGCCTGGAGCCATCCACAGAAGTGCTGACTCAGCTCACATTTCCCTGGGAAACGGCTCCTTTTCTTTAAAGTGGCCATTTGAGCATCCAGTGACAAAGGGAAAGCGTCAGTGGCCTGTAAATGGAGCTCAGGCTGAACAGTGGTTTTCTTCAAGGTCAGGACAGCAGCCCCAAGCAGCAGCTTCTCCTTTCTTACTTCTTCTCCCTGTCACAGCCTCTGCGCTCGTAACCCTGCAGCAATCCACATTTAATGCATGCTTTCAAATACCTCCTTCCCCTCATCACRAGCCCCTGCAAACTTTGCAGGGTGTCCTTGTGTTTTGTTTTTGCTGGTTCCTACAAGGCACCACGATGGTCAGCACAGCACGAACACAAACATTAACCTCCTGTCCCTGTTTTGTCACTTTGTCCCTCTTTCCGTAGAAGCCACCACTACAGCTGCTGGCAGAGGAGCATCAACGGGAGCTCACGCGGGGCTGCTGTTCCCAAAGCCAGCACAGATTCACTTCCCGGCGAGCTCTGAAGTTTTCCTGTGTTTTCTGACYCCTTGGCAGTCCCTGAGAGCACCTCGAGCTCCAGCCATGGGCGCCTTGGGCTGCTCTCCCGTCACCAGCACTGCCAGGCAGAGGGTGCAGATGATTTTCTGAGCTCCTGCTTCAGTTCTCCAGGTGTCTGCAGCACCCTCTGCCGTGTGCAGGAGCCAAGACAATCCCAAAGGCTGCCCAAGTTGTCACTAAACACGATCCCTTGATCTCACATGGCAGCAGCAGAGAGGTGTTGTTTAGGTAGCTGTCTCCTTGCAGCAATAGCTGTGCAGCCACGTGCTGCCAGCAGCAGAGCCTCAACCAAGGGTTGACTTTCCCACGAGTTTCAGTTCTGCCCATTGGAAAACTCTTCTGGGATGCCCAGTGTTTTAAACACAAGGGATCGACACTCTGGGTAAGACCATGGTGCCCCATGGCTGCCCCTTCCACTGCAGCTTGAAGCCCTTGGGGTRGCACTTTCAGTTATTTAAGCATTATAACGTTTAAAACTCTAAATCCTCAGCCACAAAAGGCTTTTAAAAGCCACAGAGCACCTGGCTGTCAAAGCTCATGCTTGGGCAGCTCACAGACACTCTTCTTCAGTAGGTCCTTCCAAGGGGACTTTTGGGTTTGCTCTTCCCCACCACGTTCAAAATATCCYCCTCCTTGGTACTCACAATAAGGGGAAGGTCTCCGAGGGCTTCYCTTGAACATTCCTCCCTGCTGTGCTTCAGYTCAGCCCCTTGCAAGGCCACCAAGCACACAACCACACAGGGTCACAGCTACAAAGCACACAGCTGSGGCACAGGCCTCCRTCTCGRCACTCCTTCCCCACACAGCTTCTCTCAGGTGGTAGTCCAGCAACTCATGGACCTCCTCACTTCACAACACGGAGGGTCTTTCTGCCACAGAGCGCCTGTCCACAGCAACAGACCCCTGTGGCCAACAGCCCTGCTCACTTGGCCACACAGATCTACAAAGAATGATCCTTTTCTGCCGTGGAGAAGGAGGAGGCTGCTGCAAGACGAGGCTCGGAGAGTGGGAGCGAGGGTGTTTGCAAGCACAAACAAACCACTGTGGCCAACAGCCCTGCTCACACGGCCACATGGATCTACAAAGCATGATCCCTTTCTGAGGGCGAGAAGCACGAGGCTGCTGCAAGAAGAGGAAGGGAAAGCAGGAACGAGGGCAGCACCAACACCAGCACGGTCTGCACACAAGGCAGGGCTACTTCTTTACTTGGGCCTCATCCACCTGCAACACCAACATGAAGATCTCAGCCAGCACCAACAGGACACACCAGCACAGTCCATGCAGGAGCGACATGGCTGTCACTTCCCACACCTTCATCATGGCTCAAGGGTGCACACCTGAGACAGAGACAGAGCATTCACAGGCAGGAGAGAGAAAAGGCAAATTACTGTGGTGGGCCATTCCTAAAGTCAGGGAACAGAGGGGCCGGTACATAGATGTGAGGGTTTTGCCCGCATCAGTCCTACCTTCTCTCAGGTGGTAGTCCAGCAAGTCATAGACTTCCTCACTTCACAACACAGAGGGTCTTTCGGCAAGAACAGACCCTTGTGGCCAAGGCCACCAAGCACACAGCCACACAGAGTCACAGCTACAAAGCAGACAGCTGGGGCACAGGCCTCCGTCTCAACACTCCTTCTCAACAGGTCTTCTCNGTCCACAGCAACAGACCCCTGTGGCCAACAGCCCTGCTCACTTGGCCACACAGATCTACAAAGAATGATCCCTTTCTGCCGTGGAGAAGGAGGAGGCTGCTGCAAGAGGAGGCAGGGAGAGTGTGAGCGAGGGTGTTTGCGAGCACAAACAAACCACTGTGGCCAACAGCCCTGCTCACACAGACACATGGATCTACAAGGCATGATCCCTTTCTGAGGGCGAGAAGCACGAGGCTGCTGCAAGAAGAGGAAGGGAGAGCAGGAACGAGGGCAGCACCAACACCAGCACGGTCTGCCCACAAGGCAGGGCTACTTCTTTACTTAGGCCTCATCCACCTGCAATACCAACATGAAGATCTCAGCCAGCACCAACAGGACACAGCACCTCGGTCCTTGCAGGAGCGACGTAGCTGTCACTTCCCACACCTTCATCGTGGCTCAAGGGTGCACACCTGAGACGGAGACAGAGCATTCACAGGCAGGAGAGAGAAAAGGCGAGTTACTGCGGTGGGCCATTCCTCAAGTCAGGGAACAGAGGGGCCAGTACGCAAATGTGAGGGTTTTGCCCGCATCACCCACACCTTCTCTCAGCAGGTAGTTCAGCGGCTCATGGACTTCCTCACTTCACAACAYGGAGGGTCTTCCTGCAACAACACACCCTTGTGGCCAACAGCCCTGCTCACCTGGCCACACGGATCTACAAAGAATGATCCATTTCTGCCGTGGGGAAGGAGGAGGCTGCTGCAAGACAAAGCTGGGAGAGCGGGAGCAAGGGCAGCACTGACACAAGCCTGGCCTGACAAGGAGCAGGGTGGCACCTGGCACAGGCATTTCTTAGGCAGATGTCACCTCTTACCAACACACACACAGCAGCAGCAGCAACCCCATGCTCTTCATCCTGCACACGCACCAGCACCGCAAGCCGTTCTCCTCCACAAGGGCCCACGCTGCACACGCCTCTGCTTTCTGCACACGCAGCCCCGCTCCTGCTCACGCTCCTTCCTGCGCCTCTCCTCTTCACTCCNACAAAGCAGACAGCTGGGGCACAGGCCTCCGTCTCAACACTCCTTCTCAACAGGTCTTCTCTCAGAAGGTAATTCAGCAACTCAGGACCTTCCTCACTTCACAACACGGAGGGTCTTCCTGCCACAGAGGGGCCTTCTACAGCAACAGACCACTGTGGCCAACAGTTCTGCTTCCCTGTCCCATGGATGTTCAAAGAATAATTCCCTTCTGCCGTGGGGAAGGAGGAGGCTGCTGCAAGACGAGGCAGGGAGAACGTGAGTAAGGGCAGCCCTGACACCAAACTGGCCTGACAAGGAGCAGGGTCGCACCTGGCACAGGCATTTCTTAGGGGAGATGCCACCTCTTACCAACACACACAGCAGCAGTAGGAACCCCATGCTCTTCCCCCTGCGCACGCACCAGCACCGCAAGCCGTTCTCCTCCACAAGGGCCCACGCCTGCACACGCCTCTGCTTTCTGCACACGCAGCCCCGCTCCTGCTCAMGCTCCTTCCTGCGCCTCTCCTCTTCACTYCGCATCACCACCTCCTGACGCAGAGCTGCACGCTGCTCTCGCCACCGCTCAACATGCCTTTCTGCACACAAACACAGACTTGTAGGGGCCATGGCACACACGGGAMTCACTTCCTTCCTCTCACACTCTCCCTCCATCATTCCCTCTCCACAAGCCTCCCACACCCACCTCAGCAACATCCCACACTCACTGCTGCTCACACTCACTGCACTCACCTGTGTTCTGCCTGCACCACACAGTCCTTCTTTCAGGAGGAAGTGGAGCAGCTCACGGCCTTCCTCACTTCACAACACAGTCACGATTATACCTCAAGGGACAACCACCTGCCCGCAAGGAGGACATGTTCCTGCTGATCTCCGACAGCCCCACCACACAACCTTGCTCCACATCTCCTCACGCCCTCACTCAGCAACACCTCATCGCACCCATGCTCAGCTCTACGCAGCTCCACTGCATTCCTCTCTCACCCAGCAAGGGTCTCCCCGGGGACACAGGACAACTGCACAGCACACAGGGACAAGGCAGTGGGGGCCTCTTAACAGGGAGGGGTCTCCAACACAGACCACTGGGGCCAACAGCCCTGCTCACACGGTCACACAGATCTACAAAGAATGATCCCTTTCTGATGGGGGAGAAGGACGAGTCTGCTGCAACAGGAGGCAGGGAGAGTAGGAACGAGGGCAGCACCAACACCAGCACGGTGCCCACAAGGCAGGGCTACTTCTTTACCTTGGCCTCATCCACCTGCAACACCAACACGAAGCTCTTCACCAGCACCAACAGGACACACCAGCTCGGTCCTTGCACGAGGGACATGGCTGTAACGTTCCTCATCGTGGCTCAAAGGTGCACACCTGAGAGTAAAACAGAACATTCACAGGCAAGAGAGAGGAGGTGAGTTATTGTTGTGCGCCATTCCTCAAATCAGGGAACAGAAGGGCCAATACATAGACACGAGGGTTCCGAGCGCACCAGCCACACCTTCTCTCAGCAGGGAGTTCAACGGCTTGTGCTCTTCCTCACTTCACAACATGGAGGGTGTTCCTGTCAGGGAGAGGTCTCCTGCATAAACAAACTCTGGTAGCCAACAGCCCTGCTCACCTGGACCAACGGATCTACAAAGAGTGATCCATTTCTGACGAGGGGAAGGCCGAGGCTGCTGCAACAGGTGACAGGGAGAGCGGGAACGAGGGCAGACCCCACAACAGACTGGCCTGCCCACAAGGCAGGGCTACCTCTTTACCTTGGTCTCATCCACGTGCAACACCAACATGAAGCTCTTCGCCAGCACCAACAGCACACAGCACCTCGGTCCTTGCACCAGGGACATGGCTGGAACTTCCC
>PTEX01000173.1:64794-79361 GCA_003342815.1 Eudromia elegans
GGGCCGGGAGGGGGCCGCGAGGGCGAGGAGGGAGCGCGGGAGGGAGCCGGGTGCCAGGGAAGGGCCGCCCCGATGGGCACTGGGACCTGCGCTGTGGGGCAGGATGGGGCCTGGGCACAGGGTGGTGTCTGGGTGCAGGGGGGTGCCCTGGGAGCAGGGACCGTGCCCTGGGGGTGGGCACCATGATCAGGGTGCAGGGATGATGATCAGGGTGCAGGGATGATGATCTGGGTGGAGGATGATGCTCTGGGTGCAGGGGGGTGCCCTGGGTATGAGGACGATGCCCTGCGTGTGGGGACAATGATCAGGGTGCTGGATGATGATCTGGGTGCTGGATGATGCTCTGGGTGCAGGGTGGTGCCCTAGGAGCAGGGACGATGCTTTTGGTGTGGGGATGATGCTCTGGGTGCAGGGACGGTGCCCTGGGTGCAGGATGATGCCCTGGGTGTGGGGACAATGTCCTGGGCACAAGGACAACGCTCTTGGGAGGGATGGCGCTGTGGGCACAGGGACGATGCTCTGGACATGGGGATGATTTCCTGGGCACAAGGACGGTGTCTTGGGGGCAGGACTGATACTGTGGGCACAAGGGTGAGGCTTTGGGCACCGAGATGGTGCCCTGGGTGCAGGGACGATGCTCTGGGTGCAGGGATGATGCTCTGGGTGCAGGGACAGTGCTGTGAGTGCAGGGATGGTCCTGCGGGTGCAGGGACGGTGCCCTGGGTGCAAGGTCGATGCTGTGGGTGCAGGGATGGTCCTGCGGGTGCAGGGACGGTGCCCTGGGTGCAGGGACGGTGCCCGGGCTGTGGGCAGCGGCTCCGCCTGCCTGACTCTGGGGGCAGCCCCGGTTGCCAGCGGGGGCAGGAGGGACCTTTCTGAGGGTCCCCCGGGCTGCGGGGGTCTGAGGGCCCCATGGGGCTCCTGTGCCCGGAGCTCCGGCCCTTCCTGCGGAGGCTGCGAGCGAATGGGTGTGAACGTGGGGTGTGGGGCTGGATGGGGTGTGGGGCTGGATGGGGTGTGGGGCAGGATGGGGTGTGGGGCAGGGAGCTATGGGGCAGGGCAGGGCACACAGGGGCAGGGCAAGCGTAATGGGGCAGGACAGGGTGCAGTGGTGCCAGGGGAGGCCTCGGGCCGCCCCGTGCCGCGAGTCTGCCCAGGCCTCCGCACGGCCCGAGGGCTCCGCTCCCGCTCCACCTGCTGCATCCCCATGGAGCAGGGCTGGATCGCGGGTCCTGCATGGCCGTCCTGGGGGCTCCGCTCCCGCTCCACCCGCTGCATCCCCATGGAGCAGGGCTGGATCGCGGGTCCTGCGCGACCATCCCGGCTCCCACTCCTGTTCCACCCGCTGCATCGCCACGGAGCGGGGCCAGATCGCGGGTCCTGTGCGCGGCCGTCCCGGCTCCTGCTGCTGCTCCACCCGCTGCATCCCACGGAGCGGGGCTGGATTGCGGCTTCTGCGCAGCCATCCCGGCTCCCGCTCCACCCGCCGCATCCCTGCGGAGCGGGGCCGGATCGCGGCCGTCCCGGCTCCCGCCGCCGCCGCTTTGTTCGCCGGGACAAAGCGCCGAGAGGAGCGGGGCGGCCGGCGGCCCCCGCGCGCGCTGCCGCTCGCGGCCCCTAATCGAATTAGGCGCCCGGCACGGGGCTGAGGGCTGCCGGTAATTGAATTTCCCCCGTCACAGCCTGATGTTTCTCCCCTCCAGATCTGGCCGGGGTTTTATTGTTCCTGGGCCCGGCTGCAGTGCCACATTTATTTGATCTGTCACAGGGAGCCCTTTAACCCGCTGCTGTTTGCTCAGAGGCAGCCGCCTCCCTCCGCCCGCACAATTAAAACCAAATAAAACCGGGGGGGACGGGGGGGACACGGCCCCGGCCGCGGGTGCTCCCGGCGGCCCAGGCCCTGCTCTCGCTGCTCGCTGGGTGATGGCACCGTGCAAAGTGACACGGTGCAATGTGGCACCGTGCAATGTGGCACCGTGCAATGTGGCACCGCGCAATGTGACACAGTGCAATGTGTCCTGGTGCAAAGTGACATGGTGCAATGTGGCACCGTGCAATGTGGCACTGTGCAATGTGGCATGGCATGGTGCAAAATGACACGGTGCAATGTGGCACAATGCAAAGTGACATGGTGCAATGTGTGCTGGTGCAATGTGGCACCGCGCAATGTGGCATGGCATGGTGCAAAATGACATGGTGCAATGTGGCACCATGCAAAGTGACACAGTGCAATGCGCCCTGGTGCAATGTGGCACCATGAAGTGACATGGTGCAATGTGTCCTGGTGCAATGTGTCCTGGTGCAATGTGGCACCGTGCAATGTGGCACCGTGCAATGTGGCATGGCATGGTGCAAAATGACATGGGGCAACGTGGCACCATGCAAAGTGACACGGTGCAATGTGTCCTGGTGCAAAGTGACACGGTGCAATGTGTCCTGGTGCAATGTGGTATGGCACAGTGCAGCACAATATGGTGCAATATGGCACGGTGCAATGTGGCACGGCACAATGCAGCATGGTACGGTGTGGCACGGCACGGTGCAACCTGCAACCTGGCATGGTGCAATGTGGCACCGTGCAATGTGTCCCAGCAATGCAGTATGGCACAGCACAATCTGGCACAGCACGGTGCATGGCAGCACGGTGCATGGCGGCATGGTGCATGGTGTCACGGTGCATGGTGGTACAGTGCATGGCGGGATGGTGCATGGTGCATGGCAGCACGGTGCATGGCAGGACGGTGCATGGTGTCACGGTGCATGGTGGCACGGTGCATGGCGGCATGGTGCATGGTGTCACGGTGCATGGTGGTACAGTGCATGGTGGCATGGTGTCACGGTGCATGGCAGTACGGTGCATGGCGGCACGGTGCATGGCGGCACAGTGCATGGTGGCACGGTGCAGCGCAGCGCTGTGCATTGCCGCACGCGATGCTGCGGTGCAGCCCGGCACCGTGCGCCTTGCAGGGCCCCGCACCGCCGCAGGGACCCTGCGCTGCAGCTGAGGGTGACCCTGCCTGCATGGGCATCCCCAGCATGGGCAGATCCCGTTGGGACGGGCGCGATCCTGCTGGGACGGGCAGGATCCCACCGGGAAGGGCAGGATCCCGCTGGGAAGGGCAGGATCCCGCCGGGACGGGCAGGATCCCACCGGGAAGGGCAGGATCCCGCTGGGAAGGGCAGGATCCCGCCGGGAAGGGCAGGATCCCGCCGGGAAGGGTGGCTCCGCCGCGGGCAGCTCGGCCGCCAGCCCCGCTCGCGCGGTGCCCCGGTACCCGCCCCAGTGACGGGAGCGACGCTGCGGGAGCCGCTGCTTTTATTGCAATAAATAGAGCTGGACGGACCCCGTGGCCTTCCCGGCGACGCTCCCGCGCATCCCGCCCCCTTCCCGGCAGCAACGAGGCCCCTGCATCCCTGCGGATCCGCTCCCCACAATGGTCCCACACCTGCCCTTGCACCAGAGCCCCGGCCTGCCCCACGGGTCCCACGGCAGCTCCGCGTGTCCCCACAGCAGCCCCCTGCATCCCAGGGCAGCTCCCCGCATCCCACAGCAGCTCCGTGCATCCCGCGGAGCTCTGCGGGCCCCTACAGCAGCTCCCTGCACCCCAGGGCAGCCCCATGTCCCCAGGACAGCTCCGTGTCCCCACGGCAGCCCCATGTCCCCATGGCAGCCCCGTGTCCCCAGGACAGCTCCATGTCCCCACGGCAGCCCCATGTCCCCACGGCAGCCCCGTGTCCCCACGGCAGTCCCGTGTCCCCGTGGCAGCCCCGTGTCCCCAGGACAGCTCCGTGTCCCCATGGCAGCTCCGTGTCCCCACAGCAGCCCCGTGTCCCCGTGGCAGCCCCGTGTCCCCAGGGCAGCCCCGTGTCCCCAGGACAGCTCCATGTCCCCACAGCAGCTCCATATCCCCATGGCAGCCCCGTGCCGGGCGCAGGGGCCGCGCTCCCGCCGGGCGCATGGCCGCGCTCCCGCGGCGCTCCGGGGCGCTCCGAGGCGGCTCCGTCTCGCGGGCGCTTTATTGGCGCCCGCGGGCGCTGCCTACAGGAGGAAGGCGACGTTGTCGGCGCTCAGGGGCGCGCGGATGTCCAGCTTGCGGCCCTTGCGGCCCTGCTCCACGATCTCGAGGCGCAGCGCGGGCGCCGGGCCCTTGGCGGGCGCCGCGTCGCGGCTCCGCAGCCGCTGCTTGTCCGGGTCCTCCACGGTGATGCGCAGCGTGCAGCCCCGCGGCAGCAGCTCCTGCTCGTAGGCGGCCGCCAGCTGGTTCACGACGCGCCGCTCCACCTGCGCCGCGGCAAGGGGCCCGTGAGCGGCGCCCCGACGCCCCCAGCGCCGTCCCCGGGTCCCCATGGGACCCCTCCCGCAGGGTCCGGCAGCAGCCCCCCCGGGGCACCCCGCAGCGCCGCCCCGCGCGGCCGTCGCCGTCACCTCGTGCTTGATGGAGCGGGCGCCGTAGTGCAGGTTGTAGCCGTCGGCCAGCACGTCCATGACCTCCGTGTCCCAGAGCAGGGTGATGTTGTGCCGGGCCTGGGCCTGCGGGGCGAGGAGGGGGCGTGGGCGGGCGGCCCCCCCGCGCAGCCGCCCGCGGTGCCGCCGCCGCCGCCGGTACCTTCTTGGCCCAGAAGCGGAGCTCTTTGTCCACAAGCTGGAGGAGCTCCGCGTGGCAGAAGGGCAGGAAATAGACGATCTCGTTGATCCTGCCCAGGAACTCGTCCCGTCGGAAGTGAGCCTGCGGGGACAGGGTGGGAAGGAGCGAGGGGACAGGCCCGCGGAGGGGACAGGCCCGCGGAGGGGACAGCGCAGGATGGGCTCCCCTGCAGCCCGTGCGTCGGCGCAGCGGGGCCTGAACGCGGCCACGCGGCACCGAGGGGCCCGGCGAGCACGGCTCCGGGCACGAGTGCTGCAGGACGGGCCCTCCGTACCTTCAGGATGGGCCGAATGACCTTCTCCTTGAACTGCTTGGAGATGGTGATCTTGTCGGCCAGCTGCACGTCCTCTGCAAGGCACGAGGGCCCCGGCGCGCGTCACCAGCGAGGCCCGAGACGCCGCCCCCAGACCCCAAAGCAAGGAGGCCGGGGCCTCCCCGGCGCGGGGTCCTGCTCGGGGCCTCCCCGGCGCGGGGTCCCGCTCCGCGCCTCGACACGCGCTCGGGCACCAGCCCCGGCCCTCCACGCCACGTGAGCCCGGGCCCCGCTCGGGTCCCCGAGCTGCCCGGTGCCCTCCGGGCGCTTTGCCGTCACCGTCCCTGCGTCGCCGTCCACGGGAGTGGGGCCGGCTCCGCACGGCCGCTTCCCGGCACGGACTGCAGATGGAGCCCGGCCCTGCTCAGCCCCACGTCGCCCGCCCCGCTCCCTCCGGCCGCGGTGCCGCGGTGAGGGCCGGACCCCAGGCCGAGCTGGGCGCGCGGCGCCGCACACGCTGCTCCCTGCCCCGCCGTCCCATCAATCCACCCATCCCGGCGCCTGCCGCGACCTCGTGGCCGCGGCCGAGCCAGGCCGGGAGCCCAGGGAACGATGGGGAGCTCCAGGAAGCTCCATGGAGCCCCGGCCTCCCCTCCCGAGCCCGCTCCCCAGCCGCGCTCGCCCTCCGCCCGCCACCGGCTGCCGCGCGCTGCCGAGCGGCTCCGGAAATTGAAATCCAATGCTCTGCTCGTGGAGGAGAGAAGCGCGTGGCATTTCCAAATGTTACTCTCCAAAGATCACTTGCGGGGAGGGATGCTGTGTCCTTTACCCACCTCGAGAGAAGTCTAAAGATCGGGAATCGAGCGAGTTTGTGCTCCCGCTCCTCCGAGGAAAAGGGAAGAGGCAGCGGGAGGGAGGGAGAGCGGGAGACGCCCGGGCGCACGCTGCACCCAACAGGCTTGCAGGGCTCTCCAGGGCGCGAGGGGCAACGGCAGGGGGACAAACTGCACCAGGGCCACCCTGCAGGGAGCCCCCGGCACGTCTGGAGGGACGGGGTGGGACGGGGAGGAGCAGGGAGCGGCGAGGGCACCCAAAGCGGCACCCAAAGCCCTTCCCAAGCACAAGCAGAGCTCACGGACACGGCCCCGGAGCCGCACGGAGCAATGGTCTGCGCCAGGACTGCAGGGCCGGGGCGTCCGGTGGCCGCCGCGGCGGGACGCGTCCCGTGTCCCGCGGGATTCGGGCCGGGAGCAGTACCTAGGTTCTCGGCGAGCCTCTTCTTGCTCATCTCGAGGGCCTCCTGGCGCAGCTGCAGCGCGTGCTGCGCGATCTCCTCGCTCGCCACGTTGGAGGTCATGATGAAGATGGCGTCCTTGCAGTCGATGGTCTTGCCTTTGCCGTCCGTGAGGCGGCCCTGCGGCGGGAGCCGCGCGCGGAGCCGCGTGAGCCCCTGCCAGGGCGGCGACGGAGCCCGGAGCGCCCGGCGGCCGCTTCGACCCGCACAGAGGGACCATGTGGTCACCCGTGTGTCACCCGTGTGGTGTAACCCAACCGCCCGCGACCCTCTGCCCATCTCCCTGCTGGGGCCTGGGGGCTGCTACACGAGCTCTAGGGAACGCCCTGCGAGCAGGAGACCAGGCCAAGGAGCGGGAGGGAAGGAATGCTGCAGGAAGAGCAGCCTTCGGATAAATGCTGGGAAAGCCTTGGTGAAGGGAGCCCAGCGCTCCCATGGGGCTGCGGAGGGGAACGGGCCGGGGATCTGAGCCCCTGGGTGCCACGGGGTGAAGCCTCCAGTGAGGGGGCAGTGAGAGCAGGGGCACTGGGTGCCCCCCTTGTGCCCGCAGGATCACCCATAAGGGACTGCAGGGGCCTCTCCTGCCACACGGGGTGACTCTGCAACGCAGGGACCTCTCGCAGGTCCCCGACCGTTTGATTAATGAAATAAACAGGAGAGGAAAATCTGGGGGATAAAGCCACGCGGCTCCCCAGGCAGCGCCGTTCCTCGCTGCGGCGCCAGCAGCAGCTCTGCAGCACGAGCACACAAATCCTTGTTGGGTGCTTGAGATTAACATTTGGGTTATTGCCCTGTCAGGAGCGTGGTACAGGAATTGATTTCACATTTAGCTGCTGCCGCGATGATCTATGCAAGAAAAAATTGTGTTATTAATCCTTGAAAGAAAAACAAAGCCCCAAAACGCCTCGGGAGCTGCTCGGCCCCCGAGGACAGAGCGAAGCAGCAGGACGGGCCTGCAAGGGCCGGGGCTGCAGGAGACCCGCGGCCTGGCCCGGCAGCCCCGCTCCCGGCACCCAGCTCCCGGGGGGGTTGTCACGGTGCGGTCCCCATGGGCTGGTGGTGGCACCGGCACCTTCCCAGGGACCTGGTCTGAGCGGAGCTTCCACCTTCCCATCACTTGGTGTGAAGGAGCCACCAGGAGATCTGATCCTGACCCGCAGCGTGTGGAGCAGGAACAGTGTGAGGAACAGTGTGAAGAGCAGGAACAGTGTGCGGAGCAGGAACAGTGTGCCGAGCAGGAACAGCGTGAGGAACAGGAAGAGCGTGAGGAACAGTGTGCGGAGCAGCATGTGGATGAGAAGCAGCATGTGGATCAGGAGCAGTGTGTGGAACAGGAGCAGTGTGTGGATCAGGAGCAGTGTGTGGATCAGGAACAGTGTGCAGAGCAGCATGTGGAACAGGAGCAGTGTGTGGACCAGGAGCAGTATGTGGATCAGGAGCAGTGTGCAGAGCAGCATGTGGAACAGGAGCAGTGTGTGGACCAGGAGCGATGTGTGGAGCAGCATGTGGAACAGGAGCAGTGTGTGGACCAGGAGCAGTGTGTGGAGCAGCATGTGGAACAGGAGCAGTGTGTGGAGCAGGAGCAGTGTGTGGAAGAGGAGCAGTGTGTGGAGCAGCATGTGGATCAGGAGCAGTGTGCGGAGCAGCATGTGGATCAGGAGCAGCGTGTGGATCAGGAGCAGCGTGTGGATCAGGAGCAGCGTGTGGAGCAGCATTTGGATCAGGAGCAGTGTGTGGCACAGGAGCAGTGTGTGGCACAGGAGCAGCGTGTGCAGCACTGCAGAGGCGTCCCCGCCCCGCGCCCGCCGCGTCCCCGCGCGCGTCCCCACCTCGTCGAAGAGCTGCAGCATGATGGTGAGCACGTCCGGGTGGGCCTTGTCCACCTCGTCGAAGAGCACCACGGCGTTCGGGCACTGCCGCAGCTTCTTGGTGAGCTGCCCGCCCTCCTCGTGGCCCACGTAGCCCGGCGGGGAGCCGATGAACTTGGCGACCTGGGGAAGGCAGGAGGAGATGGGGGACGCAGCCGGGTCCCGAGGGGCCAGCAGGCAGACCCGGCCCTGCCCTGACACCCAGCACACCCCGGGTACCCCAAGAGCGGCTCAACAAGCAGCAACGGGGCAAAATGCAGGTGGGCAATTAACTGGCAAGGCGCAGTCACCGAATCCCCACCCGCCCAAACCGCGTCCAAGGTCCCGTCCCGGCCTTCGGTGTCCTGAGCCCTTGTCAAGAGCAGGAATTTGCAGGAATGGGGATGGCAGAGGCTTGGTGGGGAATTGGACCTTGGGGCCACAGTCGACTGCTTTGCTTCTGGGTGCTAGGAATGTCCAAATAAATTACAGAGGATAAACCAGGAGGGTGTTTCTGCAGAGAGGAATATTTCAGTAGAAGGCGCAGGTTCTGCTGCGGTCCGGGACACCGCCAAGTCATGCAGCTTTGTGGGTGCTCCAGCACACCGAGGCTGCTGTGCTGCAAGTGCACAAACGGTGCGAAACCCGCATGGGAGCGGGTTCCGTAGGGCAGCGAGGCTCCCCACGCCGCCTCGACACCGCAGGAGTCCTTTGGGAGCATTTCCCAGAGCAGAATCCCCTGCCCCTGGAATACGGGCGACTCCCCCGACCCATCAACGCTGCAACTTCTTCTGCTCGGACGTGCCCTTTGCTGGCGCCTGCTCGGGATAGCCGGGGACCCCCTGGAGACCCCTGCCTGCCCTGACCCTCCGGAGACAGAGTGGGGAGGGTCCCCTGCCCTGGGGACACCCAGGCAGGAGTTGGTTGAAGGCGGTTAATTCAAACGGGCTCCGCGTGGCTGCCCAGGCCGCTGCCTCCGGCCTGACCTGCTGCTCCTCGTCTGCTTGGAAACTCCATCCCGCATTCCCTGCGGCTCTTCCCTGCGTCTCCGCCTCGCGCTCTCCTCCTGCCTGTCCCGGCACGGTATTTCACACCTTGCCTTCACACCATGGCTTGCAACGCCTCCTTCTCCGCCCGGAATCACGACTCCAGCCTCATTTTCATTCGTTTTTCTTACTCCTGCAGTGCAGGATCCTTCGGTAACCACCGAGGAGCCACCCCCGGGGCTGGCAGCGAGCGCGGCTCTATCTGCTCCTCGCACAGCCCTCCCCGTGCACGTTGCGGGGACGATGTCCCTCGTGGTGTCCTGATGCGTCTTGGTCACAGGTCCCTCTGCAAGCCCCTCGTGGTGTCCCCACGCGTCTCGCCGCAGGTCCCCCCGCAGGCACACGCAGCTCCGCAGTCCCACCCGGACACGCGGCCACGGCCAGCGCCGGGGACGGAGCCGCCCGGGGCTCCGGCCTGGCGGCCTCGGTGCAGCCAGGACGGCACTTGCACCACCTCAGCCCGGCCCACCGAGCGCCGAGGCCGCGGGTGGAGCCGCGCCAGGCCCCGGAGGCTGCGGGAGCCGCTCCTTGCTCGCTCGGCCTGCAGCGCTGCACTTTGAGCCACTGCTCTCGCTGCAGCCCTGCCTGCAACCCTGCCTGCATCAATCCTGCCTGCAAGCCTGCCTGCAGCCCTGCCTGCAAGCCTGCCTGCAACCCTGTCTGCAGCCTTGCCTGCAGCAACCCTGCGTGCAACCCTGTCTGCAGCAACCCTGCCTGCAACCCTGTCTGCAGCCTTGCCTGCAGCAGCCCTGCCTGCAGCCCTGCGTGCAACCCTGCCTGCAGCCCTGCCTGCATCAATCCTGCCTGCAAGCCTGCCTGCAACCCTGTGTGCAGCAACCCTGTGTGCAACCCTGCGTGCAACCCTGCCTGCAGCCTTGCCTGCAATTCGGCCTGCAGCCCTGCCTGCAGCAACCCTGCCTGCAACCCTGCCTGCAGCCCCTCCGGACGCCCTCCCCTGCCCACATCCTGGAGAACATGGAATTCACTGGGAAAGACCCCGAGCCCCCGAGTTGGGGAAAGAGGGAATCGATGCCATTTGTTTAAATTACCAGTTAAACTGGCTGCCGCAAGCGCTGGGTGTGCGGCAGCCCATGCACTAACCTCGTGCCTTTCCTGGAACTCGGACATGTCCAGCCTGATGAAGCCCTGCAAGAGAAGCACACACGTGAGGGGCTTTGCACGCGCGTGCCCCGCGTTCGGGGCCCTGCACGCCCTCCCCAGGCGCGGACGGGCAGGACGGCAAGGCCAGCACAACCCAGGACACGGGTGACAAAACCCTGGTGAAGAATTAACACACCGAGGTCCCTCCCGGTGCAGGCAACGACCTGCAGCTCCATCCCGGTCCTCCCGGTGCGGAGAGACCAGCTGGGCCTTCCCAGCAGCAACCCAGGGCTGCCGGAGGGGGTGTTAGCAGGGCGCAGGGCACCCTGATGCCCTTCATGGGCACCCAAAGGCACCAAGGCCGGAGGTGCTGCCGTCGGCTCATGGAGGCAGCGCCGGGGCTGCCCGGCCTCCAGCCCCTGCAGGACGTGCCAGCGTTTGGTGGAGGCACTAAGAGGAAGGCTTTTGGTTCAAACCAGCTCATTTTCTCTCTAAAAATACCAAAACATCAACAAAAGCCTCTCGAGAGCCTCTGGAACACTTATCCCTCAGAACTGCCCATGCACTTGGCTCCTCTAGCCTGGCTTTGATCAATCGAGTATTTTTTTAGCTGGAACTGAGACCAAACCACACGTTTCCCCACCCAAACCCTCCGCAAGAGAAGGGTCGGGGTGCAAGACGCGGCATCCTTCAGCCCGGCTGGAAACTCTCCCAGGGAAAGCGGGGCACCGGCATGAGGGGGCCCTGCGGGCCGGGCTGCCCGAGGCCGCTCTTGGCACGTGCGGCCCCTTCCCAAGAGCCTCCCCTACCCTTCCGGACCTTCCCACGGGCTGCAGCTCCCTCCTATCCACCAGCACGAGCCACATGCACCGAGTGTCCCGTTGCAACACGGGGCCGCGGCCGTGTGTCCCCTGGCCACCCTGGCTGGGGACACCCGTGCCGGTCCCCACCTTGCAGCCTCTCCACCAGAATGAAACCGGGACCGTCGTGGACCTCTGCAGGAGGCTGAGAGCTGCCTCCCCCCCCAGCAGCACCCACGCAGTGTATGGTATGACCCCCGTGCGCGCCGCTCGGTCCAGCAGCGACCGTCACGCTGCTCCATCGCCAGCCGAACGCCCCTTTGGGCACGCGGTTGAATGAACACAACGCGCGGCGTTCAAGTGGTTTTTCTACTTGATATTTGGCCGGGCGTTGACCAGTTCCAGGAGCTTTGGCTGAAGGTGCCCGAGATGCAGGAACTGGGATTTATTGCCTCTGGAAGGCAATTACGGGAGGATGATGAAAGGAAACCAGAACAGCCATTTGGACCACTCCGTTTTGATCTTCCTCCTACACACGTCACTTTATCTGGTGTCTACTCCGCGGCGGACGATGCGGGAGATAGCGGAGATTAATCTAACGGGGATTAATGACCCTCGGGGGCAGCTCCGTGTCCCTGCGGCGCGCAGGGCACCCGCAGGGCTGGGCGGCGCGGAGGGAAGGGGCTTCGGGTGGGCCGGGCGCAGCGGGCCGCGTTACCTTCTTGACGTCCTTGTGCAGGTACTTGGCGGTCTGCTTGGCCAGCTCCGTTTTACCTGCGCAAACAGGGGCAGAGGAGGCGCGTCAGGCACAGCGAGCCCGCTTCGTTTGGGTCTTTGTTTGATTTATACGTCGGCGTAAACCCCGAGGCTTACGGACAATCAATAATTCAAAGCATTTCGGAGAGCGGATCCCCACGGAGGCAGCGCGAGGCGCGGCTGAGCCCGGGGCCGCTCTGCAGCGGGGCCCGGCCGCAGCGGGACCTCGCCCCCCGAGAAGCCCCCCCGGAGCCGCCGTTGGCATCTCACGCCGCCTCCGACGCCCTTCCCAGCCCTGCTCCGCACCCGCGGCCCTGCCACGTTGACTCTGCACGGGCAAAGGGGCGCTCGGGCACGTGGGCATACACGTGCCCATACACGTGTACGCATTCAGGTACATACGTGTACACGTGCAGATATACGATGGGATCTTTACAGAGCTTGGAACATTGGGGAAGCTACCGGGGACCCACTGGGTGTTTCAGTCTGGGCAATATTTGGGCATCCCGGCGGCTGCTGCGCCGAGCCCCACACAAGCACCCACTTGATGCATCAACCTCCTCAGCTGCTTTGCTTTCCTAACCCAATATTCATCTTTATGGCAGTGAAGGGAGACAAGAAAAACTGCCACAGAAATATACGAGAGCTGAAGAGTTGGTCATTTGTATCGCTGAGCCTGCAGCCCTGCCACGAGCGGGGCAACGAAGTCGCACACCGCGGGGCCGGCCGCTGCTCCAAGGCAGGACGGGGCCGAGGCAGCGCCCGCCGCGCCAGCTTAACCCCTGCGGCACCGGCCTCTCCGAGAGCCGCGCTCCGAGCGCTGCTCCGAGCGGCACCCCGGCTCCTCCCGGCTCCCCCTTCCCCTTCCTTCCCCGTCACTGGAAGTCGTTTGGTCCAATTTCACGAGCTCCTCAACTGCCGCGTTGCATTTGAGGGTGTTTGCGGAAAGATATGACCAGTGTCAACAAAATCACATCGCTCCGGAGAAATCCCTGCCCGCGGGGGCAGCGGGAGCAGAGGCCCCAGCAGGGGGATGTTCCTGCAGGAAGGCTCACATTGCCCCTTCCCGAGCCTCGAAGGGCAGGCCGTCCCCATGGATAAGGCTGGTCCTGCGAGGACACCCCCGTGTTACCTATTCCGGAGGATCCCAAGAAAAGGAAGACCAGCGGGTGCTCCTCATCGTACCAGCCATTTTCCTTCCTCCGGATAGCTGCGTTCAAACACAAACAAACACAACAGGGGCAGGGAGGAGAGAGGGAAAAAAAAGCATATAAATCAATGCCACAAAAGCAAGGATAATTATCACTAAGTATACACTGTGTTTTACTGCTCTCTGCCCACTCAAAGTCCTCCCTGCCATTAGTGCCATCTAATTTGATTAGCCAGCAAAGGCCCCAGAGACACCTAACGAGGTTAGCATGGATTTGGAGAGCTGCCCGGAGCAGATTTCGGATAAAGTTTTCCAGGATGCGCACTCGGCGTTGCCAGGGCGACGCGGGAGCGAGCGGAGGCTCCGCGGGCCGCTCGGAACGCGTCCGGCCGGGGACACGTTTCGGCCCTGCTGTCCCGGCGCCACGGGAAAAGGGGGACGTTGGAGCCGGGAGGCCGCGAGAGCGCGGAGCTGGGGTGGGATTTCTCCCTCCGAGGTGGATCTCGGGCTGCTTCTCTCCGTGCTCCGGCTCTTCCGCATGGGAGAGCGGTACGGAAGGGCACCCTGGCTAAGATGCTGATGGGGGAGTTTGCGTCGAGGCCCAGAGGACTTGGGAGCAAAACCCCAGTGATCGCCCACAGCACCCGAGCCTAAAGCACCTCCCCGTTTCAGGAGCGCGGCGGTTTCTCCCACGGAGCCTGCGGAACCTCCGGCCGGGCCCAGGCCTCTGGGATGAGATTCAGCCCCTCAGCTCCGCGCGCAGCCTCAGACTCAACGGGCAGCTCCACCAAAACCAGCAATTCCCAGCATCCCGCCCCCAGCACCCTGCGCTTCCCGGAGCAGCTCCCCGCTTCCCGGAACGCGCTCTGGGAACACTCCGCAGAGCCGGTTCCGCGGCAGCGGCGCCTCGGGATCCCCCCCGAGCTGCTCCTAGGGCAGCAGTGGAGGGGAAAGCCCAGAAGGAAAATCAAGAGGGAGAAAAGCACTGGGAGCTCCAGAGCCCGAGCGCAGCCTGGGAGCCACCTCCGCAAGGGGCGAGTCTGGAAACGCAGCCGGAGCAGGGAAGGGAGCCCATGGAAAAAGCTCTTGCTGACAGAGCTAAGGAGAACAAATGTCCTAAGAGGAGCCAGCCCCGCAGCGACGTCCCGGGGCAGGGAGCTCACGCAGGGGCTCCGTCGCCGGCGTTCCCATGGAACAGCTCCCGTTTCCTGTGCTGGACATGCCGGAAAACGGCACCTCGGCTGCCAGGGATGGCACGGGGGACCCCAAAGGGTGGCCGTGACACCGGAGAGGCCACGGGCCTCCGCTGCGCTCGTGTCACCCCATAGACACGTGCACAGGGCGGGCCACACGGCGGCCGCGCGGCCCCCTCGGCACGGAGCCGGCCCCGGCGCCCGGGCGGAGCACCCGCTTTATTCCGGACATCTGTAACGGCGCGGCCGGAGCGCTGCGTCTCCGAGAGGCCCTTCAGCCGGCTATTGAACTGATAAATTCACTGTATTACTTTACACAAATCAATACCCCAGCAGTTATCAGGGGCTGATGTGACCGAAATTGGTTTCAGCCAATTTGTGAGGGTAATAAATGCCCATTTATCACCTCAATTCATTCCGCGGCGCTCCCGAGCCCGCGGGCGCAGGGCACCGCGCGGGGGGCGCGTCCGGGCGCGGGGCC
>PTEX01000173.1:79481-91483 GCA_003342815.1 Eudromia elegans
AGGGGCACCCCGAGGGCCCCGGCCGAGGAGCCGGGATCCGGCGCCGGCCCAGGCGCCTGCGGAGCTCCCGCGGTGCAGGAGCGCCTGCCCGGGCGCAAGGCGCTGCCCCGGGAAGCGGGAGCCGCCCGAGCGCCCGTTCCACGCGCAGCCCACGGCGGGACGACGGCAGCGCGCCCAGCCACCCCGAGGGGCCGGCAGAGCAGCCTCTGCTCTCGCCAGAGCAGAGGGAGACCCTTCCCCTGCCCATCCGCCTCCCCGCGGCTCCGAAACGCTTCCCGACAGCGCGACCGCTCCGCGCGGGCGGCGTGGGAGATCCCATCACTAAAGGGTGGACTTCCCGCACTCACCTTTGCAGCTGCAAGAGGCCGGGCCCCTCGTTTGCTCAACGCTCATTTATTTATTTTAGTAAGTGAAAATTGGGACGTGAAGTGCAGGGAAGAGGCCCCCCAAATGCACCTAATGCTCCCAATGTGGGAATGCAGGTTCAGGGCAGGGAACGTAGGCAAGGAAGCCTGCAGGGTGGACACAACCAGAGCGGGGACAAGCGAGGGGTCCACACGAGTGCCACGGGGTTTGGCTTGAACAGCATCTTGGGCAAGAGGTTTGCAGGAAGACGGGGACGGAAGGGCCGCGGGGCACACGAGCCCCCCTGGGCTACTGGCCATCCTGCCTACCCCAAAAGGGACCCGTTTTCCCCGGAACCTGGGCAAATTCCGCCCTGCTACAGATTCCTCCCCAGGCTCCATTATCAGCAGCAGGACACGGAGCTCCCTCCTGCTGCTCTGTCACACGTGGCCACAAGGCCATGGTTGAGGACGGGCCTGTCTCCTGCTCAGGGAGCCCCCAGCTCCCGAGGGACAGGGACAAATCCCCCAGAGCAGTCGGGGTGCGAGGGCTTTCCCGCTGCCCTGCCCAGCTGCTAGTGAATTATTACGGAATGGGAGTCGTACGACCAAAGGTCTAGCGGAAAGGCCGCTCCATGCATGCTCCAGGGTCCCCAAGTCCAGCCTCTACGGTGCAGCGTCAGCCGGGGGTGGCTTTTGAGCCCAAAGGTGCCTCTGCTTGTCCCGTGACCCCGGGCTCCCGTCGCACGTGGAGCGAAGGTCCCCAGCGGAGCTGCCTCCACCTCCCCGCGTGACACGAGAGCCGCTGGAGTCACCCGTGGCCCGTCCAGCACCCGAACCCCACGGGCAGCCAGGGAGGGGCAGCAGCCCCGTGCCGCGTCACCCGTGTACCCGAGCCGCAGTGTCCCGGCGTCCCGGTGTCCCGCGGCAGGCCCTACCTGCTCCCACGGTGGCGATGGCGCTCTCCTGCCCGATGATGTGCTCCCTGAGGCGCTGCTCCAGCGGGAAGCGCCGGCGCTCCTCCATCTCCCGCCGCCGCTGCTCCTCCTGGAACTGCAGGAACACGTGAGCCCCAAGTCCCCCAAGCCCCCCGGCCCCCGAGGGCTTTTCCTCCTGCAAGGGACTCGTGAGAGGGCAACAGCACTTCCCCAACACCCCGCGAGACTCCAGCGCCCCGCGGGCTGGCTCAGCCTGCACAGGGCCGGACTGCTCTGCCTGCCTTCGCCGCCCCGCTTCCAAACACCCGCTCCAAGACTTACAAGCACCCATATAAAGATTACCAACACCCATAGCCCCCCGAGGCTCCTCCTTCCCAGGCTCAATCCCCGCGGGCTGCAGAGTAACTCGTGCACGCAACCGCCCCACGGATTTAAACTGCCTCCCAGCAGGGAAACAAGGAGACCCTTCCGGAACCTGCAGGAAAGGCCTTGGTGAAGCTGCAGCCCGAGCGCGGCCCCCAGCGAGGAGCAGCGCCCCGAGGGCCAAGGACATCAGGCACAATTAACAGCAGCATCCCGCTGTGCTGGCGCCACCGGCACCGGAGACGCCCTCGGTCCCGGCTGGAGCAGCCGCCGCACGTGGAGCCCGGCAGAGCTCCCTGCGCTCCCCAGGCTCCGCACGCTGCCCCTTCCACACATCCGGGTCCTCCTGCACATCCTGGCAAATCCCTCTTTTCCTTAGGGCGTGCAGGGCCACAACACTGGGCCATGCACGGGCAGCAGGCCAGGAGGCTCCTCTGCTGCAAAGCCCTCCCTTCTGCCCGTATTTTTCCTTGGAAAACCAACGCCGTGAGAGACGCTGGGCAGGAGGCAGACCCAGCGAAGGGCTGCCCCGGCTCCAGGGCTTGTCCCAAGCCCTTGCCCTGCTCCTTCTGCTTGGGCTCAGGCCGCTACAATGGGGCCTCCCCACCACTGGGAGCTGCAGGGGCACCGGGCGGCTGCCACCGCCCACGCTGGTGACACGGGACACGGCGAAGGAGGAAACAAACATGGAGAAAAGAGTGTTTTAGACCTCGGTCTAGGGTACTAAAAACGACCAACTGAAAAACCACCACGAATCTGGGATTTTGCACTGAATTGATCAAGCAAAAACTCTGGCTTTCCCTAAATACGAATCTCTGTCTTTTCAGAATGGCTGTTTGGAAAAGGGAGACTTTGGGGGTTTTGTTTTTCCCTGCCCTTTGGGATTTCCTGTATGGGAGCAGCAGCAGCGTCGTGGCCTGGAGCAGAGCTGACGTGTCAGGAGAGGACGGGGACACTGCTCCTGCGAGGCTCAGGGCCCTCCTCTCCTCCCTGCTGCCCGTGGGATTCGGAGTCCCGGGAGGGCTGAGGCTGGAGGGACCTCCAGGGATGCCCCAGTCCAGCCCTGCTCCACAGGGACACCCAGAGCACGGGGCACCCGGGCGCAGCCAGGCGCCTGGGCACATCTCCAGAGCAGGAGCCTCCCCAGCCTCTCTGGGCAGCCTGGGCCAGGGCTCCGGCACCCTCACACCAAACAAGTTCTTCCTCCCATGGACACGGAGCTGCCTGCGCTTCAACTGGGGCCCGGTGCCCTTGGCCTGCCACTGGCCACCACCCAGGAGGGTTTGGCCCCCTCCTCCCTACACTCTCCCCGCAGGGATTTGCACATGTTGAGCAGCTCCCTCTGGGGCTTCTCCTGTCCACGCTCAACAGGCCCCGCTCGCTCAGCCCTTCCTCCCACGGGAGATGCTCCAGCCCCTTCCTCCTCCTCGTTGCTCTGATCTCTGCCCCATGCACACAGACGGTCCGTGCGCACATCGAGGCGGCTCTCACGACACCCACGGTTGCACTGGAGCTTCCAGAGACCTTCTGGACGGCTACGGACGTAGCTTCGCTACCCCTTTCCTGCTATCTTGCCCATCTTGCCAGGATCAACAGCGGGAGCAGCAAACGTGGTTCGGGCCTTGCTCCCGCCAGGCAATTCCCATGGGAGCAGCCAGCCAAGGGCGCACCGGCACCAGCGGCATTTGGTGGCGAGGAAACCTGGCCAGGACCG
This sequence comes from Eudromia elegans, assembly GCA_003342815.1. Classification (NCBI taxonomy): domain Eukaryota; kingdom Metazoa; phylum Chordata; class Aves; order Tinamiformes; family Tinamidae; genus Eudromia; species Eudromia elegans. Next base: position 82,841 of record PTEX01000173.1, read on the forward strand.
ACCTCCTGGAGAGCAGCCCCACAGAGAGGGACCTGGGCGTCATGGTGGACGACAAGTTGACCATGAGGCAGCAGTGTGCCCTCGTGGCCAAGAAGGCCAATGGGATCCTGGGGTGCATTAAGCAGAGCGTCTCCAGCAGGTCGAGGGAGGTGATTCTGCCCCTCTGCTCAGCCCTGGTGAGGCCGCACCTCGAGTCCTGGGTGCAGTTCTGGGCTCCCCAGTGCAGGAGGGACGTGGAGCTGCTGGAGAGAGTCCAGCGCAGGGCCACGAGGATGATTAGGGGTCTGGAACATCTGCCCTATGAGCAAAGGCTGAGAGCTGGGCCTCTTCAGCCTGGAGAAGAGAAGACTGAGAGGGGACCTGATCAATGTATATAAATATCTCAAGAAAGGGGGTGAGGAGGAGGGGGCTGGCCTCTTCTCAGTGGTGGCCAGTGATAGAACTAGGGGAAACGGCCACAAATTGAGGCACCAAAAGTTCCACAGGAACTTGAGGAAGAATTTCTTAACGGTGAGGGTGACAGAGCACTGGAACAGGCTGCCCAGAGAGGTGGTGGAGTCTCCTTCTCTGGAGATCTTCCAAACCCGCCTGGACACCACCCTGTGCCACATGCTCTAGGGGACCCTGCGTGTGCAGGGGGGTTGGACTAGGTGACCTCTACAGGTCCCTTCCAACCCTAGCCATTCTATGGTTCTATGAAAAGCCCCAGCAGAGCCAGGGACCCGCCATGAGCGCGGGGGGCAATGCCACCTCCTCACCCACGACACAGGGGGGCTTCAAAAGGGACCCAGGGCGGCACCGTCCGCGTTCGACTGCAAAACCCGCCAGGGACACAGAGCGAGCTGGAAAACGCGGCAGGCCGCGGGGACGTCGGGAAGGGCGAGGGCAACCGCTGCCTCCCGCAAGGCTGCGCCTGCCCTGCTTCCACCTCCCCGCAGCGGCACGGGCAGCCGGGCGAGCCGCCCCTTTCAGGCCACCAAGAGCCACGGGAAGCGTCCACGAGCGGACGTTCCGAACGGGAAGGGCAGGGGAGGACCTCGCTGGGCCCAGCGCGGAACGCCCGGAGCAGGGGGCACCCGTGGGAGAGGCTGCCGCGACGGTGCCCAGTTAGCGCCGGGAGGAGCGACGCATTGCAGAGCCTCAGCGCGACACCCGAGGGCAGCGAGACCTTTGGTGACGCTGCCAAAGTCACCAGGAACACAGATCCCGGTTCCTGGCTGCTCCTCCTGCAGGCCTGGCATGGGGAAAGGGATTCAAGGACGGGGCTTGGAGCCGGGCTGGGCCTCACGCCTCCGTCCCGGGGCTCTTCCATTCCAAAGCCTCCAGGCCCAAGGGCTACCCCCTTCCTTTCAGCCCTGTCTGTGTGACAGCTTCTTTAGTTCCACCAGATTATTCAGCAACGTGAACTAGCTCCAGAGCCCTGAACAGGCCGGCAGGGCCGTCTAGCCCAGGGAAAGCTAGACTTCTCTTTCCAAAAGACCGAAGGAAATCAAAATAAATTAAAAATACATATGAAAACTCCTTGTTATTCTGTCACCAGGATATGTAAATAAAATCTATGCGATGTGCCCATCCAGTAATAGCTCTGCCAATTCATTCTCTGGCAGTGATTAAAATGAGCAATAAATTCTCAAAGAGCCTCGGCGGAACGCGGATGCTGGGGTGGATGCAGCCCCTCCAGCGCCACGTCCCCCCCGGCGCGGGATCCATCACGGGCTCGCCCGACTGTCTTACCGTTTATATACAAGTACAATCATTTCCATCAGCAACAGCTCTACAGATATATTTCCTTCCTCTCCTCCATCTATTAGTTAAGCATAAAAACCAAGGCGGCTTTTCGAGCTGTTGGGGGCAGGCTGTCTTGCCAGCGCTGCACTCCCGAGACCACTTGAGCAGCGGGTCATTTTTCGCCTCTTCCTCGAAGATTCCAAGCGCTTTGTTCCCCACTTCCCTCCCTGGGAACGTCTCGGAAGGCGCTGCGTTCCCCCTGCTGCGGCCCGGCACCGGAGGGGCCGCTCGTGGTTTATTGCTCGTGGTTTATCGCTCTTGGGGCACCCCGTCCCGCACCCCAGCTCCACGGGGATCCTCCCGGCGGGAGGGCGCCCCCGAGCGCCCGCACACCTAGTCCTGGGGGGCACCCAGCACCTCCCGCTACCCTGGGGTTTCAGGCGTGCCCGTCCACGTGCCGCCCCGCAGCCGCACCGGCGCAGCGGACCCGGCGGCACCCCGGCGCCGAAACCAGGAGCGATCCTGCGGCGCTCACCGGGGCCGCCGCGGGGATTCGAGGCTCGACGCGCCGCCCGACGTGAGATCCCCGCGCAGAGGGAGCTCAAGAGGCATCACCCACGGGACCGCCTCTCCTAATGACTGCTAATTAATTGCCCTTACTTAAGCAAGGCCTCATACCCAGCAACTGTAAATACTTCCCGCGGATCCCTCGTCTCCAATGACCCGCAGGTTTGTTGCAATGAGTTTGGAAGCAGCTGAGAAGGTGGCCAAGCTTCCCCCAACGCTGCTAGTCTGTAAACATATTAATTCCTGAGGTTCTTCTCTGAATGCCTACTGCACACACAGAACCACCCGGCAGCAGTGACTCACTGAAGGGACATACCGAGCTCCAGGCCCCTCAAGGAGAAGCGGAGAGGGATGAGAGGAACATTTTATGACCAGACAGCAGAAATCAGCATCCTTTGGCCTTAGACAGGGGTTCACGGCCACACGGATACCAGGCCGGCAGCTGGATTCGTGATTCTAGGATCTGCTTCTATTTTCCAGGAATTTCAGAAAATGCAGTCCTGATTTCACTGCATTTTTGCCTAGCGCTTCCAGCATACTCCCACTCGTGCTGTGTATCTCACTACCAAGGAACAAAAATCAATACAGAAGAGCAGGGCACGTAACCCTGAAAGCGGCTGAAGGGGCCTCAAAAGTTGAGGGCCTTTCGCTACGTCTTGTGTCCTTCCTTCGTAAATCCTTCCTCTGGAAAGCCTGGAAGGCTGGGAGAGCACAAAGGCACTTATGGACTGCGGAAGGGACCGCACCAGGGCCCTAGCGTGGTCCTGGACCTGGAAACAGGGGATCCCCTGGATCTCAGCTCACCCAGGTCTCGGGCTGCCCTGGGTCTCAGGATCCCCTGGGTCTCGGGCTCACCCAGGTCTCGGGCCCACCCGGTCTCGGTCTGCCCTGGGTCTCGGGCTCACCTTCGTCTCCGAGGCCTTCAGGAGCTTCATGACCTCCCCTTCCCGGGCGTAATCCAGCGGCGTGTGGCCCATGTCGTTCTTCTGCAGGGGGTTGGCACCTGTGGGCAGGGAAGAGGTGCAGGGCTGAGAACAGGAGCGAGGCACCCCGGGAAGGGGTCCGGGTGGGGTGTCCTGCATCCGGAGCAGGGACCCCAGCAGGGTCCCCTGCGCCCGCTCCCGTCCCCGCCGCGGCGCAGGGGCCCGCGCGCCCCCACCCCTCCGTAACGGCGCTCCAATATCGGCCTAATCCCCCTGTTAACGGGGCTTTGACGACTTGACTAATTGCCGCAATAATTGACGGGACCTGAGCGCTCCGGGCCGGTCGATTCCCCACCTCAAGGACCGGCGGCAATAAACCCTCGCGCCGCAATAAATAACGGTGTCAGGGCGGCTTCCTAACGGGCGCGCGGGGGGCCAGCGGCTCCCCGGCGCCCGCCCTGACCCCGCGCCGGGCCCCGGCCACGCCGCCAAGGGCCCGCGGAGGGGACCCGACCTGCGCACGCTTAATAGGAGGCCATTTGTCACCTGCCACGAGCCGGCGGCGCCGCGGGACGGACACCTGGGCAGCTCCCGGGGCCGCGCGCGTTAGGAGGCCCCGGCTGATGGGCCTTGATAAATGGAGGCCGCGGCGGCGCCGCCCTCATCGGGGAAATATGCGGCGGCGAGCGGCGCCCGGGAACGCGGGGCGAGCGACGGGCCTCCATTTCTCACGTTTTATTAATGCCGCCCGCCTAACGGTGCGCGGCTCCGGCCGGCGGGCGCCGGGGCCTCGCTGTGCGGCTCGTGGGAGGCGCGAGGGACACGGGGACACCGCGGGAGGCCGCCCTCATGGTCCTCATGGCATGAGGAGGCCACCCTCATTGCACAAGGAGGCCGCCCTCATGCTCCTCATGGCACAAGGTCGCCCTCATGGTCCTCACTGCATCAGGAGGCCGCCCTCATGGTCCTCACGGTGTGAAGAGGCCGCCCTCATGGTCCTCATGGCACAAGGAGGTTGCCCTCATGCTCCTCATGGCACAAGGAGGTCACCCTCATGGTCCTCATGGCGCAAGGAGGCTGCCCTCATGCTCCTCATGGCACAAGGAGGTCACCCTCATGGTCCTCATGGCACGAGGAGGCCGCCCATGGCATCCACCCTGTTGAACGCGGAGCACCCTGTGCGGGTCCCAGCAGCTCCACCCTCACGGCTGGTGCTGGAGGCCGGTGGCAGCGATGGCCGGAGCCACTCGTGTCCTCAGCGAGCCCCTCCTCGGGCCTGCAGCACCTCCCAGCACCGCTCCGGCCACCTCAGCAGGGGACAGGGCTCCTCGAGGTGCCTCCGCCCGCCCGGCTCCTCGTCACCTCCCTCCTGGTGAGAGCAGCGCCCACGTCCAGCCCTCGCCCGCGGCGGCGGCGGCGCGAGCACGGGGCTGTGCTGACACTCAGCCACGGAGCCCGCCGGGGCCGAAGCCACCCCGGGTCACAGCACGGGCAAAACCCTCCCTTTTTGCCACCGAAAGGCAGGCGGAGGAGCCCGGCCACGGCCAAGCCGACGAGGCCCCGCCGGCAGGGCAGCTCCGAGGGGCTCCGCGCGGAGGGGGCAGCCCGGGCACGCTCAACGCCCTTTGCCACCCTTTGCGGTCACACCGGCGCGTCGCCCGCCGGCGTCCTCAGCCGTCAGCTCTGACAAGCACTGACACCGGCACGGCTCCACGGGGCTAGTTAGAGTAATAGGAGAGGACTCCCGTCCTGCCGAGCCGTCGCTGATCCAATTAACGCCGTCACCCCGTTTCTTTCCACTAACGTAGACCCGTCTGTAAATCAATACGGCCCGTGTCTCACTAGCACCTTTCAGCACGGAACATGAATATGGAAGTTGTCACTGCAGACGCTGATCCCGCCACCCTCGTCCCGCCTGCGGCTCCGGGAATGACACTACTCCATGGGCGCTCATGTCCAACACCCATCGGGGAAACGGGTGGCCCAAAGATCTAGTCCTGGTTCCTTCCGAGCCCGGTGTTACCCCCTTGATAACGGTCCGCAAACTGGACTGGCAATAGGGACCTGGGGACGGAGCCACCGTGGGCGGCTGCCTCCGAATGGGACCGGCACCGAGCTCCGAGGGCTAACCCTGCGCTAACCCTCCTGGGCCGTGTGGAGCAATCCCAACCCGGATCTCCTGTCCTCGTCTCCCAGTTCTCATGCAGTCCCAACCCGGATCTCCTGTCCTCRTCTCCCAGTTCTCATGCAATTCCAGCCTGGAGCTCCTGTCCTCATCTCCCAGTTCTCATGCAGTCCCAACCCGGATCTCCTGTCCTCGTCTCCCAGTTCTCATGCAGTCCCAACCCGGATCTCCTGTCCTCGTCTCCCAGTTCTCATGCAGTCCCAACCCGGATCTCCTGTCCTCATCTCCCAGTTCTCATGCAATTCCAGCCTGGAGCTCCTGTCCTCATCTCCCAGTTCTCATGCAGTCCCAACCCGGATCTCCTGTCCTCGTCTCCCAGTTCTCATGCAGTCCCAACCCGGATCTCCTGTCCTCGTCTCCCAGTTCTCATGCAATTCCAGCCTGGAGCTCCTGTCCTCATCTCCCAGTTCTCATGCAGTCCCAACCCGGATCTCCTGTCCTCGTCTCCCAGTTCTCATGCAATTCCAACCTGGATCTTCCGTCCTCGTCTCCCAGTTCTCCTGCAGCCTTTTCCTGCTGAAATCACGCTCCGTGCTTCCTTCCATTGCACGCCCATCCAGGGGGGACGCCGCCCCACTCCCCTCCTGCCCCCGAGGGCTGATCCCACCCTGGGCACAGTATCCGCTGCTCTCCAGACGTACAACTTGGGGTCTGCCTGTACTAAAGGCTGAGTCCCAGCGGTGATGTTACACACTACAGAAAATCAGTTGGCAGAAACCATAAATAAATTAATTGTACCAGCTGGCATACAGCTTTTAATGGAATTAAATGTCTCAATTTAATAGGGAAAACAGAATATGAGGATTTTGCTTCTGAAAGACTGATCAGCGCGGAGACAAGGATGCGACCAGCTAAGAAAAGCAGGAAAGACCCTAAGTGCAAACCCCACAATGTTAATTAACTGTTAATGAACGGAGACGGAGAGAGACTTCCTAAAGCAACTATCCGGACGAGGCCCAGGAGCAGCAGGGAGCCGCGGCCGGAGCAGCAGAGCCTCTTGGTGACGTCCTCACCCAGGGAGCAGCCTGCAAGGGGGAGCAGGGCAAGGCCAGCGAGGAGGAACGCCGCGGCACCGCGGATCCCGCGGGAAATACGGGCCCCTGGAGCAAGCGCGCGGACAACGGGGCATCGCGGGCTAAACCCCACACTACGTATTGACAGGGTTTTATAGGGAGGGGATGGGAGACTGAAAAAGAACAAACCCTGCGAGCGTCAGGAGGAGGTGGGGAGCAGGACAGGACGATTCACAGACCGGACATGGTTTCATAAACGAGCCCCTTGCCCCAAGGGTTCCTTCCGAGACGTTCCCACATTCAAACTGCTGCTTCCAGGAGACAAGCGCCTCCAACTGCAATGGGGCAATAAAAGCAGCCCTGAAACAGAAATGAGGATTAGCGAGTGCCAGACCCGGAGAGCGGACAGTTCGGAAGGAGGTTGAACGTGCAATGGCCAAAGCACCGAGCACCTCCTGCTCGTCACCTCCCGGAGAACACGGCACGGGACGAACTCGTGAAAGAGGGGGAAAAGAGAGCCGGGAGCTCCGGGCGACGCGGGACGGCTGCACGTGGGGAGAGGGGGGCCCTGAGCGGGGCTGCGGCTCCGGAGCCCGCGGGGACCGAGAGGCAAAGCCACGGAGGAGGAGGAGGCACCCAGAGCCAGGGCCTCCAGGTCCGCCGGGGCCCGCGCTCGTCCCTCTGCTCTGGCCCCGATCCGCCCAAAGGAGTCAGTCGTGCAGCCAGCCCGGACGGCGGGCGGGGAGCAGAGGGGCCGTGGGGCGCCCACGGAGCCGAGACGCACCCCGGGGGTCTCCACTCGCAGCCCGGGACTCGCTCGATCACAGCAGGGACCCTGCGGGCCGGGGCAGGGGGCGAATACGGGAGCCACGTGTGCAGGCTAGGCTTGCGTGGGGCACCACCGCTGCCACGTGGCACCGCGTGGCACCGCGTGGCACCGCGTGGCACCGTGTTGCACCTTGTGGCACCGAGTGGCACCGCCCGGCCCTGCTCTCTAGACTTGGACCCATCACGGCCGCACTGGCCCCACGCCAGGACGGGCCTCCCGCAGCACAGGAGGGCCCTGCTCTTTGCACCGTCGCTCGGGGTCCAAAGGCCCTTCCTCTTCGGCACGGGGTGCAGCACGAGCGGCCCCCGCCGCCGCGTCCAGCTCGGCTCAACCCTGGCGCCACCTCCCACCTACCCAAGCAGAGAACCCCCTGCACGGGCGCCCACGAGGCCACGGGGAGCGGTGCAGACGGAGCCCTCGCCCTCCCCACGGCACCCACGCCGCCCTCCCGTCCCCTCTGTGCCCAGAAACACCCACGAGGGTTGCACCCGCGCCCCATGGGGAAGCTCTTCCCGAGGCGCCGCGCGCGGCCCCGTCCTGCGCCCGCCACGGCGGGAAGCTGCACGCGCCGCCGCCGGATCATCGGCTTCCCAGGGCCGGTCCCCCGGGACGGTCATTACTGCTCCGCGCGGCCGGGAGAGGAGCTCGCCGCCGTCGGACAGAGGGGGTCGATACGCCGGCCCAGAACATATTGAGCCGCGGCGCTCGCAGACTCTATTGCGCTATTTAATCATCTTTTGCAAAATTTACAGTGCAGCAGCGGGGATCGATACGGAGCTTATCACAGCGCCGTGCAAAGACGGGCACGGAGAGGAGGCGCCCGGCAGCACGGCTGGGATAGCAGTGCGAGAGCAGGGGCCGCCAGCGGGCAGGCCCCGTCTGGAGCCCGGGGACGCCGAGCACGGGCACCGCGCTCCGAAGCGCCCATCCGACCCTCGGAGGCTCCGCGGGGACGCCTGTCCCGACGCCGGTGTTCCCAGCGACCGGCGCCTCCTCCCTGCGTTCCCGCTGCTCCTCGTGCGTGCCCGAGCTCACGCACCGCTCACACCGACCCACTGAGACCCGATCCCAGGGCCGGGGACGGCGGCCGGGGCACACGGACTGCGGCTGGAGGTGCACCGAGCACAACACCCACGTCAGCGCTCCCATGCTGGAGGCAGACAGAGTCCCGGGAGGGCTGAGGCTGGAGGGACCTCCAGGGATGCCCCAGTGCAGCCCTGCTCCACAGGGACACCCAGAGCACGGGGCACCCGGGCGCAGCCAGGCGCCTGGGGACATCTCCAGAGCAGGAGCCTCCCCAGCCTCTCTGGGCAGCCTGGGCCAGAGCTCCGGCACCCTCACACCAAACAAGTTCTTCCTCCCATGGACACGGAGCTGCCTGCGCTTCAACTGGGGCCC
>PTEX01000173.1:92283-112141 GCA_003342815.1 Eudromia elegans
ACCTGCCGCCCATGGCCCCCCTTGGGGTCAGCCCTGCTGCGCGCTGAACATCCACCCAACCCAACGCAACCCAACGCAACCCAATGCAACCCAACGCAACCCAACCCAACGCAACCCAAGCCAAGCCAAGCCAAGCCAAGCCAAGCCAATCCAACCCAACCCAACCGAATCCAACCCAACCCAACCCAACCCAAGCCCCCGAGTCCTCGTGCTGCGGAACAGCCCCGGCCCGGCCACGGCGCACGCGCGGCCGTCCCGGTAGGATCCGAAGGGACCCGCTAGCACCGAGCGGGAGGTGCCGCAGGCCGCGTCCGCGCTGCCCTGGTCACCGCTGCACCCAGCGGCTGCGGGCGCCGGGGCCGCGGACCCGCGCGCCTGCCCCAAGGCAGCGTGCAGCACTAGTGCGGCTGGGGCAGGCAGGGCACGCAGCACGCCGGCTCATGCGGCCTCACGCTCGCTCACACTTGTTCACCCTCGCTTACATGGGCTCACACTTGCTCACATTCACTCACACTCGCTCACATTGGCTCACGCTTGTTCACGCTTGCTCACATTGGCTCACACTTGGTCACCCTTTTTCACATTCGCTCACACTTGTTCACACTCGCTCACACTCACACGGGCTCATGCTTGTTCACACTCACATTGGTTCACATTGGCTTACACTTGTTCACACTTGCTCACACTTGTTCACCCTTGCTTACCTTGGCTCACACTTGCTCACATTCACTCACACTTGCTCACATTGGCTCACGCTTGTTCATGCTCGCTCACATTGGCTCACACTTGGTCACACTTGTTCACATTCGCTCACATCCACTCACACGGGCTCATGCTTGTTCACACTCACATTGGTTCACATTGGCTCACACTTGCTCATACTTGTTCATACTCGCTCACATTGACTCACACTTGCTCACATTTGTTCACATTGGCTCACACTTGTTCACACTTGCTCACATTGGTTCACATTGGCTCATGCTTGTTCACACTTGTTCACCCTCGCTCACATTGGTTCACATTGGCTCACGCTTGCTCACACTTGTTCACACTGGCTCACACTTGTTCACACTCACTCACATTGGCTCACATTGCCTCACACTCACTCACATGGGCTCATGCTTGTTCACACTCTCTCATAATGGTTCACATTGGCTCACACTTGCTCATACTTGTTCACACATGCTCACATTGACTCACACTTGCTCATACTCGCTCACATTGGCTCATGCTTGCTCACACTTGTTCACACTCGCTCACATTGGTTCATATTGGCTCACACTTGGTCACACTTGCTCACATTTGCTCACACTTGGTCACATTCACTCACATTCACTCACACGGGCTCATGCTTGTTCACACTCACATTCGTTCACATTGACTCATATTTGCTCATACTTGTTCACACTCGCTCACATTCACTCACATTGGCTCACACTTGCTCACATTGGTTCACATTGGCTCATGCTTGTTCACACTTGTTCACCCTTGCTCACATTCGCTCACATTGGTTCACATTGGCTCACGCTTGCTCACACTTGTCCACCCTCACTCACACTCGCTCACATTGGCTCACACTGGCTCACACTTGTTCACACTCGCTCACATTGGCTCACACTCACTCACACGGGCTCACACTTGCTCACACTGGCCCACGCCGCCTCCTCGCTCGAGGCCATGACCGCCCGCTCGCAGCGGGGGCCCCGTGGCCGTTTGGTGGCACTACCAGCAGAACTCCCAGTCCCAGAGCAGGACAGCCGGCGGCCGTGTCCCGCTCCCGCTGGCACGCGGGTCCCGGCGGCAGCGCCGGCTCCGCGCGGCCCCGCAGCTCCAGGAGCAGCTTCCGCACGCGCCGCAGGCCGAGGGGACAGCACGTAATGACAGCGGGGCGCCCAGCGGCGCCCGGCCGCGCGCCCGCCTCGCTCCGGGCCCAACACAAAGCGCTCGCCATCGATCGCGCCCGCGGCAGCCACCGCCGCGCCCCGCGGGCCCGGCTCCCACCCACTCCCTCTCACAAACGCTGACACTTGTGGTGTCAGCGCGGGTCAGGAGGCTGCGAAATGTCACCAGCAACCGCCTGAGAGGACAACAGAGCGGGGCCGAGGGCTCGCGGTCCGCTGGGCACACACATGCTGACCACGGGGGAGAAGGTCCCGGCGGGGTCACCAGAGCCGCTCAATGGCCACAAAAGGCCGGGCCGGGGCGAGGGGCGAGCGCGGAGGGGCGGCCGGTAAGACAAAACCGCCCGCGCAGGGGGCAGTTGTTTTAGCACAGAGAAGGCCTCGGCCCTTAATGGCTTTGGCCCCGAGGGCAGCGCAGGAGCGCAGGAAGCGCGCGCCGGAGCAAATGGGCACTTAGGGAAAGGCAGGTGTAGGGAAGTGTAACGGAGGGGCCTGTTCCACGTCAGCAAGCAGGAAACATCCGAGTCGGATGTCAGCGCTGCGCTGCTCGTGGGCACATCATTACCCTCACAAAGGGCCGGGGCGGCGCAGGGCTGCGCCCGTCGGGGCTGCGGCTGCAGCGGGGTCTGCCGCAGCGCAGCGGCTCCTCCGCGCCGCTCCAGCGCTCCCACGGCGCCGGGCAGGCATTGTGGTGGGGCTGCAGTGGGGCAGGTGCTGCAGTGGGGCAGGTGCAGCAGCGGGGCAGGCACTGTAGCGGGACTGGGGCTGCAGCGGGGCTGCAGTGGGGCAGGGGCTGCAGCGGGGCAGGCACAGCAGCAGGGCTGCAGTGGAGCACGTGCTGCAGCGGGGCTGCAGCGGGGCAGGCGCTGCAGTGGGTCAGTGGTACAGTGGGGCTGCAGTGGAGCACGTGCTGCAGTGGGGCTGCAGCGGGGCAGGCGCTGCAGTGGGTCAGGTGGTACAGTGGGGCTGCAGTGGAGCACGTGCTGCAGCGGGGCTGCAGCGGGGCAGGCGCTGCAGTGGGTCAGTGGTACAGTGGGGCTGCAGCGGGGCACGTGCTGCAGTGGGGCTGCAGCGGGGCAGGCGCTGCAGTGGGTCAGGTGGTACAGTGGGGCTGCAGTGGAGCACGTGCTGCAGCGGGGCTGCAGCGGGGCTGGTCCTGCAACAGGGCAGATGCAGCAGTGGGGCTGCAGTGGGGCAGGTGCAGCAGTGGGGCAGGTACAGCAGCAGGGCTGCAGTGGAGCACGTGCTGCAGCAGGGCTGCAGCGGGGCAGGCGCTGCAGTGGGTCAGTGGTACAGTGGGGCTGCAGTGGAGCACGTGCTGCAGTGGGGCTGCAGCGGGGCAGGCGCTGCAGTGGGTCAGGTGGTACAGTGGGGCTGCAGTGGAGCACGTGCTGCAGCGGGGCTGCAGCGGGGCAGGCGCTGCAGTGGGTCAGTGGTACAGTGGGGCTGCAGCGGGGCAGACCTGCTGCTGGGCCCAAACACGTCCGTGGCCTCCGTGCAGCCCCTCCATGCTGGCTGCAGCAGCCCTTGCCTCCCTGCGCGCACCCACGGAGGGCAGAGCCGGGCGCAGGGGAGCCCCGGGTGCCTCGGGCCCTCCGCCAGCCCCGTGCAGCCCGGCCAGGCTGCAGCCGCTCGCCCAGTGCCCGTCCTTGCAGGGTAACGATGGCAATGGATGGAAAGCAGAGCAACGGGTTTGATCCCACAGTTGTGCCCTGCAGACGAGGCAGGACTAGAGAGCTCTGCAGGTCCCTGCCAAGCCGAATCAGCCCCAAGGCCTTCGGATTTTCCGCAGAGCTGTTAAACCAGAGATGATGGAAGGCGGTGGAGCAGGAGCCAGGACAAGGGGGCTCTGTGATCTACCGGGGGCACCCGCAGCAGCTCTTGCACTAGAAGCTGCAGTGCAGGACACACCAGACACAGCTTTAACTCACAGGGCTCCGCACAGGGTCTTTCCACCCTACCCTGCTTGTTATCCACCTAGGCAAGCCTGGCGGCAGGAAACGCTCTCCTCCTGCATGCCCGGGGCAGAGGGGCCCACCTGCAGTGGTGCAGAGGTGCAGGGCACGCTGCAGCCCTGCAGCAGGCGGCTCACGCGCAGGCGTCTGCTGCTCCGCGAGGGAGCCGCGCTGCCGGGGCCGAGACACCGGCAGCACCGCGGGCTGCGGCGGCACCGCGGGCTGCGGCGGCACCACCCGAGGGCTTCGCTCCGCCCGCAACACCGGGGCTCGCACCCTGCCCCGGGCAGCCCACGCAGGCACAACAGCGCAGGAAGCACAACCAGGGGGGGCAGCGAAACATTCCCGACGCAGGGGTCCGTCCCTGCGGAGACCTACGGGCCCACAGGGGCGAACGGGAGCCCGGGAAGCGACACGCGGAGAGGCGCGGGCGAGCGCGGGGAGCCGCGGCGCGGGGCCTCACCTCCGTCCAGCAGCAGCTTCACGGCGACGCCGTCGTCGGCCAGCACGGCGTAGTGCAGGGCCGTGCAGCCCCTGAAGCTGGCCCGCACGTTGAGGCGGTTGCTGAAGTCGTCCTCGCGGGCGATGAGCACTGCGGGCAAAGGGGAAGCTCAGGGGTGCCCGGGGCAGAGCCCGGCCCGCCGGCGCCCGCCCGCCCGCCCTCGGGGACCCCCCGCCCGGGGCAGGTCCGAGCGAAGGCCGCGCTCTGCTGCCCTCCGGCTCCCGCCCGCTGCGTTTGGGCTGCTGGAAACCCGGGCTTCGACCCCTGCGTGCTTGGGCACCCGCACGGTTCCCTCCACGATGGGCCCCGCTCACGGTAACACGCTCGACAGCTCATTAAAAACTCTGGAATCCCCTAAGTAAATCCTAAGTAAATGCAATTACAGCGAGCCCCGGCAGGTTTAGTGCCACCAGACCTGGAGGCTGTGACGTTCCCTGCGAACAGAAATTGATGCTTTCCAAAATTAATTACTATCTGCTCTTCCCCTGAGCTTTGACACCAATGAACGTGGGCCCTGGGCAAGGGGAGAAGGAGCACGAGTTGTGCTGGGGGGCCCAAGCAGAGCCCCTCCGCACCCAGGAACGCAGCGTGTCCGGCCCTTCTCGTGGGGCCACTGGGCACAGGGGCAGGGCCAGCGCTGCCCCCCGCGCAGGACGGGCTCCTCGGAGCCCCCCGGGCAGGGCAGCCCCGCGTTGGAACCGCAGCGACTCCAGGAGCCCCACGACCGCCCCGGCTCCGGCGGGCCTCTCCGCGGGCATCCAGGCTGCCTATGTATATTTATTTATTTGTCGTCATTTCCTACCCAGGGAGGGGCTGGATAATGAACTGCGTGCGTCAGGGAAGATGAATCTGAGATACTAGGGAGCAGTGCAGTAAAGAGATTAAAGTGTTATTATTGTTGGGTTTTTTTCCCCCATGGTCCGTTGTGACAGCTCGGCCGTCATCTGTAAAAAATGTCTCAGAGAGAGATAATCATCGGAAACTCAATAAAGCGTCAGGGGAAGCCTCGTCTGCCATCAATCACCGGGTGCCTGGAAATTTTCAGCCCTCTGTCTCCCTTCCTGCCATCCATATAAATGTCTGTAATATATTTTGCGCAGTGCTCGTGGAGCGTACCCTCTCCATTCGGGTGTTTTTATGAAAAAATATTTATACACCGAATATGTAAATGGGTGGGGAGGAAAAAAAAAAAAAAAACAAAGGCAGTTTCGCTCTCCCCCCTCTCTTCTTTAAAATGCAACTGAATTTATTCTTTTTAATAAAACATGTCAAGCAAAGAATTAATGCAACTTCTTGCTGAATGGCCTTATCTTTTCCTCAGCCCCAAAATATATAGCATTAGGGCGGGCTGAACGCAGACAGAAACGATTAACTTTACTGGCTGATCCACTTTGTCTCAACAAACTCCGGGCGCGTGCCTTATGGGTCGGCGTTCCGTAGCTCGTTTTCCGGGGTGGCTCCGTGCACGCTGCACTCGCTGCTGCACCGGGGAGCGGGGCCGGGATGGGAGCGTTCCCAAATGAAACCGGCCCTGCTGGACCCGGTCCCTATGGGAGGGGGCCCAAGGCCACAACGTCCCCGGCTGCTCTGCGATTCGCAGGGAGCTTCCAGCTTCTCCCTCGGAGCTCCCTGGGTGTCCCCGAGCGGGTGGCCGCCCAGCCCTGTGCGTGGGCACAAGGGGACTTGGGGACACCGGAGCGCGGGAGGTGACACCCCAGGCCGAGCCGTGCCCCAGCGAGGAGGCAGTGCCGCGGGGGGACTTGAGCCCTCGCTGGTCGGGAAAGGAGACCAAGTGACAGTGCAGAACCCTGCCCAGCCCACGCGGAGGCTGCCAGGGCCGCCGGCTCCCGGCCGGATCCCAGCCGCCGTCATTGGCGGGCACTGCAGGGCCGGCGGCTTTGCGTCCCCTGGACGGGCCCTCCTTCGTGTCTGTCCCCTTCATCTCTTTCTATCTGTCTCTGCGGTGCACGCGGGGCTGCCCCGAGCGCCCTCCTCGCTGCACGCGGGTCAGCGGGACGGGGCGCCCAGCAGAGCTCTGCGCCCTGGTCGGGCCGTATGGGAACGTGTTACGGCCCGGACATTGAAGGATTGCCTCTCATAACCACCTGCACAGCGTTCCCCGGGTCTCCGGACACACACCCACTCGTGCGCCATCAGCTACCCTGCATTTCCATGGAAACTGAAGGTAGTTCTAAAATATATACATATAGAAGAGGAGAAACGTCCCCTTCCAAGCCCGAACGCGGGTTCTGCGGAAGCGCGGCCCCCCGGGCACGGGATTACCTTCCAGGGAGTGCAGGCCTTTCTCCTTGGCAGTCTCGTAGACGCTGCTGAACTCGTCGCCAAGGTTGGGGTCGGCGCCGGCGGCCAGCAGGACCTTCAGCACGCTGCTCCGCGCAGGGGGAGACACGGGAGGCAGCGGGTGAGCGCGGCACGGCACGGCACGGCCTGCGGGGCCGGGCAGCGGCCGGGACCCGCCGCGCTCACCGCCGGCAGCGACCCAGCGAGACGGTTTAACAAACGGAGCAACAGGGCAGCCTGGTCTATACATAAGAGGTATATATACATAAGAGGCTCCCGCGGGAACCGCGGCTGCCAAAACCCCTCGCCCCGAGAGCAGGCGACTCCCAGCAGGCACCCCGACCTCCTGCAGCCCCAGGCTGCGCCGTGCAGGACCCGCACGGGGCACCTCGGCTCCCGCTTTCCATGCACCGCCCAGGCCTTTCACTCGGGCAAATCCTAGATTCCGCAGCACCGCTGCGAGCGGCTCCAAGGCAGGGGCAGGGCCCCGTCCTGCCGCATCCCGGGTCCCCGGCAGCGCGGGGCCGCTCCAGTGCATGCAGCGAAACGGGTGCCCATGGAGGCAAACCCCGACGCACAGGTCCTGTGATCCCGGCCGGCGAAGGAGGGCAAGGACGGGACGGGGTCCGCTCCGCCCGTCCTGGCTCTGGGATCTGCATAGGAAGCGGGGCAGGGAAGGGGAGCCGAGGCACGGTGGGGAATCCCTGCAGCCATTCCCATGGGGAAGGCATGGGGAAGGACAAGGATCCAGCCCTGGCCATGGCCGGAGAAGGGATGGGCAAGAAGTCAAAGCGTGAAAGGAAAATGGGAGAGAGGAGCTGGGTGGAGGCTGCGAGCGGCTCAGGGAGGCACCGGGGAGCAAATTCCCTAGGAAGGAGGATCATGGAGAGTGGGGAGGCCAAGGCAGGAGCTTCCACGACGGAGTGAATGAGCAAGCAGGATCATCTCCCAGCCACTGTCGGGACACGTCGGGTGAGAACGGGAGCGTTTCCAGCACGGAGCACTGGGGATGCCCTGCAGGAATGCGTGCACAGAGGGATCTCTGCAAAGAGCAGCCATGGACGGGGCAGCTTCCGTGCAGGACCGCATCCATGTAGAGGCGCCTCTGCTCCCGCAAACGGTGCCGGCCTCTTCACGGCAGAGCTCTGCTGCTGCTCCAGCGACGGCACGAACCGGGGGCTCCCCGTGCGCGTGGAACGGGGGCTCGGTTCCTGCAGACACACCGAGCGTGCGCAGCTAGGGAGAGCAGCCCCTGGCCGCCCTGCTCACGCAGGCCACAAACCCTCTGCTCCAAAACGGGCCCTTGTCCGGGAGAATCGAGGAATCATTTTAAGTGGCTCTCGGAATGCAGAGGCCCGAGAGCCTTCCACAACGCACGGGGAGCCCAGCATGGAGCCACCATGAGCCGAGGAGGCTGCAGAGGAGGGTCCCGGCCCAGCACGGGCTCCAGCAGCACCACACTAGGCACCAGGCAAGGACACAAGAGCAGGAAAAGGGTCTCTGCAGCCTGGAAAAAGGCAGGAGTGCAGCCAAACCTGCCGCTGGCACGCAGCATTTCATCCGGCGGCCGCTGGCGACCGACGGAGTCATTAATGCAACGTCTCCAAAATCCCATTAAACCTACGGACTGTCGCTGCCGACCGCGAGCGAGGGCTGGGGCAGTGGGCAGCAGGCAGGTCGCAGACCCCGGCAGCAGAGGCTGGAGCGCGCGGGGCCGCGGCTTGGCAGAGCGGGGCTTTGGGGCCCCCGGGTTGTGTTCTCTTAACCCCACAACTCTGATTCCAGCTGCCCATGTGGCGGCCTCCTCGCACCTCAAAGCGGCGCTGGGCTGCTCGTTGAGGCACCAACAGCACAAAAAAACACCTGAAGAAGAACGAAATGACTAGAAAATGACCCAAAATCACATGTGCATGTCACAAGGCAGAGAAAGACCCGGCTCCCCTAACTCCAGTGCATCCCGCCGGGATCACCACCACGAAGCAGGGCCACGACGCCCGTGCCCGGCCACAGAGCCCTGCTGCCAGGGCAGTGTGTGGGATCAGCTCCGGCCCCGCGCCGGGAGCAGGGTCCAACCCCGCAGGGCGCCGGGCTCGCGCTCCCGGTCACCTCCATGCGTAGTTACTCCGGTACGGACAAGCCCTGCTGAGCTCTAGGTATTCAAGGGCTTCCCAATTCCAATCCCAAGTCAATATTCATCCAAAATGTGGGAAAAGCAAACACTGCCGGCCCACCGCACCGAGGGCTGCCCGGGCTCCTCTCGCCAGACAGCCAAGCAGGACACAGGGCAGCCCGTAAGGAGGGGGCAGCCCGGGGCCCTGACGGCCGGGATGTGTTCATCAGCATTTCCACCTGCGCTCAGGCCCGGTTCTAGGTAATCCCTGCACCGTGAGCAGCCTTCCTGCCCGTCTCCGCTCGCCTTTGGCCGGTCGGGAAGCCCCGTTCTGCTCCACCGCTCACTTGGAATGGTCAACAGCCGTCACACTCCAGTGCTGGCCATTGTCCCCCCGGCAAAGGTGGGAGGCTCCGCGCCGCGGCCGGGCAAACAGCGGGGCCGCCGCTGCCCGCACATCAAAGTTAAACAAACAGGCCCCGCGCCCCTCTTAAGGGGGTCCCCGAGGAGGTCACGACTTGCAGCTTGTCATAGCACACATCAAAGTTGGCACCACACACGAACTCAGCACATGGATGCGAATCGTGTCGCCCGAGAGCGGATATCTCGCTTTTGTGCCTCGCTTTAATCCTGTGTTTTCCCAAGTAATTAGGCTTTTTTGCTTATGAACTTGTGACTAAGTAAAGCAGCCCCGAGAGGGTGTAACATCAAAGCTCATTCTCCCGCCTGTCCCACGTTTACTAAAATTGGATTTCTCTTTCTCTCTTTTTTTCCTTAAATAAAAAAAAAAGCCTAATTGAATTTAGTTGTAGACTGAATATATTTAAGAGCGCCCTTAAAAGGTTACAAGAAGCCACAGCGATCATCATGGGAACGGAGCGCGAGGGCTCCGCATTCCGCCCCGCCGGTTCAAAGGCCCCGCGTGAAAGGCCGCCAGCGGCCCCACACGCTGGGAGGCACCGAGCGGCCCCTGCGGAGCCCTGCGGCCTCGGCGCCCGTTCCCGGGCGGCTTCCCGGCCGCAGGGACACCCAGGGCTGCTCGCCCGCCATGGGAGCGCCCGGGCTGCTCGGCGCGGGGCTGCCGGGCTCGCTCCGGAGCACGAACACGCATGGAAAAGGTCCCTCGTGTTCAGCCACCCCGAAGGTGCTCAGCTGCCACGGAGAGGCCTCGGAGCTCAGGGGGACCCAGGGGCACCCGGGAGGGACCTCCCGCCCCGGGATGATGGCGCACGGCGAGACGAACGTACCTGGCGTTCCTGTTGATGGCTGCCACCATGAGCGCCGTCCAGCCCAGCCCGTGCCTCGCGTTCACGTCCGCGCCGTCCAGCAGCAACCTGCACGGACACGGAGAGGGACGTGGAGAGGGTCAGCACGGACACGGAGCGAGCCAGCACGGAGAGGGACATGGAGAGGGTCAGCATGGACACAGAGCGAGCCAGCATGGAGAGGGACATGGAGAGGGTCAGCACGGACACAGAGCGAGCCAGCACGCAGAGGGACATGGAGAGGGTCAGCATGGACACGGAGAGGGTCAGCGCAGACATGGAGAGGGTCAGCACGGACACGGAGAGGGTCAGCACGGACACGGAGCAAGCCAGCATGGAGAGGGACATGGAGAGGGTCAGCATAGACACAGAGGGGGTCAGTATGAACACGGAGCGAGCCAGCACGGAGAGGGACATGGAGAGGGTCAACACAGACATGGAGGGGCCTGCATGGAGAGGGACATGGAGAGGGTCAGCACGGACACAGAGAGGGTCAGCACGGACACGGAGGGGGTCAGCACGGAGAGGGACATGGAGAAGGACAGCAAGGATATTGAGAGGGATGTGGAGAGGGTCAGCATGGACATGGACACAGAGAGGGTGAGCACAGAGACGGACACAGAGAGGGGCAGCACAGAGAAGGACACAGACAGGACCTCCCCAGTGCACAGGGGGCAGTGACACAGAGGGCTGCTTCAAGGGCACTTGTGGCAGTGCCACCCCAAATACTTTCTCATCACAGAATCCCAGGAGGGCTGAGGCTGGAGGGACCTCCAGGGATGCCCCAGTCCAACCCTCTGCTCCACAGGGACACCCAGAGCACGAGGCACCCGGGCGCAGCCAGGCGCCTGGGGACATCTCCAGAGCAGGAGCCTCCCCAGCCTCTCTGGGCAGCCTGGGCCAGGGCTCCGGCACCCTCACACCAAACAAGTTCTTCCTCCCATGGACACGGAGCTGCCTGCGCTTCAACTGGGGCCCGGTGCCCTTGGCCTGCCACTGGCCACCACCCAGGAGGGTTTGGCCCCCTCCTCCCTACACTCTCCCCGCAGGGATTTGCACATGTTGAGCAGCTCCCTCTGGGGCTTCTCCTGCCCACGCTCAACAGGCCCCGCTCGCTCAGTCCTTCCTCCCATGGGAGATGCTCCAGCCCCTTCCTCCTCCTCGTTGCTCTGCGCTGGCCCCTCTCCAGCAGCTCCACGTCCCTCCTGTCCTGGGGAGCCCAGAGCTGCCCCCAACACTCCAGACGTGGCCTCCCCAGCGCTGAGCAGAGGGGCAGGATCCCCTCCCTCGTCCTGCTGCCAACGCTGCTCCTGGKGCAGCCAGGAGCCCATGGGCCTCCTTGGCCACRAGGGCCCRTTGCTGCCTCGGGGGGCACCTGGTGTCCCCAGGACTCCCAGATCCSTCTGCGTGGAGCTGCTTCCCAGCAGGGCAGCCCCTCACCTGTGCTGGGGCCTGGGGTTATTCCTGCSCAGGGGCCCTCAGGAGCCTCCCGGGGAYCTYGCCGGGCTCTGCTCTCCCCCCGCAGCACTTGGTAGCAGCCGGGTTTGGGCTGGTTAAAGCCAGGCCCGAGTTGCTGTCCCCAAGCCCGTGCCGGGGACGCCGCCCCGGGGTGCACAGCCCAGACCTGCCGCCCGCGGCCCCCCTTGGGGTCAGCTCAGTTCAGCCCCGTCCAGCTCAGCCCAGCTTGGCCCAGTTCGGTTCCGCTCAGTTCTGCCCAGCCCAGCTCAGTTCGGTCCAGCTCAGCCCGGTTCGGTTCCACTCAGTGCAGCCCAGCTCGGTTCAGCTCAGCTCGGCCTGGTTCAGTTCCGCTCAGTCCAGCTCGGCCCAGTTCGGTTCCGCTCAGTTCAGCCCAGCCCAGCTCAGTTCAGCTCAGCTCAGTTCAGCTCAGCTCAGTTTGGCCCAGCTCAGCCCGGTTCGGTTCCGCTCAGTTCAGCCCGGCCCAGCTCAGTTCGGTCCAGCTCGGCCCGGTTCGGTTCCGCTCAGTTCAGCCCCGCCCAGCTCAGCCCAGCTTGGCCCGGTTCGGTTCCACTCAGTTCAGCCCAGCTCAGCTCAGCCCAGCTTGGCCCGGTTCGGTTCCACTCAGTTCAGCCCAGCTCAGCTCAGCCCAGCTCAGCCCGGTTTGGTTCCACTCAGTTCAGCCCAGCTCAGCTCAGTTCAGTCCAGCTCGGCCCGGTTCGGTTCCACTCAGTTCAGCCCAGCTCAGCTCAGCTCAGCCCAGCTCGGCTCACCTCCATGCCAGCCCGAGGGGTTTCGTAGCTTTGTGTGAAAGGGAGCAAACGACAGGGACCCCAAAAGCAGAAGGCATCAAACCACCCTGGGCCTGTTTGTGCCTCCACCTCTCCCTGGCATCTCCAACTTTGCTCCGAACCCTTTTTGGCCTTTTTTTTTTAAATTATTACTATTCAGACTCTAGCACAGCAGAAGGCCTCCCTACCGTTCCCGCAGCCTCTAACGCACAGCACCAGCACGGCTGCTCTTAGCACCGCATCCAGGAGCACCCTCTGAAAGGGCTTTTCTCAAGGGCGGACGAACTCACCCACCCTCTGTCGTGTCTGACCATGGGATTTGGCCAACGCTTCCTGCCCTTCCCGCCCGACGGGAGGCGTCCGGGTGACCAGGACTGCCCGCGCTCTCCGACGCCGTGAGCCTGCCCTGGTGGGAGCTCCAATGAGGAGGGAGCAGCAGCTGCAGGAACCATTTCCCTTCCCGCAGGTAGAACGAGCTTAGAGCGGAGCCTGAGCCAGCGAGACCGGGACAAACCTTCCGTGGGTCCAAGAACCCCCTCAGGAAAGACACAGGAGCAAAGGCTGCCTCCGGCTCCGCAGCCCCTCCTCGCCGTGCCCAAGCGCTGCCTCAACCCCCGCGGCACCGGCTGCTGCCCGGGATCTCCGGAGTCTTTCCAGACACACGGCGGGGATTCGGGGCTGCACATCACGCCCCTCGCTGCTCGCAGGCACCGGAGCCCAACCCCGCACACCAAGCGCTGACGCAAGGCTGAACCCCAACCCCCTGAGCCTGTCAGCTCTATGGGGTTTAGCCTTTACTCAATAACTGCAAATTCAAGAGGAGTCTTGAGACAGCCACAAACCCCCCTGCGAGCACGGCAAGCGACCTGACCAAGCCGACGTGCCCCGGCAGAGGCGGAGGGGAGGCAGCCGGGAGCCGTCCCCAACGCGCTTCGCTCCGCACGGCCACGCACGGGGGACGCCGAGGCCTTTGGCCCCGGCCCTGCCCTGTGTTGGAGGCCGAGCTCCAGGCTCAGCACAGCGTGCAGCTCCTGCCCGTGCGGAGGCGGCCGCTCCGCTCCGAGCCCCGCGCGCTGCCGGGACCCACGGATGCGCTCTCCGGAGGGCTCTTCCCCTCGGGAACGCTCTGCCAGGGCACCGAGCGCCGGCTCATCCCCGTTCCTACACCAAACACTTCGAGCCCCATCCCCGTCCCGCTGCCCAAGCCCCTGGCACCCGGCGCGTGCGGCAGGAAGGATGCCGGGGTCGCTGCCGCCCGATTCGATTACAGCCGCGGAGCTGGGATATTAGAATCAATCAAGCAATTTCCCATTCGGGAATCTAAATAATCGCCAGCATCTGGAATGCCACAGGAGCAGGCCGAGCGCGGAGCCGCACCGGCATCAGACCATGCAGCATAATATGCATTGACATTTCATTTAGGAGCAGGATTTCTTTATTTATTTTGTTTTAGAAATCACTGCAAGACGCTCAGCAACTTAACAGATTTTCTAGACAACTGAACTTTATGTTCAGGGTCTTCAAGCCCATCATTAATTTTTCCCCCGTCTGATTTAATGATATGACAATCGATAAAGCGACGACCACCGCTCAGATCCCAGACAGGCAAACGCATTTAGCAGCAGGAGTATTTTTTCTGTTTAATCCAATCAGGCTCCCTGATCAATGCGTAGGTTGTTTAGCCGCGTTTTAACCAAAGAAGGGCCAGGGCGCTCACGCCACCCTCCTAAGCAGCTCCCTCGGCACCGCATCCAGCGCTGGGCACAGGACAAGCCTGGTCCTCATGGGCACCAACACGGGTGGGTGACACCGCGGTCTGGCTGAAGAGCACGGAGCTCCTCCTGCCCTCGGGCGGGTGTCATATATTAAGGATTTCATAAAAGGCAACGCAAGGTGTGAAATCCTTTAGCCTGCTCGTGGGTGGGCCCCCACTAGAGAACTGCATTGAGCACAGGCCGGAGAGGCCAAGGGGAACGGGGCGAGCGCCAGACTCGCGACGCTCGCCCGCTCGCAGCCAGCCTGAGCTTGCCCCCATCTGGAACCACGACCGACTCCAGCTCCGCGGAGCCTGGAGGCCCCATCTTCCCCATCGCCGCTTCGCACCGGACTCCCGTGAGGAGGTTTGGGGTGGGAAGCTCCGGGCACCGGAGGAGCGGGAGCGGAGCCGCCGGGCAGGGTTGGTGCAGCGGGAGCTAATGCAGCCCGGCGCCTCCGCGGTGCTCCCCGTCCACGCACAGCCCTTGCTCCGGTCACGCGGGATCCCAGATTACCCCGAAACTCCATCAAGGAACGGGCGCAGCAGGACCCCGGGTGGGTCCCCGCCGCCAGCGTGCCGGGTGGGAGCCGCTCCCAGCGCTGCCCTCCTCGGATGCGCCCGGAGCAGGGAAAGCGCCGGCCTCCCCCCGGCACCCCCGGCCAGATGTGCCTCCTATTCAGGCGGTTCTGGGTGAGCGCCCCGGTGACACGGCCGGGCCCGCGGGGCATGTTTGAGTTTGGGCTCAGCGCCGGGGCGCCCCGCTCGCCCTCCCGGCAGCTGCAGGAAGAGGAAACTGGAAACTTGAACTTTGGCGACAACAATAGTCCCCGCCAGCCCCATATGCTCCTGTTTGGGGCAGGGGGGTGAGATGTCCCCCCGGGAGAGGGGCCGGCGCCGCTGCAAAGGCTTCCCCTGCTCCGCACCCCTCGGCACCCGGGACGCCAGCGGGTGGCAACGGCCCGGACCTTTGGGGAGACCTTTTGGGCTCCAAAGCCAAGGTCTCCTCCAGGGGAGGCCGCGGCAGCCCCATCCTTCCCATCTCTCCTGGGGAACAGTGGCTTTGCCGTGGAGAAGGAGACGGACCCAGAGCAATCCCGCTTCTCCCAGGCGGTGCTGGCACCAGGACCCTCGATGCGCAGCTGGCAGCAGCCGCTCCGGTTTGGGGACCCGGTCTGGAATTGCGACCGGTCCTGGGGGGATCTGAGGGCCCAAAGGCAGCAAGAAGCAGGGAAGAGCTCAGGGGGGAGCGAGGCTGAAGCAGCAAGTGCTGCCGACGCAGGGTGAGCCGAGCGGTGACAGCCTGACCGCCGCCTTATCCACCTTTCCCTGCCAGATCCGCCACCTTCCCGGGAAACCCGGATTCCTGCGCATGGTGCAGCCGGCACAAGGGCCAGCTCCCCAACCCGCCGAGCGGGTGTTAAACCCCTGAGGATCCTTCAGAGCCAAAGCGAGGGAACCCGGGCTGCTGCGGGTGCTCCAGGCCACGGGCCCCGCGCCAAACCAGGCCCTGTAACCTGCTGAAACGTCCACCAAAACAAAGAGCCTGAATCTGCTCCACGCATCAGGAGAAAAGATTGACGGGAATACTGAAAGGAAGAAACAAAAAAACCTATTTATCCTAAATAAGGGTGTCTGTTAACTCAGATATATGCAAACAAACACAGGCCCAGGGAGGATAAGCAGACGGCAGAATATAAAGTCTGCAGCAACGCAAATAAGTGCAATTATAAATTATCTTCCATTACTGTCTCTCCAATGCTCCCTCATTGCCGCTGCTGCGGAGTCTGAAAATGAGGGAGATTTGGCTGCTGGTCAGGCCAGAAACCAGCCCGGGGTTTGGCTGGTGGCCAGGGGCTCGTTCCAGGTGGATGCTCTGCTCAGAGAGCAGGACCTAGGGCAGCTGCTGGCCTGGGGCTGGGGCTGGGGAGGGCAGGGAGCTGAGGCCGAGCTCCAGGAAGCTCCCGGGCATCCCGCTCCAGCTGCTCTGCCGTATCCCATCCCACTCCGGCATCTCCCAGGCATCCCGCCCCGGCTGCTCTGCCGTATCCCATCCCACTCTGGCATCTCCCAGGCATCCCACTCCGGCTGCTCTGCCGCATCCCATCCCACTCCGGCATCTCCCAGGCATCCCGCCCCGGCTGCTCTGCCGTATCCCATCCCACTCTGGCATCTCCCAGGCATCCCACTCCGGCTGCTCTGCCGCATCCCATCCCACTCCGGCATCTCCCAGGCATCCCGCCCCGGCTGCTCTGCCGTATCCCATCCCACTCTGGCATCTCCCAGGCATCCCACTCTGGCTGCTCTGCTGCATCCCATCCCGCTCCGGCATCTCCCAGGCATCCCTCCCCGGCTGCTCCAACACATCCCTGGTCCATGGAAGGGCATTCCAGAAACCTGGGTGCTGTGCCCAGCTGGAAACCAAAGCCGGGCTGCGCGGCAGGGAAGTTTCTTTCCCTGCCCAACCTGCGGTCTCACGAGCAGTGTCTAACCCCTCCGCTGTATCCAAATGCGGAATAACGGCACGAGACGGGAAGCCAAGAGGAGGAGCTGGATTCCCAGCCAAGACCGGGCTCGGAAGGAGCCAAGGGGAGACGAGGAGTAAACCAGTTTCTCCCAGAAATGGAACAGGCCCAGTGGGTTTATTAGGTTCTTCCTAGCGACGTGAACACAAGGAGACCCACAGGGCCTCGCAGACAAGGCCAGACACCACTCGGACCAGGCCAGGACCGCAACGTGCTCCCATGTCCCAGGCTCCGGGGCCTCCCAGGAGCCGGAGCAGCAACACCAGTGCCGGGTCCAAACTCCCACGGGATGGGGTTTCTCCTGGCTTTGCTCCCTGCTTTCCCTCCCAGCGCACGGCTTGGCTGGGGCTAAGGCACACTGAGCTACTCCAACCTTTCCTGATGCCAATGCCCAAAGCAGACCAGCTCCCGGCATCCAGCAGCAGGCAGAGCTGCAAGGACCTGTCCTGGAGCAGAGAGGAGCCAGGACGAGGGGGAGACCCTATGGTCCTGGGGTGGATCCAGCCTTTGGACGTGCAGTGTGTCCCTCGGGAACAAACAGGGCGTTGATCCGAGCCTGTTGATCTGAGCCCATCTCATCTACCTGGAGGACCCATGGATGGGGGGGTGGTTTGCCTAGAGCCTCGTGAAGCCCTAGGGACAGCGTCACCCCCTGCTCATGCACCCATGACTGTCACTCGCCATTGGCGCCCGGCTGGCTGCCAATTCCAGCTGCTGCTTTGGGGCCTGGTGTCGGTTTCAGGTTGTGCTCCACCACCCGAGGCCGTTCCTCCACTTTCTGACCTTCCTCCTCGATGTCACTGACCTCAGCTCATCGAGGAACACGACAACGAGACGTGGCGGCACAGACAGAGGCAGGAAGGGCACCGGCACCGCAGCAGGGACAGCGGCCGCGCGGGTGCCCAAGGCCTGACCTGCTCCCTGCACATTCCCATCCCCGGCGGTGGCAGCTCGACGGTGCCGAGGGCGCTGACAAGCAGCCAGCCGCACGAGGCGCTGGGGAAGGAGCAGCTCCCAGAGCACGGAGCCAGGGAAAGCGGCGGGAGGGACGGAGGGAAGGCGCATCCGCCACCATCCGCGGGCGCGCGGCTGCCTCGCGTGCGCTCACCGCCGGGCTCCCGGGCGCGAGGGCTTTGAACGCGGCCCGCGGTCACGCAGCACGCTCCGTCACGGCAGCTCCTCACCCTGCCCCGCGGCACACCGAGGGACACGCGCGGTGCGGCGACGAGCGGGCTCGGCGCGGCGCCACTGCCCTCTCCCGGGCGCAGCCCTCAGCGCCGGGCCAGCTCCCAGCCCCGGCGCGGCCCCCGCTCCCCTCCAGCCCTGGGAATGGGACGGGAAGGAGCATCCTGCGAGCGCCAGGCACAGGGGCTCTCCCCTCGGCTGTGGGGCACGCGGGAAGAGCAGCCCCCAGCTCCCCGGAGGAGGGAGGGAGCCCTGGGAGAGGCTGCAGAGGAAAGGGAGGCGGCGGCTGTGCTGGGCAGGAGAGCGGCAGCGTCACCTCCCGGCTGCATCCTGCTCCAAACGCTGCTCATTCGGGGGACCCCGACCGCACGGGGATACCGAGACCTGCCAGGGAGCTGCCAGCCTGCTCCACAGGGGCTCCTGTCCATCCTGTGTTCTCATGACCCTCATTTCCCTATGAGCAAAGGCTGAGAGCTGGGCCTCTTCAGCCTGCAGAAGAGAAGGCTGAGAGGGGATCTGATCAATGTATATAAATATCTCAAGACAGGGAGTGAGGAGGAGGGGGCTGGCCTCTTCTCAGTGGTGGCCAGTGWTAGAACTAGGGGAAACGGCCACAAATTGAGGCACCAAAAGTTCCACAGGAACTTGAGGAAGAATTTCTTACCAGTGAGGGTGACAGAGCCCTGGAACAGGCTGCCCAGAGAGGTGGTGGAGTCTCCTTCTCTGGAGATCTTCCAAACCCGCCTGGACATCACCCTGTGCCACATGCTCTAGGGGACCCTGCGTGTGCAGGGGGTTGGACTAGGTGACCTCTACAGGTCCCTTCCAGCCCTAGCCATTCTATGGTTCTATGATTCCCGTCTACGGAAGCTGGTTTTGGTGGGGAGATGTTCTCTGAACACACCAGATTTAGCAGAACGCACCTGGGCTGCAGGAGCGCGTGCCTGCAGGGAGCGTTTCTTGCCTGGGGCAAGGAAACCTGGGAGAACTTGGGGTGAAAACCGCTGCTTTCCGCTCTCCGCGGCCTCCGGGTGGGCATGGGGGCAGACTTGGGCAGCTGGCTCCAAGCCCTGCACACGCCGCGGGGGACGGGCAGCGCTGGGGATGGGCAGCGCTGGGGACAGGCAGCGCTGGGGACGGGCAGCGCTGGGGACGGGCAGCGCTGACCCCAACACGCCCCTGCGCAGGCGGCCGGGGGCTCTCCTGCCTCCCCTCGTGCCACGGGCCACGCTCACCTCTCGACTTCGGCGACGTTGTTGATCCTCGCGGCTTCCAGCAGAGCCTCCTCTGCAAAGGGACACGGCGGAGAAAGGAGTCAGGGGCCAAACGCCGCAACCCGGAGCTGCCCCCCACGCACTCCCGCCGAGCGCGGCCCCGGCGGCGCCTGGGGGGACCCCGGGCGCTCCCGGACCTGGACCCGGCCGGGCAGCCTCGCGGGGGGCTCCGCGGGACGGGGAGCACGGCGGCACCGCGGCGCTCTCGGCAAGGCCACCAATGACACCTCCCGGCCAGGCAGGGGACGGCAGCAGCGCGGGCGGACACGGCAGGATGCTCGGGAAGCCGGGATGAGCATCCCAGCTCCCAGGGAGCGGAGCTACCGTCACACTGCGGAGCAACACGTGCTGCGGGATCCCCTTGGGCTTGGGAACGGATCCCTTTGGGTCTGGGAACGGATCCTTTTGGGTCTGGGAACGGATCCCCTTGGGCTTGGGAACGGATCCATTTGGATCTGGGAACGGATCCCCTTGGGCTTGGGAACGGATCCCTTTGGGTCTGGGAATGGATCCCTTTGGGCTTGGGAATGGATCCCTGTGGGACTGGGAATGTCATCCATGCAGAGGCTGGCTCAAACCCAGGGTTTTCCCAGCACTAATAAGTATTTTCCAGCACTATCGGAGCCTGATTGCACAGGGAGGCCGTCAACGACAGGGCGCCGGGCGAGCCGGGAGCACCCCGGGCCTCCCAACACCTCGAGGCTGGAGCCGCTGCGGGCCGGCCCGGAGGGAGCCGCGGGGCCCGGCTGCGCTCTCCCGCGTCGCGGCCCGTCCCGGGGCTCCCGCGCGGCCCCCGCGCTGCCCCGCGCCCATAGTCACCCTTGGACACGTGCTCCCGGGC
>PTEX01000173.1:116963-137651 GCA_003342815.1 Eudromia elegans
GGATGAGGGGGGATCCAGGGTGGGGGGGGATCCGGGATGAGGAGGATCCGGGGTGAGGAGGGACCGGGATGAGAGGGGATCCGGGGTGAGCAGGATTCAGAGTGAGGGGGGATCCGGAGTGAGCAGGATCCAGGGTGAGGAGGATCCAGGGTGAGGGGGGATCTGGGATGACGACGATCCGGGATGAGGAGGATCCAGGGTGGGGGGGGATCCGGGATGAGGAGGATCCGGGGTGAGCAGGATCCAGGGTGAGGGGGGATCCGGGATGACGAGGATCCAGGGTGTGGGGATCCGGGATGAGGGGGGATCTGGGATGAGGAGGATCCAGGGTGAGGGGGGATCTGGGATGAGGGGGAATCCGGGGTGAGGAGGATCCAGGGTGAGGGGGGATCCGGAGTGGGCAGGATCCAGGGTGAGGAGGATCCAGGGTGAGGGGGGATCTGGGATGACGACGATCCGGGATGAGGGGGGATCCGGGGTGAGCAGGATCCAGGGTGAGGAGGATCCGGGGTGAGGGGGGATTCGGGGTGAGGCAGATCCGGGATGAGGGGGGATCCGGGGTGAGCAGGATCTGGAATGAGGAGGATCCAGGATGAGGGGAGATCCAAGATGAGGGGGGATCCAGGATGAGGAGGATCTGGGATGAGAGGGAATCCAGGGTGAGCAGGATCCAGGATGAAGGGGGACCTGGTGTGGGGGGATCCAGGGTGAGGGGGAATCTAGGGTGAGAGGGGTTCTGGAATGAGAGGGGATCAGGGGTGAGTAGGGATCTAGGGTGAGGGGGTATCCAGGGTGAGACGGATCCGGGATGAGGGGGATCCGGGATGAGGGGGATCCAGGGTGAGCGCAGGTGTGGGGTGAGCGGAGACCCCGGGGGGATCCTGCACACCGGGGCCGGCAGGGGTCCAAGGGGGAGCCAGGATCTGGGGTGACGGGGAGCCTGGGATAAGGGGGGAGCCGGGATGAGCAGGGATCTGGGATGAGGGCCGGACCCTGGGCTGGGGACAGGGACTTTGGGCTCCCCAGGGTGAGTGGGGACACGGGGTGAGCAGGGACGGGGGGACCCTGGGGCCAGCGAGGGGGGTCCAGGTGAGCGGGATGCGGGATGGGGGCGATTCCGGGGGATGGGCAGGAGCAGCGGGGGTGGCGGCATTCCCGGGGGCCCCGGAGCGCCGCCGGGAAGCTGCCGGGAAGCCTGGGGATCCGCTCTGGCCACAGTGGGAACGGGAATGGGAACGGGAGCGGGAGGCTCCGGGGCCGCCGGTGCCACGTCCGCGCGCAGCGGGAGGCCGGGCCCTGGGGCTGCCCCCCCTCCCTGGCGCACCAGGATGTCCGGGTGTCCGGAGCGGCGGCGCCGGCGGGAAGGAGCCTCCGGGCGCTCGCGGCTGCCGCCATCCCCCTGGGGCACAGGGGCATCCCCGGGAGCTCCGGCTCGGGGCTTTTCCACTGCTCCCATCCCGGCCATGTTCCCGCTCCGGCTCCCGGCGCCCGTGCCCGCCGGCGCCATCAGCCCGCGGCTCCCGGCCGGCCTGTTTTCCCGAGGCCGGGAACGCGGCGCGTTTGGCCGGGGGAGCCACCGGCCTTGCGGGAACCCGGATTGCAACCGGAGCCGAGCGCCGTGTCCGAGTGCCCGGAGCCGCTGCGGCAGCTCCGCCGGGCCCTGCTTCCTCCTCCTCCTCGTCCTCCTCCTCGTCCTCCTCGTCCTCCTCCTCCTCCTCGTCCTCCGGCACACGCCAGAGTCAATATTGACTGAGGGCCAGGAGCGCCGGAGCCGCCCGCTCCGGCTGCCGGTGCCGCTCCGGCCGGGAGCGCCCGGCATTCCCCTTCTCGCTGCTTCCCGCTGCTCCCGCTGCCATGGTTACCGGGAGCTGCTCTGAGGTGGGCGGCCGGCGGCTCCCTGCGCGGCGGAGCCGGGCGCCCGCGGGAGCTGGAGCGGGAACACGGCCGGGATGTGGCAGCCGGAGCGGGAACACTGCCGGGATGTGGGACCTGGAGCAGGAACACGGCCAGGATGCGGGAGCCGGAGAGGGAACGTGGCTGGGATGTGCCAGCCAGAGCGGGAACACGGCTGGGATGTGGGAGCCGGAGCGGGAACACAGCCGGGATGTGGCAGCCAGAGCGGGAATGTGGCTGGGATGAGGCAACCAGTGCGGGGACACGGATGGGATAAGGCAGCTGGAGTGGGAACACGGCCGGGATATGGCAGCCGGGGCAGGGACACAACCAGGATGAGGCAGCTGGAGCAGGAATGTGGCTGGGATGAGGCAGCTGGAGCGGGGACGTGGCCGGGATGCAGGAGCCGGAGCAGGGATGCGGCCGGGGGCTTCTCCGCTGCCTCCCGCCAGCTCCGTGCTGGGATTTAGGCTCCTCAGGGCAGTGAGGCCGGTGCTTCCCATGGAGCAGGGAGACAGGGAGGGATGGCAGCGAGCTGGTCCTTAGGGGGCCGAGCCCGTGCGATGTCCCCTCCACGTAATGTCCCCTCCACGTAATGTCCCCTCCACGCGATGTGCCACCTGGGTGATGTTCCACCCATGCGACGTCCCCTCCGTGCGATATCCGCTCCGTGTGATGTCCCAGCTGGGTGATGCCCTGCCTGGATGTCCCATCCATGTGATGTCTCACCTGGGTTATGGCCTGTGCAGGCAATGACCATCCATGCAATGTCCCATCCATGTGACGTCCCTCCTGGGTGATGTCTCATCCATACAATGTCCCATCCGTGTGTTGTCCCACCTGGGTGATATCCCACCCAAACGCTGTGCCACGTGGGTTATGTCCTGTCCATGCAATGTCCCATCCATGCAACGTCCCATCCATGTGACGTCCCATCCATAGGACATCCCATCCGTGTGATGCCCCACGCGCTACCTGCGGCGCTGTCCCCTGTGCTGAGCCCTGTCCGTGCAGGGTCCCCTCCACGCGGTGCTGCTGTGGCGGCAGCTCCGGGACATCCCCATGGGATGGCCGGGCTTTCCCGGGAGCCTCCTGGGCCTCCCGCTCCGGCCTCTCCAACCGGGCGCCCCTGCAGTGCAGGATGGAGTGCAAGGACGTGGCGGCGGAGACGCTCTACGACGTGCTGCATGACATCGAGTACCGGCGCAAGTGGGACACCAACGTCATCGAGACCTTCGACATCGGCAAGCTGACCGTCAACTCGGACGTGGGCTACTACGCCTGTGAGCGGCGGGCCGGGCGGCGGGCGAGGCGGCGCCGCAGCGCGGTGCAGCGCGGTGTGATGCGGTGCAGCGCGCTGCAACGTGATGCGATGCAATATGGTGCAACACGGTGCAGTGTGATGCGGTGCAATGCCATGCAACGCGGTGCAGCGCTGTGTGATGCGGTGCAGCGCGCTGCGACGTGATGCGATGCAATCACGGTGCAGCATGATGCAGTGCAATGCCATGCAACGCGGTGCAGCGCGGTGTGATATGGTGCAACACGCTGCAACGTGATGCAATGCAATCACGGTGCAGCGTGATGCAGTGCAATGCCATGCAACGCGGTGCAGCGTGACATGATATGGTGCAACACGCTGCAACGTGATGCGATGCAATGCGGTGCAACATGGTGCAGCGTGATGCAGTGCAATGCCATGCAACGCGGTGCAGCGTGGTGTGATATGGTGCAACGCGCTGCAACATGATGCGATGCAATACGGCACGATGCAACACGGTGCAACACGATGCAATGCAATACAATGCAACATGGTGCGACGGAATGCAGTGCAACATGATGCGACGCAATGCAATACAGTGCAACGTGGTGCAGGGCAACACGATGCAATGCAATACAATGCAACGTGGTGCAACGCAATGCGGTGCAACATGATGCGATGCAATACAGCGCAACGTGGTGCGGTGCAACACAGTGCAATGCAATACAATGCAACGTGCGATGCAATGCGGTGCAACATGATGCAATGCAATATAATGCAACCTGGTGCGACGCAATGCGGTGCAACATGATGTGATGCAATACAGTGCAATGTGCGGTGCAACACGGTGCAACATGATGCAATGCAATACAATGCAACGTGGTGCGATGCAATGTGGTGCAACATGATGCGATGCGATGCAATACAGTGCAACGTGCTACGATGCAATGTGCAACATGATGCGATACGATGCGATACGATGCAGTGCAACAGTGCAACATGTTGCGATGCAATATGATGCAATGTGGTGCAGTGCAACACGGTCCAACGTGGTACACCACGATGCAACGCAATGCAACACAATGCAACATGATGTAATGCAATGCAAGACAGTTCAACATGCGATGCAATATTATGCAACGTGGTGCAATGCGATGCAACATGATGTGATGCAGTGCAATGTGCTGCAATGAAACACAGTGCAATGCAATGCAATGCGCTGCAATGTGGTGTGATGCAATGCATGCAATGCAGAACATCACAGAGCAATGCAACATAATGTGATGCGACATGATGCACTGCAGTGCAATGTAATGCAATGCCATGCAAAATGGGTTGATGCAACACAATGCCACATGCTGCGATGCAATGCGGTACAATGCAGTGCAACACACCATGGTGCGTGGCAGTGCAATGCAACACTGCATGACGCAACACAACATGATGCAATGCAATGCGATGCAATGCAGTCCGATGCAACGCGATGCCATGCAGCACCATGCAATGCAACACAACACAGAATGCGACGTGTTACGCTGCAATGCAATATGCTGCAATGCAATACGCTGCAATGCAATGCAATCCAATGTGCAATGCAACACGTTGCAATGCAACACGTTGCAATGCGCTGCAGCCTCACGCCGCCCCCCCCTGTCCTTCGCCCGCTGTCCCCAGGGAGGTGCCCCAAGCCCCTGAAGAACAGGGACGTCATCACGCTGCGCTCCTGGCTGCCCATGGGCAGCGACTACATCATCATGAACTACTCGGTGAAGCACCCGGTGAGTCCCGGCCGTGCAGCGGTGGCAATGGGGGGGTGGCCTTGCGGGGGGGGGTGGCCTCGCGGTGGCACGGCCGGGTGCCACCCCCGCGTGTCCCCGCAGAAATACCCGCCCAGGAAGGACATGGTGCGCGCCGTCTCCATCCAGACTGGCTACCTGGTGGAGGGCAAGGGCGCGCAGGGCTGCAGCATCACCTACCTGGCCCAGGTGGACCCCAGAGGTACCGTGGGGTGCAGGGGAGGGGGTCCCGCCGCCGGGAGCGCGCGCGGGGGGTGTCACCGCCCCGCCGGGTCCCAGCCGGCCGCTCCCGCCGCAGGCTCCCTGCCCAAGTGGGTGGTGAACAAGTCGTCGCAGCTGCTGGCGCCCAAGGTGAGCGCGCGCCGCGGGCCGGGGGCCGGGTGCCGGGTGCGGCGGGCCGGGCGCTGACGCCGGCGGGCCCCCGCCGCAGGCCATGAAGCGCATGTACAAGGCGTGCCTCAAGTACCCGGCGTGGAAGCAGAAGCACAGCCCGCACCTGAAGCCGTGGCTCTACCCGGAGCAGAGCACGCTGCCCGCCGTGGCGCTCTCCGAGCTCTCCATCCAGCACGCCGCCTCGCTCGAGAACATCGACGAGAGCGCCCTGGCCGAGGGCAAGGACGAGCGCGCCGAGGGCAGCGACGACGACAGCGTCAACTGAGCGGGCGGCGCCCCCCGGGGCCGTCTGCGGGGGGCCGCTGCGTGCGGCTGGCGGGGGGCGCCTGGGAGCGGGGGGCGCCGGGGTGCGTGCACCCCATAGGGATGCACCACGGGGACGGGTGGCCCTGGGGGCTGCGTGCACCCCATAGGGATGCATCACGGGGATGGGTGGCCCTGGGGGCTCTATGTACCCCACAGGGATGCACCACGGCCCTGGGGGCTGCATGCACCCCATAGGGATGCACCACGGGGACAGGTGGCCCTGGGGGCTGCATGCACCCCATAGGGATGCACCACGGGGACAGGTGGCCCTGGGGGCTGCATGCACCCCATAGGGATGCTCCATGGGAATGGGTGGCCCTGGGGGCTGCATGCACCCCATAGGGATGCATCACGGGGACGGGTGGCCCTGGGGGCTGCGTGCACCCCATAGGGATGCACCGCGGGGACGGGTGGCCCTGGGGGCTCTATGTACCCCACAGGGATGCACCACGGCCCTGGGGGCTGCATGCACCCCATAGGGATGCACCATGGGGACGGGTGGCCCTGGGGGCTGCATGCACCCCATAGGGATGCACCACGGGAACGGGTGGCCCTGGGGGCTGCATGCACCCCATAGGGATGCACCACGGCCCTGGGGGCTGCATGCACTCCATAGGGATGCACCACGGGGACAGGTGGCCCTGGGGGCTGCATGCACCCCATAGGGATGCACCTTAGGCCAGGGTTGCACCCAGGGCTGCATGCTCCCCATAGGGATGCT
Organism: Eudromia elegans; assembly: GCA_003342815.1. NCBI lineage: Eukaryota > Metazoa > Chordata > Aves > Tinamiformes > Tinamidae > Eudromia > Eudromia elegans. Next base: position 123,334 of record PTEX01000173.1, read on the forward strand.
CCATGGGAATGGGTGGCCCTGGGGGCTGCATGCACTCCATAGGGATGCACCACGGGGACAGGTGGCCCTGGGGGCTGCATGCAACCCATAGGGATGCACCTTAGGCCAGGGTTGCACCCAAGGCTGCATGCACCCTGTAGGGATGTACCATGGGAATGGGTGGCCCTGAGTGCTGCATGCAACCCACGGGGTGCACCGTGGGGCTGGGGTGCACCCAGGGCTGCGCATGCACCCTATGGGGAGGCACTGTGGGAATGGGTGACTCGGGGGGGCTCCAAGCACCCTATAAGGATGCCTCATGGGTCTGGGGTGCACCCAGGGCTGCATGCACCCTGTAGGGATGCACCATAGCGGTGAGGTGCACCCATGGCTGCATGCACCCCATGGGGAGGCACTGCAGGGTCGGGGTGCACCCAGGGCTGCATGCACACTGTAGGGATGCACCATAGGAATGGGTGGCCCTGAGGGCTGCGTGCAACCCATGGGACACACTGTGAGGCGGGGGTGCACCCAGGGCTGCATGCATCCCATAGGGATGCACCATGGGAACGGGTGGCCCTGGGGGCTGTGCGCACCCAGCGGGGCGGCCCCATGGGGTCCCATTGCGGTAGTGAACCCCAAGTGCCCTTGCGCCTTGGCAGGAAGGAGGAGGAGGAGGAGGGGAAGGAAGGGGGTCGCTCTGGCTCGCCCGGCCCCGCGCAGCTCCCTGGCTCTCACCTCCCGCTTTTCCCACATCCCGCTGCGGCAGAACTGAAGCTTTTCCAGCCGGGAGTGGCGGCTGCACCACGGGAGCGGGGGGGCGGGGGTGTCCCGGCCCCCCAGCCCTTTCCCCACTGGAATTCGAGGCCTTGGCTCCGGCGCGGGAGCCGCTCCCGGTGCGGGGGCTGCCCTGCCCCGGGCAGGACTGTTCAGGAATAAAGGGCGTCAGCGGAGCCGGCTCGGCCTCTCCGTGCCCAGGTCCCTTCCCGGGGTCCCCGCAGTGTTGGGAGGTGGGGGGTGACAATGCGGCGGATGCGGGTGCTGGGGTGACACGAGCTGCCCGGTCTCAGCCCGGCTCTGGTGCCACGAGGAGCATGGGGGGACATCGGGGGTGCTGGGGGGCTGCAGGGGTTGGTGCCCAGGGGTGCTGGGTGTGAGGGGCAGCAGCCCATGGGGATACCCCATTCCCTAGGTTCTGGGAAGGGCTTTCCCTCTTGCTCCCAGCTCTGTTCCTGTCCTGTTTGGGCTCCGGAGCATCGTCCCTGTCCCCCCCCCATCCTTCCGAGCGCTCCCCGAGCGGCCTGGAAATAGGACCCAATTACCGGGAGCGTCGGGAGCAGGCGCAGAGCCGCGGGACCCTGCGCTGCTCCTGGCGCACTGGGAGGAGCGGGCGCTTTCGGGGCGCTCGGGAGCGGAACCGGCTCCGGAGCGAGCGCAGGATGCCCGGAGGCTGCTCCAGGTAGGGAGGCCCTGGGCACAGCCCGGTCCGGCTCCTGCCCCGTGGTCCAGGAACGGCCACGGCCAGGGATGCTCCGGGCTGGCGTCTGCCGGGCACGGGGAAGGGGAAGGGGAATGGGCAGCGGTGCAAGTGCCAACCGGGAGCGACGGCCCCGTCCGCCAGGCACGGGAGCTGCCTGCGAGCCGCAGGGCCGGTTATTCCCGAGAAACCCGCCCGGCCGCCCCGCACGGGCCCTGCGGAGGCTCCCACGCGGCCGCCTCTCCTTCCCGCCCGGAGCCGCAGCTTGGGAAAGGCGGGGTGGGGGAGCAGACCAAACCCGCCTGGGGAAAGCCCCTGTTTATTTTTTCCTCTCCTTTCCCCTCTTTTTCCCAGCTCCCGTCTCCACGGGATGCCGGGAGCTGCAAGCCCGGGCATTGCGAGCGCCTTCCCCGTTCCCGCGGAGGGGGCAAACAATTCCCACCAGGAGCGCGCGGGGCTGCCCTGATCCTGCAGTCCGCTCTGCCAGCGTCTTTCCACGCGTGTCCCTGTCCCGATCAGGGCGTGACAACCCGGAGCCGGCTCTGGGGGGCTGCGTTCCATGGGGAGCGCGGGGAGCATCCGGGCCGGGGACTGTCCCCCGGGGGCAGGGACACGGGGCTGCGCCTCGGTGACGTGCGGTGGCCGCTGGCCGGCTCGGTGGCACCCAGGGCGCCTGTGCCGGGCTGGAAGTGCCCAAGACACCCAGTGAGGACCCTGCTGGGGCTGCCTGTGCACCGAGGAGGAGGAGGAGGAGGCGCGAAGGCCACGGGTCTGTGCGCGGGAGCAGGGCCCGTCCGAGGGCTCAGGGTGCTCAGGGCGTTCCCGGAGACGCTTTCACTTCCCGCTTACGGGAAAGCAAAACTGGGTCCAGTTTCGGGACCAGGGCCTGGTGCCTGTGCGAGACGTGCAGCGACGCAGCAACCCCCGAGCCCGCGGCAGCCGCCCGGTGGGTGCTGCAGCCTCCGTGCCATGCGCTGGAGCGTGCACCGGCGCACAGTGTGAGCCAGGGCACCCCAGTGAGCACGGCGGCACCCCGGTGAGCACGGGAGCACCCACGGGGCACAGGAGCACCCACAGTGCACGGCAGCACCCGCAGTGCACGGCAGCACCCGCAGTGCACAGCAGCACCCACAGTGCACAGCAGCACCTGCAGGGCACTGCAGCACCCACGGGGCACAGGAGCACCCACGGGGCATGGCAGCAGCCATGGGGCATGGCAGCACCCGCAGTGCACGGCAGCACCCACAGTGCACAGCAGCACCTGCAGGGCACTGCAGCACCCATGGGGCACAGGAGCACCCACGGGGCATGGCAGCACCCGCAGGGCATGGGAGCACCCGCAGTGCACGGCAGCACCCACAGTGCACAGCAGCACCTGCAGGGCACTGCAGCACCCACGGGGCACAGCAGCACCCGCAGTGCACGGCAGCACCCACAGTGCATGGCAGCCCCCGCAGTGCATGAGAGCACCCGCAGGGCACAGGAGTACCCGCAGGGCATGGGAGCACCTGCAGGGCACCCGTGGGGCATGGGAGCACCTGTGGGGCATGGGAGCACCCGCAGTGCACGGCAGCACCCACAGAGCACGGCAGCACCCGCAGGGCACGGCAGCACCCGCAGTGCACAGCAGCACCCTGTCTCCCCGCGCCGTCCGTGGGCTGCACGCTGCCTGGCGCGCCGAGTGCCGGGATCCGCTTCCCTGACCTATTTTGCGGGAGGTTTCCATGCGGAGCAGAAAGTGTGTCAGGCGCTCGGGGCCGCCGAGTCCCCGCCGTGCGCGGGCGAGCGCCGGGCTTCGCTGGCGAGGGAAGAGGGCGGGAAGGAGGCGGCGGAGGCTGCGCCCGATCCCGGTCCCTGCCCTGGCGGCGCTGGGCCGGGCTGGCTCTGGGGGCAAACCGGGGGGGCGCAGGGGGGAGTTTCACCCTCCGAGTGGCTCCAGGGATGCAGCGGGGCCGGCGCCACTGGCTGCGTCGCCCTGGGGAGCGTCTTGGGTCACGGGCACCGCGGACGAGCACGTCCTGTGAGCAAGAGGTGCCGTGGAGCCCCACTGTCCACGAGCACCCCGAGCGGCTGTGCATGCCCTGATGGACTGTGCACACCCTGATGGACTGTGCACACTGCAAACAACCATGCACACCCCGACCGACTGTGCACACCCCGACCGTGCACACTGCAAACAACCATGCATACCCTGACCGACTGTGCACACTGCAAACAACCATGCACACCCTGACCGACTGTGCAAGGCCTGACCAACTGTGCACACTGCAAACCACCATGCACACCCCGACCGACTGTGCACACCCACATTGATCGTGCATACCCAGATCGACCGGGCACACCCTGATTGACCATACACACCCTGAGCAACTGTGCGTGCCCTGATGGACTATGCACACCCTGACCGACCGTGCACAACCAGATCGATGGTGCATACCTCAAAGGACCGCGTGCACCCTGACTGACTGCACGCACCCCAATTCACTGTGCACACCCTAATCTGCTCTGCACGCTCTGACTATGCTCATCGCAAGCAACTGTGCATGCTGCAGCCATGCACACTGCAGCCATGCACACTGCAGCTGTGCACACTCCAGCCATGCACGCTCCAGCAGTGCACACTCCAGTTGTGCATGCTCCAGCCATGCACGCTCCAGCAGTGCACACTCCAGTTGTGCATGCTCCAGACATGCATGCTCCAGCTGCATACGCTCCAGCCGTGCATGTTCCAGCCATGCACACTCCAGCCATGCACACGCCAGTTGTGCATGCTCCAGACACGCATGCTCCAGCTGCATACGCTCCAGCCGTGCATGTTCCAGCCATGCACTCTGCAGCCATGCACACTCCAGTTGTGCATGCTCCAGACATGCATGCTCCAGCTGCACATGCTCCAGCTGCACATGCTCCAGCCATGCACACTCCAGCCATGCACACGCCAGTTGTGCATGCTCCAGCCATGCATGCTCCAGCTGCACATGCTCCAGCCATGCACACTCCAGCCGTGCACACTCTAGCTGTGCATGCTCCATCCATGCATGCTCCAGTTGTGCACACTCCAGCTGTGCCGGTCGGGATGTGCCCACTCCTTCTGCGCACACCCGACCACCCCTGCGCAGCTCCCCGGGGCCATTCCCAGTGCGCCGGTGATGGGCTGTGGGGGATCGGGATGTGCAGGACCCAACATGCCGGGACCGCGCGCTCGGGATTTGAATAGCGCCGGCAGCGGGAAGGGCCTTTTCCACGCCCGGCTGCTGCTGACTTTGCAGGATCCACCCGCGCTCGCGAGCGGCGCCGGGGGCCCCGCGCTGCAGCGGGCAATCCCGAAAGCGAAACGCTCCTGCCTCCTCAAAGCGAAACCCGGGCTGCTCCGCGGCCGGGGCGGCGAGCTCGGCGGTGCCCGTGGACGGGTGTCACCGCGGCGCGTGCCGCGAGCGCCCGTCCCGGGCCGTGGGGAGCGCGTCGGGGCTGCGCGAGCGCCGGGGCGGCCGTCGCAACGCGCTGCGCCCGCTCGCCGAGTTCCCCGTCCCCGAGCGGCGTTTGAGGAAGTGCCGGGAGCGCTCGGCGCGGCGGAGGCGGCGGAATGGGCGCCGGGCGGCCGGGCTGCGCGCGGCCCCGTGGCCCTGAGCAGGTAGCGCGCGCCGGGACGGCACCGGCGGGACGGGGACGGCGGGGTCGGGCGGTGCCGGAGCGTGGGAAGGGGAAGCGGGAGCGGAGCCGGGCGCGGGACGCGCGTGGGGCAGCGCAGGACGCCGCGCGGCTCCGGCTGCTGCTCCGGCCGGCCCTCCCTGGGATGCGGGATCCCTGTCCGTGCGGGATGCTCCGGGAATCACGTGCCGGGAGGAAAGGCGCATTCCAGGTACGCAGCGACCTGAAAGCGCCGCCGTCCCTGCAGCCGCTCCGGAGCCGCAGGGCAAGCCCAGGTCGTGGCAGGTCCCCCCTGCATCCTGCGGGATTTGCTCCGGGATCCGTGCCCTGCAGCAGGGCGGCTGCTTCAGCCCCGGATAACCCCCCGGCTGCGGCCCCCGCGCTGGCCCCCGCGGCCCTAAGGCTCTTACGAAAGCCCCGGAGGCCGTTGCCTAATCCCGGGCAGGAATGTGGCCGCGGGGCCCAGCTCGGATCAGCTGCCCGCGCGCCCCGGCCCCCCGCCCGGCTTGCCGCCGTGCTGGAATTTCCTCCTCGCCCTGTGGCGCTGGGATCTCCTTGGAGCTCCGTGATCAGCGCCCTGCGGAGGCTGCGGAGCTGGTGAAGGGTCTACGGAGCCGCCCGGGGCCCGTGCAGGCGACGCCTTCCCCTTCCTGCGCCCGCGAAAGCAGAAGCGACCGGCGGCCCCGGGGCCGTTGGTGGCCGGCGGGAGCGGCCCCTGTGCGGATGCTCCGTTGCTGCATTTAGGGGATGTGCACGGTGTCCGTGTTGCGCTTCCCACCGTAGAGTGTCCGTCCTGGGAGAAACTGGCTGCGAAGGGGCCTGTCTCCTGCAACCAGGTCTGGGAATCGGGGCTGGAATGTGCAGGGAAGAGACGGGAGGCTGAAACGTGCAGGATAGGGAATGGAGACGGGAGTGCACAGGGCAGGGAATGGAGCCTGGAATATGCAGGATACGAACGGAGGCTGGAACATGCATGAGAAGGATGGAGGCTGGAACATGCAGGACAGGGAATGGAGGCTGGAACATGAAGCACACGGAATGGACATACTGGAGCACACAGGGCAGGGAATGGAGGCTGGAACGTGCATGAGAAGAATGGAGGCTCAACCATGCAGGGCAGGGAATGGAGACTGGAATACACAGGGCAAAGAATGTATACGCGGATCATGAAGGGCAGGGAATGGAGGCTGGAATGTGCAGGACAGGAATGGAGGCTGGCGCACACGGAGCAGCTCCAGCCTCCCGCCGCTCCTGCTCCCTGGAGCGGTTTGTGCTGACGTCTCAGCCGCTTCCCTCCCGTGGGGAGAGGCAACGTGCCCGGTCCAGGATGGCCGTGGAAGGAGGCTGCACTGGAGCCGCTCCCAACGCTCTGCATTCCCGCGGGTCACGGCTCGCACCCGGTGCCGCTGCCCCTCGGTGCACCCGGTGCAGGTCCCGCGCCGGCTCGCGGGATGGGACGGCACCGCCGTGACCGAGCCTGGGCGTGCCGTGGCACCGACGCCACGCGCCGGTTCCAAACCCGGCCTCCCGTTCTCGCGAGGCGCGGCGGGGAAGCACACGCGTGTGCGCACGCACGCCGTCCCGCGCCTGCTCCGGGCTAAGCCGCGGAGCGCGGCCCGGGCGCAGCGGGCGCCGGCGGCGGGAAGTGGCTCTGCAAGCCCGGACTTTGCTCCTGCGGCGGGTGCCGGTGGAGCTCGTGGTGCCACCCGCGGCTCCCGGCGCTCCCAAGGCTCCTGCTTTTCCCACGGCTCCCGTTTTTCCCACAGCTCCCGTTTTTCCCGCGGCTCCCGTTTTTCCCGCGGTTCCCGGCGCTCCCGCGGCTCCCGGCGTTCCCACGGCGTTCCCGCGGCTCCCGGAGGTGGGCAGAGCTTGCAGCCGCCGTCACGGCCGCGGCACCGCGGCGCTCCAGCAAGGTCAGAGGCGCCTGACTCAGAGCGAGCGTGACTCTGACGGGCAGATTTTGCGCTGGGGTTATTTATAGCCCCAGGAAATCCTCCCCGCGCTGCTCAGCACGCCCGAGAAAAACACAACAGCCGCAGAAAGAGGGGCAGACGCCAGTAAACCCCACGCGAGGTGACAGAGTGGATCCCGCCCGGGGCAAACCCGCCGCCCGCAGTGTCCTCGGCTCATGTGCATTTGGAGCCCGGGCCGTCTCCCGGAGCGGGAGAGCTGGAATATGGTCGGATAGGGCAGGATGGAGGACCCGGGGGCGGACGGGCTTGCTTTGATCCCCGGGCGGGCGCTGGGGTGGCTGGTGCCGTCTGCAAGGGGACGGGGCTTGGCGGGCGCGGGGCCAGCGGGCGCCGTTTATGTCGATTTCGTGAGGTTTGGGGCACCGTCTCTCGCAACGTCCTCGTAGGCGAGCTGGTAAAGCAGGGGCTGGCGTTCGAAGGCAGGAAAAGAGGCCCGAGAGTGGAGCCGCGAGGGTCGTGCTCGGTGGTGCCGGGTCTGGCCGGAGACCCGCAGCTCGCGCCGTCCTCCCGGTCCGTGCGGGCTCCGGTCCTGCCCACCCGGTGCATCCACGGCCAGGGTGATGCCACCTCAGCAGGGCTGCGGTGACACCGAGCGGGAAGGAGAGGATGATGCCCCCAATGTGGGTGCAGAGGGACCTGGATGGGCTGGAGAGGTGGCAATGGAGGAACCTCATGAGGATCAACATGGACAAGCGCAGAACCCTTCACACGGGGAGGAGGGACCCGCACAGACTGGCGCTGAGCGGCCGGAGAGACGTCCCGGGGCGGGGGACACTCGGGTCCCGGGTCCGAGCGGCACCTCCCCGTGCAGAGCGGACGCGTCACCAGCCACACGTCACCCCGCGCCCGGGGAGCCCCTGCATAAACCCGCAGCCCGCGGGCACGAGGCAGCCACGCTGCCCTGCCAGGACCCGCCACGGGCAGCAGAGCCCCTGTTTGCACCTGGAAAGAGGGACCGAGAGCGTTAAATGAGGAGCTTTAAACCCGGGAGGCGACCGCGCGAGCTGCCAACCTGCGCTCGCCGCTGCCTCCGGCTTCCCGGGGCCGGGGAACCGGCAGCCTTCGGCTTCCAGCGCTGTCCTATGGGAGAGGGACACGTCTGGGCGTCACGTCTGGGTGCAGAATGCCACGTCTGGCACCGCCGGCGGGTGGAACCTCCTGCTTCCCACCCAGCCCTTTGTGCTCCTTTGTGCTCTGGGCTTGCTCCGGGGCAGAGCGAGCCCGTGGAAAGGGCTCTCCAAGGGGCTGGATCCCGGCTGCTCCGCAGGGACGCGCCGTTCCCCTCTGCCCTGCTGCGGGATGCGTGGAGCCCGAGCAGGGATGGGGACCACGGGCGGGCACCTGGGAGCCCCCTCTGGCGCCCCGGGGCTGGCGCTGCCGTTGTGGCCGCTCCGAAGACGAGGATGAGCAGGGACGGAGCAGGAGGCTCCCATCTGAACATCACTTGTCCTTGACGAGGGCCGCGTCGCCTTTGCAATCCGTTTGGTCACAGAGCCATGGAATCATTACGGATGGAAGAGACCTCCGAGATGATCGAGTCCAACCACAACCCATCACCGCCATCCTGCTAAACCGTGTCCCAAAGCGCCCCATCTACGCGTTTCTTGAACAGTGCCAGGGACGGTGACTCCACCGCTTCCATGGGCAGCCGCTTCCAGTGCCGGAATACTCTTTCCATGTAGAAATCTTCCCTAATATCCAACCTGAACCTCCCCTGGCGCAGCTTGAGGCCACTTGCTCTTGTCCTATCCAGGTCCTGAGTCTGTCAGCCGGAGTCCTATCAGTCCTGGGTCTTGGGTTCTGGAACATCCTGGAAATCAGGGTGGGGATGATCTGCGGATCCGTAGGGAGGAAGAGGAGGAAGGGCAGGGGGGAGAGCCTGTGCCGACGGGGCGTGTTTGCGCGCGCCGGGCTCCTTGCCGCCCTCACCGCCGTTCCCTCCCGCTGCAGGTGCCGATGGCGCGCAGAGCCTCGCCGGGCGCAGGGCAGCCGCGCTGAGCCGCGCCGGGCCTCGGCGGCCATGGAGGCGGGGGCGTCCGTGCCGGTGTCGGCGTGGCTGGCGGCGCTCCACCTGGAGCAGTACGCGGAGGCCTTCGAGCGCCACGAGCTGCGCACGGTGGCCGAGTGCCGCGCGCTCACCGACGAGCTGCTCGCCCGCCTCGGCGTCCGCCTGCCCGGGCACCGCAAGCGCATCCTCCTGGGGCTCCAAAAGGCCTTCGCCGAGCGCCCGGCGCCCGCGCCCATGAAACGACACATTTTCCGGCACGGCACCGTCGCCGCTCCGCCGGAGCCCCCGGGTGAAGCGGCCGCTCCGGCTGCTGGATGGTCCCCGATGCCGCCGGAGCCAGAGGGAGCTGCGCGTGGGACCCAGCACCCGCCCCCCATCCCGCCCCGGGTGGGATGCCGCCCGCCCGTCAAGTTCTCCCTGAGCGCCCAACCGCCCCGCGCACCCGCCCCGGACCCGGACCCGGAGCCGGAACTGGAGCTGGAACCGGAGCCAGCGCCGGCCAAGCCGCCCCTGCCGGCCAAGCGGCACCAGCTGGAGGTGACGAACGCGTCCACGAGGGCACAGACGGTGCCGAGCCACCCACCAGAGCTGCCGCCCCGCGCCGCGTCCCGGGAGCGGACGAGCAGGTGAGGACTCGCGCGCGCCGGCATGTGGAAACGTCCCCAGGGTCCCCGCGGCTCCGTGCCATGGGAATGGGGCTGTGCCGGCATGTGGAAATGTCCCCAGGGTCCCCGCAGCTCCGTGCCATGGGGATGGGGCTGTGCCGGCATGTGGAAACATCCCCAGGGTCCCCGCAGCTCCGTGCCATGGGAATAGGGGTGCGCTGGCATGTGGAAATGTCCCTGGGGTCCCTGCAGCTCCATGCCATGGGAATGGGAGTGCACTGGCACATGGAAAAGTCCCTGGGGTCCCTGCAGCTCCGTGCGTGGCAATGGGAGCGCACCGGCACGCGGACACGTCCCCAACCTCCCCGCAGCTCCATGCCTTGGGAATGGGAGCGCATTGGCACACGGACACGTCCCCGACCTCTCCATGCGCTGATCCATTCTTGTCCCAGCAAACCACCTTGCATCCAGGTGGGAGGCTGGAGCACTCCCAGCACATCTGGCTTGGAGTGTTTGCACATCCCTCAGTTCCTGCTGCACATCTGGTGCCCCAACGACCCTGGCAATTCCCCGAGGTGACACATCTGGGCAGTGACATGTGTCCTGCCCCGCACATCTGGGTGGGTGCCAACATCTGCCGGCACATTTGGCTGAGCCCCCTCTTCCCCACCCCCCTCCGGCTTCCTGAGGATACCCTGGCCCCTGTCACATCTGGCTGGTCCCCTGCACATCTGGCTGAGCATGTCCAGGCTGCTGGTGCCACAGGGTGACCAGGGAGAGCCCCAAACCCCCTTTATCGGGCGCAGACTGTGCTTGATCAGGACAGCGGTGCCCTCTAGTGCCCGGCTGTCCCAGCCTGGGCCAGGCTGGGGGGACAACCCCCCTGGAAGGAGCAGATTTGGGGGCTGTGATTTAGGGGGTCGCTGGGGTATCCGCCCCGCTGCTGCAGGATGTGGACACAGCGACCACCTCGGGAGCCTCCAGTGTGTCCTGGGGGCCACGAAGGCTGATGGTCTCCCGGGCTGCGTCGGGCGGAGCGTTGGCAGCAGCTCAGGGGGGGCATCGGGATCGTCCCCTCCGCGCAGCCCTGGGAGGCCCCGTGTGCAGCGCTGGGGCCAGCGCGGGGCTGCCCAGGGCGAGAGGGACGTGGAGCTGCTGGAGAGAGTCCAGGGAAGGGCCCCGGAGGTGACGGAGGGGCCGGGGCAGCTCCGCATGGGGAGAGCAGGGGCTGCCCTGCCTGGGAAGAGAAGGCTGAGCGGTGTCGTGTCCCAGTGTCCGAAGGGAGGGTGCGAAGGGGACGGGGCCGGACTCTTCAGTGGTGGCCGATGGCAGGACATCAGGCAAGGGGCACAAGCGAAGCACAGGCAGGTCCGTCTGAATCTGAGGAAAAACTTGCAGACTTTGAGGGTTGGAGCGCCGGGCCAGGCTGCCCCCAGGGGCTGTGGAGTCTCCGTCCTTGGAAGTGCCCAGGATCCTGCCCGGCAATGCGCTCTAGGTGACCCTGCTTGAGCAGGACATTGGAGATGATCCACAGAGGTCCCTGCCGACCCCAGCCCTCGTGTGACTCCGGTGTGCGCTGGGGTCCATGCGGACGCCCCCAGGATGGGTCCCTGGTCACGTCTCTCCTGCCAGCGCCACGTCGCCTCCTGCGCCATGCCCAGCACGATCCCTTTCCCGGGACACTCCAGCAGCCCCCTGTGTCCTGCCGCTCCACGGAGCGCATTCCAGCCGCGGCCCCGGCCGCACGGAGAGCGCTGGGGACGGGCGGCCGCGTCGCGCCGCGCTCGGCGGGCGCGCGCTTGCAGGAAGTGCAGCGCCCGGAGCGAGCAGGAAGTGCTCGGAGCGCCGGCGGCCGGGCCCGCGGCCGCGTCCCCCCGCTCCATACGTCCCGCCGGAGCATCCCGCACGGCCGCCGTGCAGGTAGGGCCGGGCGCTGTGCGTGGGATGGACCCGGTGCCTGCACGGCCACGCATGGGGACGCTCCGGCGTGGGAAGCGCCGCCCCTCCTGCCGTGGGAACTGCTGCCGGGTTCCCTGCTGGTCCCGCTGGGACGTGGGTGCCTTCCCAGGCTGCCGGGTGGGAGCCGCTGGGTGGGATAGAGGGATATTCCCCAGGACCTCCGGCCCTGGTGCACCCGGAGCGGCGGGTTCCTCCGCTCCGCTCTTTGCCCGGACGTTTCCTTCCTCCAGCAGCTGCTGGACGTGGCAAAAACTCCGGCGCGGAGCCGACTCCAGCTGGGCCATGGGGATGGAGGAGCGGGGCCGGCCCCGGCCCCTGCGTTCCAGGGCTTGGAACCCCCTGCAAGAGGCTGAACCGTAGAAATAACAGTGCTGCAACACAAGGGAAGCTGGAGACCGCGCGGGAAAGCCCCGCGAGCCGGAATCCTGAAATTCCAGTGGCAGGAGCGGCCGGGGCTCCCCGTGCCGGCACTTGCGGGCGTTCGCCAGGGGGAAAGGTCCCGTGCAAAGTGCGAGCGCGAGGAAGGGATGTGGGATATGGAGGGAAGGACACGGACCCGCTCGTCCTGCTGAGAGCCCTCCAGGTGCCCGAGCCGCACGGCGCCGGTGCCGCCCGCGCTGCCCGCGGGACGGACGGGGACCGGGCTCTATAGGGGATGGGGACACGTGTGGCCGTGGCTCTTACTGCAGGTCTGGCCCTGCGGCGGCCCCCGCCCTCCCCAGAGCCAGCGGGAAGGGACGGGATCCGCTCCGGAGCGGCCGCACGGGAAGCGCTCCCGCGTTCCCAGCGCTGCCGGTGTCTATAGGTGTAAGGCAGGCGGTCGTATAGCGCAGACACTGCGCCGGGGCCTGGCTTTAATAGTGCAGCTATACAGAAGGGCACATACGTCCTCTGCTGGCTCCCCATAGTGGGTATGTACATCCATATGTGATGGTTCATACGTGCTGTTGCTTGGTTCCCGTAGTGGGTACATATGTCCTGGTCCATACGTGCTCTCCTCTGTTCCTATAGCGGGTATGTACATCCTGGTCCATACGTGCTGCTGCTTGGTTCCAACAGTGGGTATATACGTCTCGGTCCGTATGTGCTCTGCTAGGTTCTCATAGTGGGTACATACATCCTGGTCCATATGTGCTCTGCTGGGTTCTCACAGTGGGTACGTATATCCTGGTCCATATGTGCTCTGCTCAGTTCCCGTAGTGGTTATGTATATCCTGGTCCATATGTACTGCTGCCTGGTTCCCACAGTGGGTACATACATCCTGGTCCATATGTGCTCTGCTTGGTTCCCGTAGTGGTTATGTATATCCTGGTCCATATGTGCTGCTGCTTGGTTCCCACAGTGGGTACATACATCCTGGTCTGTATGTGCTCTGCTCGGTTCCCGTAGTGGTTATGTATATCCTGGTCCATATGTGCTGCTGCCTGGTTCCCACAGTGGGTATGTACATCCTGGTCCATATGCACCGCTGCTCGGTTCCTATATTGGATACGGTCAGCGTGATCTGCGTGTGCTGCAGCTCGGTTTCTATAGCAGACGCAGCCCGATCTGGATTGCTCTGCTCGGTTCCTGCAGTGGATACGTAAAGTATACGCTTCGTGTACGAGGACCAGCTCCGTATACGCTGGTCCTCGGCTCCTGTAGCAGATGGATGCAGTGCGGTCTATAGGTACTGGTGCTCAGTCCCATCATGGATAGATGCAGTGCAGTCTATAGGTTCTGATGTTTATTCTCATTGTGGATAGCTACAGTGTGGTCTATACATTCTGATCCTCATTCTCATCCTTCATAGGAGCACTGCAGTCTATATGTTCTGATGGTCATTCCCATCGTGGGTAGGTGCAGTGCAGTCTATAGGTCCTGATCCTCATTCTCATCCTTCATAGGAACACTGCAGTCTATATGTTCTGATGCTCATTCCCATCGTGGGTAGGTGCAGTGCAGTCTATAGGTTCCTGATGCTCATTCCCATTCTGCATAGGAGCAGTGCGGTCTATATGTTCTGATGCTCACTCCCATTCTGCATAGGTGCAGTGTGGTCTATAGGTCCTGGGGCTCATCCCCGTTGTGTGTAGGTGCAGTGCAATCCATAGGTCCTGGTGCTCATTCCCATTGTGTAGGTGCAGTGCAGTCTTTATGTTCTGATAGTCATTCCCATCATGGATAGGTGCAGTGCAGTCTATAGGTCCTGGTGCTCATCCCCATCGTGTGTAGGTGCAGTGCAGTCTATATGTTCTGATAGTCATTCCCATCATGGATAGGAGCAGTGCGGTCTGTATGTTCTGATGCTCATTCCCATCACGGATAGGTGCAGTGCAGTCTATAGGTTCCTGATGCTCATTCCCATTCTGCATAGGAGCAGTGCGGTCTATATGTTCTGATGCTCACTCCCATTCTACATAGGTGCAGTGCGGTCTATAGGTCCTGGTGCTCATCCCCATTGTGTAGGTGCAGTGCAGTCTTTATGTTCTGATGGTCATTCCCATCATGGATAGGGGCAGTGCGGTCCATAGGTCCTGGTGCTCATCCCCATCGTTTGTAGGTGCAGTGCAGTCTATAGGTCCTGGTGCTCATTCTCATCCTGCATAGGAGCAGTGCAGTCTACAGGTTTGGGTGCTCATTCCCATCATGGATAGGTGCAGTGCAGTCCATAGGTCCTGGTGCTCAT
>PTEX01000173.1:137906-169411 GCA_003342815.1 Eudromia elegans
TATGTTCTGATGGTCATTCCCATCATGGATAGGTGCAGTGCAGTCCATAGGTCCTGGTGCTCATCCCCATCGTGTGTAGGCGCGGTCCGTAGGCGCTCGGTTTCTGCAGCTCTTGTGCACGGCGCGGTCCGTGGGTGCCGCTGCTCGGTTCCCAGGCGGGACGAGCCCAGCCCTTCCCACCACGCCGCGCTCCGCCGGTGCGCCGGTGCCCGGATCCTCCCGGGGATGCAGGTCTCGCCCCTTGGGTCTGCCGCACGGAGGCCGCCCGCAGCGCGGTCCGCACGACCGAAGCCGCCGCGCGCCGTCTCCGCCGCGCCGAGGGAGCCGGTGCCTCGCGAACCCAGCGCCGGGGCCTGCGGTTTCCTCCCGCCCCCCGCGCGGCCGCGGGGAGGGACGTGGGGCGCGACGGCGGGGCCGGCGCCGGGGCTGCCGCTCGAGGCGGGCGCAGGAAGCGGCACCGGGGCAGGCTCTGCAGCGGGGGGTGCCGTGGGATGGGGGCGAGATGAGGCACCTGCCAGCACAGCCTGCGGGGTGCAGGGGTTTCTCTCGTCGCAAGAGATGCAGCAAGTAGTTTAATGCAAGCGTTGCACCTAATCGCATGCACATGTTGCACCTAATCGCATGACAACATTGCACCTAATTTAATGCAAACGTTCCAGCTAGCTGCTTGGAAACGTTACACCGGATTTAATGCAAACTCTGCACTTGAACCCGTGCAAACACTGCATCCCATTGCAAAGGCCTGGGCCTGCCCAGGGCGAAGCCGGGTGCAAGCGGACGGGCCTGGAGGAGCAGCCGCTTCCCGGCGCTGCTCCCGCAGGGATGTGCAGGACCGCGAGCCAGGGGCCGCGGTAATGTATGGATGCTTGTGGCCCGTTCCCATGGGAATGCCTGCTCAGAAATGAGGTCACTCGTGCGGTCCGGAGCGGCGCCAGCGCCTGCTCCTTTCCACCCCCTGCGCTGCCGGAGCAGCCGGGAAGGAGTTTTCCCACAGCGGCCGAGCTTGGGGTGCTTTAAAATCCTGATTTTCCCCTGACGGTGCCGGGTCCCCGCCGAGCTCTGTTGCGTCCTCGCTGGCTCCGAGACGGGCTGCTGGGAGGAAGCGGGATAGAGCGGATACCTGGAGCTGTTTAGACTAGGGAGAGATAAAAGCCACAGCGCGGCGGCTCCGGGCGGCCCTGGCTCCCTGATAAGAACGGGGAGCTTCAGGAGCTGCCGCTGGGCGCTGGGGCTTGTTGTGAGGCTGGAAAAGTCCCTGTTTGACCCATGCACAGCGAAGCCGATGGGTTCGGGAGCAGGCTGGGACGCGGCGGAGCCTTTGGGTGCATTCAGAGGCGCGATGGGGCCGTGACGGCGTCACGCAGCCCCGATCCGTGTGCCCACAGCGCTGCCGACGCCGAGGAGGGTCCCGCCGCGGGGGTCCCGCTCCCACCATCCTGCTCCAAGGCGCCGCCGCCGCCGGAGCCGGGCCCGGAGCCGCCCTCCAAGCCCGCCCGGCCCTTCGTGCCCGAGTTCGGTGAGTACCGGCCGTGCCGGGATGCTCCGTCCGTCCGTCCCCTGCGTTGGCACCATTGCACCCGGCGCGGTGGAGCCCTGGCCGGGAGCGTTTGTGTTGGGCTGATAAGCAGAGCGGAGGGGGCAGGAAAGATAAAAAAAGGGAATGAAGTGCAGGAAAAGTCCCCCGGACTTTGTCCCCTGGAGCCGCGTGTTCCCGCTCTCTCCTTGCAGATGACTCCGACTACGACGAGTGCAGCGAGGAGGAGGAGGAGGAGGAGGGAGTAGCCGGCACCGGGATGGCCGGCAAGGTGGGTGGCGGGGACGCGGGCACGGGGGGGACGAGGTGGCACCGGGTGCCGCTCACCGTGCCCGCAGGAGGAGGCCGAGCCGGGGTGGCCGCGCTCGCTGCGCGTCAACAGCCTCTTCAGCGAGGACGAGCTCGTCGAGGACTACTACGAGGCACCGAGGGGCAGGTGTGCACGGGGGCGCACGGGGGCGCACGGGGGTGCACGCGGTGTGGGGGTGTCCGTGTGCGGCAGGGATGCGTGTGCAGGCTGTGCGTGTATGCAGGGGACCGTGTATGCATGCGAGTGTGCATGTGCAGGATGTGCGTGCAAAGGTGCAACATGTGTGCACCGGCAGGAACACATGTGCATGTGGGTATGCGTGTGCAAAGTGTCTACACAGGCCAGACACATGTGTGTGGAGTATGAACACATGCACATGGATGGGTGTGGGCATGCGTGTTCATGCGCAGGCAGGATGCATGTACATAGGTCGGATGTGTGTGCATGGTCAGGAACATATATGCACATGGGTGTGCGTGTGTAGGATGTGCGTACAAAGACACAATGTGTGTGCACAGGCAGGAGCACATGTGCACGTGGGTATGTGTGTGCAAAGTGTCTGCACAGGCCAGACACGTGTGCGTGGGGTATGAACATGTGCACAGGGGTGCATGTGCAGTCTGTGCATGCATAGGCAGGATGCACGTGCACAGGCTGGATGTGTGTGCATGGTCAGGAACATATGTGCACATGGGTGTGCGTGTGTAGGATGTGTGTGCAAAGATGCAATGTATGTGCATGGACAGGAGCACTTTTGCACACAAGTATGTGGGTGTGTGTGCAAGTTGTGTGTGCACAGGCCAGACTCATGTGCATGGAGTATGAACACATGTGCACAAGGGTGCGTGTGCAGTGTGTGCATGTGCAGGCAGGATGCATGTGCACAAACCGGACACGTGTGCATGGGCAGGAACACGTGTGCACATGGGGGGTGTGTGTGCAGGGGGTGCATGTGCAGGCTGAGCAGGTGTGCACGAGCAGGAACACGTGTGCAAGCAGGAGTGCATGTGCATGGGCAGGAACATGTGTGCATGGCCAGGAACACGTGTGCAAACACAGATGCAATCCGGGTGTGTGTGCATGGGCCAGACATGCATGCACAGGCAGGACACGCGTGCCCGGGGCTGCACCGTCCCCTCTGCGTTCCCAGGTGCAGTAGCAGCTGCAGCGACGCCGGTGCCGGAGCCGCTGCCGGTTCCTCCCGTCCCGCGCCCGGTGCCCACGGGCTCGTGGCCGCCGCGCCGCTCTCGCCCGTCGTCAAGGCCGGCTGGCTGGACAAGAACCCGCCGCAGGGGTGAGAGTGGCGCCCGGCCCCGGTGCCGCCGCGGCGCCGCGTCCCGCTCGTCCCCCAGCGCGGACGCGGCCCCGTCCTGCAGGTCCTACATCTACCAGAAGCGCTGGGTGAAGCTGGACGCCGACTACCTGCGCTACTTCGACAGCGAGAAGGTGACCGGGGCGAACCAGGGCCCGGGGCGACCGAGGAACCGGCTGGGTGGCTCCACTGGGACATCAAGGGGCCTCCCGGAGCCGCGGATGTCCCCAGCACGGCCGTGGCCGCGGGGTGACCTTCCTGCTCCCTCCCTGTGCTGCCTAGGACGCCTACTCCAAGCGCTTCATCCCCGTCTCCTCCATCTCCCGCGTCGCCAGCGTCGGCGACCAGAAGTTCGAGGTCGTCACCCACAACCGCAACTTCGTGTTCCGTGCGGAGAGCGACGGTGAGCGGAGGCGCCGCCGCGTCCCCCCGCGTGCCCGGTGGCCGCCGGGGAGCTGCCACCGAGCCGTGTCCCCGCAGCCGACCGCAGCGACTGGATGCGGGCGCTGCAGCGGCTCGTGGAGGAGCGCAAGAGCAAGGCCGCGGCGCGGGCGCCCGACGGCGCCGCGGAGCCCGTGGACAAGTGCGGCTTCCTGGAGCTGCGGGGCTTCAAGAACAAGCTCTTCGTGGCCGTGGCGGGCGACAAGGTCTTCCTATACAAGAACGCGGAGGTGGGTGCCCGCGGCGCGGGGTCCCCGCGGGCCGGGAGGCGCCGACGGGCAGCACCGTCCGCACCGCGTCCATGGGGGGTCCCCATGGCCACGCTCGCCCCGGCAGGACTACCGCCTGGGCGTGGGCATCACCTCCATCGAGATGAACGTGGGCAGCGTGAGGGAGGCCGAGCGGCGCTCCTTCGAGCTCACCACGCCGTACCGCACGTTCAGGTGGGGCGCGGGGAGGCGCTGGGCGGGGGGTCCCCCGGGGCGCCCGTCACGCCGCGCCGTCCCCCCGCCCCGCGCAGCTTCGCGGCCGACTCGGAGCCGGAGAAGGAGGAGTGGGCGGAGGCGATGCGGCAGGCGGTGGCGGCGGCGCTCTCCACGGCGGAGGTGGCCGAGCGGGTGTGGGCGGTGGAGGCGAACCGCGCGTGCGCCGACTGCGGCGCGCCGCGGCCCGAGTGGGCCTCCGTCAACCTCTGCATCGTCATCTGCAAGCGATGCGCAGGTAGCGCGTGGGGAGCGCGGGCGCACGCGTGCGGCGGGCAGGGGGGGCCTCGTGTCACCCTGCGTCCCCGCCCCGTCCCCGCCCGCCAGGCGAGCACCGGGGCCTGGGCCCCAGCGTGTCCAAGGTGCGGAGCCTCAAGATGGACAGGAAGGTGTGGACCGAGGAGCTCGTCGAGGTGAGACGCGTGCGGAGGGCGGCTCGGGGATGGGGAGCGTGCAAGGGGTGGGGTGCGTCCTTCTGCAGGATGCATGCAAGGGATAGGGTGCATCCGACTGCAGGATGCATGCAAGGGGTGGGGTGCATCCGACTGCAGGATGCATGCAGAGGTCAAGGCCTAGCGCTGCTGCAGGATGCATGCAAGGGTTGGGGTGCATCACCGCTGCAGGATGCATGCAAGGCTGGGCAGCAGCACGGTTGGAGGATGAGTGCGGCTATAGGGTGCTAGGCTGGAGCTCAGCATGGCTGCAGGATGCATGCAAGGGATGGGGTGCGTCCTTCTACAGGATGCATGCAAGGGATGGGGTGCATCCTGCCACAGGATGCATGCAGAGGGTGCGGCCCAGTGCTGATGCAGGATGCATGCAAGGGGTGGGGTGTGTCACTGCTGCAGGATGCATGCAAGGGGTGGGATGCATCCTACTGCAGGATGCATGCAGAGGTCAGGGCCCAGCGCTGCTGCAGGATGCATGCAAGGCTGGGCAGCAGCACGGTTGGAGGATGCATGCAGCTATAGGGTGCTAGGCTGGAGCTCAGCATGGCTGCAGGATGCATGCAAGGCTGGGGAGCAGTACAGCTGAAGGATGCATGCAGCTATAGGGTGCTAGGCTGGGGCTCAGCACCATTGCAGGATGTGTGCGATGCAGGGAGCAGTATCAGAGCAGGATGAGTGCGGCCATGGGGTGCAAGGCGGGGGAACGGCGCCATTGCAGGATGAATGCAGCGTGGGGCTCAGCAGTTTTGCAGGATGCGTGCAGCTATGGGGAACTCGTTGTGGAGTAGAGCACCAAAGCAGGATGCATGCGGCCATGGGGCACAGGTCATGGGGTACAGCCCAGCTGCGGGCTGCATGTGGCCATGGGGTACAGCACGATGGGGCTCAGCACCATGGCAGGATGCATGCAGCTGTGGGGCACAGGATGTGGGGCGCAGCACTGCGGCAGGATGCATGCAGGGCTGGGGCACAGCCCCACTGCAGTCTGTGCATGGCTGTGGGGCACAGCACCGCTACATGATGCAGGTGGCTGTGGGGCGCAAGCTGCAGGGCAATGCTCTGCAACTGGAGAGCAGAACCCGTGGGGTGCTGCAGGCTGCATGGACCTGTGGGGTGCACTCTGTGGGGCACTGCAGCTGGAGAGCTGCCTCCGTGGGGCGCAGGGCGCTGCAGGCTGCATGCAGCCGCGGGGCGCAGGTTGTGGGGCCCTGCAGCCAGAGAGCTGCCTCTGTGGGGCACAGGGCGCTGCAGGCTGCATGCAGCTGTGGGGCGCATCACCATTACAGGCTGCATGCAGCCGCGGGGCGCAGGTTGTGGGGCCCTGCAGCCGGAGAGCTGCCTCTGTGGGGCGCAGGGCGCCGCAGGCTGCGTGCAGCCGTGCAGGAATGCGGCGTTGCAGCCAGCACGGGGCGGGGGCCGGGGCGGCTCCTTCCCGCCCGGGGCCGCCTGGGACGGCG
This sequence comes from Eudromia elegans, assembly GCA_003342815.1. Taxonomy (NCBI): domain Eukaryota; kingdom Metazoa; phylum Chordata; class Aves; order Tinamiformes; family Tinamidae; genus Eudromia; species Eudromia elegans. The sequence goes on from PTEX01000173.1 coordinate 143,892, forward strand.
GCCGGGGCACCCCAAGGGCCCTGCTCCGGGTGCCACCGTCACCGGCCACCATGAGACGAGTTGTGGGGTCTCAACCGGGCGGCCGGTGCCCCGGTCGTGCCGGGGGACACGTGTGAGCGCGCCGCCCCCGCGCCGCCCCCACGCATTCCGGCCTCGCCCCGCTCCCGGCGGAGCCTCCGGCCGCCCGCGGCCGGGAGCGCCGCTCGCCAGATGTTGTTTGCCGGGGCCGGCGAGGGGGTGGAGAGGGGCCGGGACGAGGCGGCCGCCGGGAGCGTCGCGCCCGCCCTCGGCACGAGCCCCTCGCGGCGTGGGCAGCGTCTCGGCCGTGCCCGCAGCTCTTCGTGCGCGTGGGCAACGCCGCGGCGAACCGCTTCTGGGCCGCCAACGTGCCGCCCAGCGAGGCCATCGGCCCGGCGAGCGCCTCCGAGGAGCGGCGCCGCTTCCTCGTCGCCAAGTACCGCGAGGGCAAGTACCGCCGCTACCACCCGCTCTTCGGCAACCAGGAGGAGCTCGACAGGGTCAGTGCCGCGGGGCCTGTGGGCGGCGGGCGACGGGGCGCGCGCTGGGGACGTGGTGCACGGGGGGCTCCTTGCATGCACCCCGGGGCGCTCCAGGGGCCCCGCGTCACCGGGCAGGGTCTGCAGTGGGGTTTTCCCGCCTGGAAAGGGGGTGGATGGCAGGGTGCAGCCCTGGGGGTGTTGGCGAGGCTCTCCGGGGCGGTGGGGAGCTGGGGCGGGCCGGTTTGTTTTGCTGCGGCGCCGGCGATCCCGCCCCGCCATCCCGATGACTTCACCCCCGCTCCCGACGGGAGGGCCCGGCCGGCCCCGCGGCTCCGCTCCGCCAGAGCCTCCCTTTGTCCCGCGGCGCCGGGAGCCCCGGGGCGGGCGGCACTCACTGCGCGCCCCGGCGCAGGCCCTGTGCGCCGCCGTCACCACCGGGGACGTGGCCGAGACGCAGGCGCTCGTGTTCTGCGGGGCGTCCGTGAGCTGCGCCACGGGCGACGCCGGCTGCCCCTCGCCCCTGGCCCTGGCGCGGCGCAGCGGGCAGCGCCTGCAGGCGGAGTTCCTCATGCACAACCAGAGCTCGGGTAAGGCCGCCGCGGGGACCCCCGTGCGTGGATGCAGCACCGTGCATGGATGCAGTGCTGTGCGTGGATGCAGCTCAGTGCAGCGGCACCGTTGCAGCACCAGGGCTGCCCGGCTGCAGGCAGCTCCATGGCACTGAATTTGGGGACAGAGCAGCTTTTCATTCCCTCCCCTTGATTTCTCGCTGCTGATCCGGCCCCCAAACCTAAATGCCAGGGCGAGACCGCAGGAATGCAGGAGCCTGGAGCTGGCCTCACCTCCTCCCCTTCCCTCCTCCTCCTCCTCCTCCTCCTCCTCCCAGCTCTCTCCCTCCTGGGCTGCTTTGCAGTGGGACATTGCTGTGAGTGACGGGCGGGTTTGGGGCCGTTGTTGTCCCTCACCTGTGTCCCTGCAGCTACCTGGGAAATCCCTGGGGATTCCCTGGAGCTCAGCTGCTTCCCGAGGACTCCCAGGGTGGGCAGCAGGAATCTGGCCCCTGCTTTGGGAGATGGGGGGGAGTAACTGGAACATAGACCAAGCTCCATGCCTGGAGTTCATCCATCACCTTCCCAACCCCGCCATGTCCGTGCGTCCCTGGGAGGGGACACGAGTGCCCCCCGCATCCCCATCCCCACCCCCGGGAGCCTCGTGTGCCGCCCCGCGGCATTGGGTGCGCGCGGGCCGCTGCTCCGTGCGCCCCGGGGAGGACACGGGTGCCCGTGCGCAGAGGCGCCGCGCCTGGAGGCGCCCGGCCACGCGGAGCGGCCCTACTCGGTGCCGCCGCCCTCCGTCGCCCACCACGGCTTCCTCTACAAGACGCCCTCCATGGCCAAGCCAGTGGGCGAGCGCAAGGGCCTGGAAGGTGAGCGGGGACGCGGGGGGACGCGGGGCGCCGGCGGAGGGGGTGCCCGGGCGCCCGCACGCAGCCGCCTGTGCCGCGCAGAGTTCAGCCGCCGCTGGTGCGCGCTGCAGGACGGCGTCTTCGGCTACTACGAGAGCGAGCGCAGCGCCGGCCCCAACGGCGAGATCCGTGCCGAGGAGATGGTCTGCGTGGCCCACAACGCGCCCCACGCGCATGGGTGAGGGCAGGAGCGCGCCGCGCATTGCCCTGCGTCGCCCCGCGCGCCCCGCGCATCCTCCTCTCCCTCCCGCCGCAGGCTGGAGAGCACCTTCGAGCTCTACACCGAGGCCGAGAGGCTCTACCTCTTCGGGCTGGACCAGCCCGAGGCTGTGCGGGAGTGGGTCAAGTGTCTCGCCAAGGTAGCGCGGCCGGGGGCGCCGGGATGCGGGGCGCTGTCCCCGTCCCCGGCGCTGAGGGGGTCTCCTCTGCCGCCAGTGCTTCGTGCCGCCACGCGCCGAGGAGCTGCTGAGCCTCGAGTTCGAGCGCATCGGGCGGCTGCACTACAAGGGCGGCCTCAGCCTGGAGCGCGCCAAGGAGGGCTGGTTCGCCCTCGCCGGCTCCGTGCTGCACGTCTGCTCCGCGGGCGGCGAGCGCGAGGAGCCGCTCCAGCTGCGCAAGCTGCAGGAGCTCTGTAGGTGCCCGCGGCGCCGCGGGGGGCACCTCAGCTGCCACCTCTGCCCCATGCTCTATGCTGCATGCTCCATTCCCCATGGCCCCTACTCCATGGTCCATGGTCCAACTGCGTATCCCAAAGTTCATGCTGCATGGCCCATGCTCCATATCCCAAGACCCATGCTCCATGCTCCATATCCCAAGGCCCATGGTTCATGCTCCATGGTTCATGCTCCATGGCCCATGTTCCTTATCCCAAAGCCCATGCTCCATGCACCATGCTCCATATCCCAAGGCCCATGCTCCATCCTCCATATTCAAAGGTCCATGGTCCATATCCCAAGGTCCAAACTCCATGGTTCATGCTTCACAGCCCATGCTCCACATCCCAAGACCCATGCTCCATGCTCCATGTTCCATGCTCCATTTCCCAAGGCCCACGCTTCATAGTTCATGCTCCATGGCCCATGCTCCATATCCCAAGGCCTGTGGTCCATGCTCCCTATCCAAGGCCCATGGTCCATGCTCCATATCCCAAGGTCCATGGTCCGTATCCCAAGGTCCAAGCTCCATGGTTCATGCTCCACGGCCCGTGCTCCACATCCCAAGACTCATGCTCCATGGTTCATGCTCCACATGCCATGCTCTATACTCCATGCTCTTTGCTCCATGATATATGCTGCACGGTCCGTATTCCATGCTTCCTGCTCCACGGTCCGCACTTCATGCTCGCTGCTCCTTACTCCATACTCCAAGGTCCATGCTCCCTGCTCCATGGTCCATGCCCCGTGCTCCATGTTGTGGTCCACCGTAGTGGTGCACCAACATCCTTACCATGGGGCGCAATGTGGAGGGTGCTTTTTCTCCACTCTTCCTCCCACCCATCATCCTCCCCATCCTTGCTGTGCCGCTGCTGCTCCCGGGATTCTCAGTGTCTCCGCTTGCCCTCCACAGCCATCCAGGGAGACAACGAGGTGCTGGTGCTGGTGGAGAGACGGAGGTAGGAGCCCAACCTATCTCCATAATGTCAACCCTCCTCCATGGATGCCCTTGATGCAGCGGGACGCTGGGGACCCCAGTGAGTGCCCGGGGCCACCCAGGGCTGTTTGAGCATCCCTGGCATCCCACAGGACGCTCTACATCCAGGCGGAGAGGAAACTGGACTTCCTGGGCTGGGTGCAGGCGCTGCGCAGGGCGGCGGGCAGCGCCGGGGACACGCTGTCGGAGCAGCAGCTCACGGAGGCCGACGTGCCGCTCCTGGTGGACCGCTGCATCGACTACATCACGCAGTGCGGTGCGTGCGCGGGGGCCGGCGCAGGGCGCGCGCGCGCCGGAGCGCGCGGGGCTCACGGGCATCCCCGCGCCAGGGCTCACCTCCGAGGGCATCTACCGCAAGAGCGGGCAGAACTCCAAGACCACGTCCCTGCTGGAGACGCTGCGCCGGGACGCCCGCAGCGTGCGCCTCAAGGAGGGCGAGCACCACGTGGACGACGTCGCCAACACCCTCAAGCGCTTCTTCCGCGAGCTCGGCGACGGGCTCTTCACCAAGCGCTGGAGCCAAGACTGGCTGCGGGCCACGGGTGAGGCCCTGGGGTTGGGCTGCATGCGCTTGGAGGCCTTTTCCAGACGTGATGATTCTATGGGAACGTGATTCTCGTGGTGGTGGGGCTGCTGGGAGCTTCCTTTGGTGGCGGCAAGATGGGACACGGCGGGATGAGGCCCTGCAGCTTTGCTAGGGACCAGCTGCATGGCCTGGGGCTCTCACCTTGTCTGCCTGTGCCCCTTGCATGGCCCTTTGCAAGTGGCTGCTGCCTCCGTGCAAAGCGTGTCCGGGCTCCGCTGGCCCTCTCCATGGGTTCCCCATGTGGGTTCCCCACGTGGGTTCCCCCTTGCTTCCCGAATGCTGGAACTGGGCGCCTCCAGCTGCGGAACAGCTGCGGGATCTTGGGGCTCCCATGTCCTTTCCCGCTGCTGCACCCGCGCTGCCGCCTCCCCGTGGTCACTGCCCCTTCACGCAGCGCTGGAGGATGAGGAGCAGAAGATCGGCGAGTACCGGCGGCTCCTGGGCAGCCTGCCCGCGGTGAACAGGGCCACGCTGAAGACCCTCATCAACCACCTCTTCCGGTGAGGAGGGACGCGGCGGTGGGTCGGGGGTCCCCACCACGTCCCCCTGGACAGGCGGAGGCTGGGAGGGGAAGGGAAGCCCCTTGTCTGCTGCCCCCCGCAAGGGAAAGATGGGGCTTTGGGGGCAACCTCAGGGGTTGGTTCAACCTGAGCATCATCCCAAGCGAGGGCTGGTCCAAGGAGGGTCCTGAGCTCGGACGTGTGACGGGGGTCCCGTGCCCACAGGGTGCAGCGCTTCTCCGGTGACAACCAGATGAACACGCACAACCTGGCCATCGTCTTCGGGCCCACGCTCTTCCAGACGGATGGGAAGGACTACAAGGCGGGCCGCGTCGTGGAGGACCTCATCAACCACTACGTGAAGATCTTCAACGTACGTCAGGAGCCTGGCCTGGCTACGGAGCTGTTGGCTCCATGGGGAGGTCCGGCTCTGGTGGCACCTCGCTAGCCTTGGATGAGACCAATATATGAACACGCTGCCCTTTCACAGCAGTTCCTGCCTTGCTGCAGGGAGGGACACGATCCAGGGGACGGGCTGGACTTGGGGAGGCCACGAGAGGAAGAAAGAGAGGAAGAAATCTCCTGCAGAAATCTCTCTGGAGATGGGTGGAGGGTGGGACATTACCCTGGAGATACCCTAAGCTGGTCCGCCAAGGACCAGCCCATGCTTCTGCAATGGAATTTAGGGATCTTCTGGCCAGCGCTAGCTAGTGAAAATCCCAAGTCTGGGACGTGAGGAGGGATTTCTGTGCCGGCCCTCATCACTCTCTGGGCTCCTCTTGCTTGGCAGGTCAACGACCAAGAGATGAAGAAGCAGCAGGATGAGATCACAGCCATCATGAAGATGCGGGAGGCGGCGTCCAGCGGGACGCAGGTGGGTCCTTCCCTCGGTGTCACCTCCCCTGGTGGCACCTGGTGCCTCTGCTCTCCTGTGGGGAAATCCCTTCTCTGCTGCATTCCCGTCCTCTTGCAGCCCCGGGAAACTCATCCGATGGCGATGCTGGAAGCGGGGATGTCCCCTGGCATGTGTGGGGGTGTGTTTTGGGGGAGGAATTCGCTTGTGCATGGCAGGCTGTGGGCTACAGAGCCTCCCGTTGCCTTGCAGCAAGCCGGGGACTTCATCTGCACCGTGTACCTGGAGGAGAAGAGGACTGAGACGGAGCAGCACGTCAAGGTGGGCGCCCGGAGCGGGGCAGGGGGCGCAGACGGGGCTGCAGGCACCGTCATCCCGACCCACGGTCCCTTCCATCGCCCGCAGATCCCAGCGACGATGACGGCCGAGGAGCTGACCTTCGAGATCCTGGACCGGAGGAAAATCGTCATGAAGGAGAAGGACTTTTGGAGCTGCTTTGAAGTGAACGAGAGGGAGGAGGCAGGTGGGTGACGGGGACGGGAAGCTCCATGTTGGGATCATCCCTCTGCCCCCATCCTGGCCTGCCTGTGGTCCCTGGGCCCTCCCTTGGGGGAAAGGAGAGACGTTTCAGACCTTGCCAAAGGCAGAGCACGGCACCGCGACCACCCAGCCCTTAGAAGAAATCTCCGCAGCGTCTGAACCGCGTCCAGGGCGGAGCAGACGTGCGTTTGCTTCCACGGAATGTTTTTCCTATGAGTCTCCTCGCTCGGCCGTTGCTTGCGCGGGAACGCAGCCTGGTGGGAGTGCCGAGGTGCACGCTCTGCCAGGACAAGTGCAAGTTACGTATTTGCAGGCAGCACGGCCAGAAACGCCCGCGATCGCTCCTCGATCGCCCTCCAGCTGCCCCCGGGAGCCTGGGGGACACCGAGCAGCAGCGCGATGCTGCGCGGTGCCCGGGGCCGGCACGCGCGGCGATCGTGTCGGTGGGCGACGCTGACCCGCTGCTCCCTGCCCCGTGCAGAGCGGCCCTTGCACTACTCGGAGAAAGTCCTGCCCATTTTGCACGGCCTGGGGACGGAGAGCTACCTGGTGGTGAAGAAGCAGATGTCCATGGAGAACATGCTCATCTACCTGGGTGAGGGAAGGGCCCCTCGGAGACGGGGCCACGGAGGGTCCCTGCTCCGCCACGGAGGCTCCCCTGGGGTTTTCCTGCACGCCACGGGTCTGTCTGCGCCATGTCCGATGCGTTCCCCTTGCTGCCTCCCAGCCAGCAGAGTTGGCGACTGCAAGCACGGCATGATGAAGTTTCGGGAGGAGAGGAACCTGCTGGGGCTCGGCGTCAGCACGGGCTTCCACGACCGCTACTTCATCCTCAACCACAGCTGCCTGCGGCTCTACAAGGAAGTGCGGGTGAGCGGCCGTGCCGGGAGCGCCGCGCGCGCCGGCCGCGTCCTTGTCCCCATTGCTCTGCGCACGCTGGTGACCGTCCGCGCGTGTTCACCCTGCCCGAGAGCCCCATGGCCCCATGGCTGTGTTGGGGAGGAGGCGGTCAGAGAGGCAGCGGAGTGCTTATGCTCAGCTGCTTTGCGAGTGCACATTGCCCTTGCACGGCCATGGGGCTGGAGAGCTCCCGGTGCCCCACGCTCATCTGCTTTGCAAGCGTGCATTGCCCTTGTATGGTTGTGGGGCTGGTGAGCACCCCATGCTCAGCTGCTTTGCAAGCATGCATTGCTCTTGTATGACCGTGGGGCTGGAGAGCTCCTGGTGCCCCATGCTCATCTGCTTTGCAAGTGTGCCCTGCCCTTGCATGGCTGTGGGGCTGTCTCATGTCTTGTGCCCCACACTCATCTGCTTTGCAAGCATGCATTGCTCTTGAACGATTGTGGGGCTGGTGAGCACCCCATGCTTGGTTGGTTTGCAAGTGTGCTTTGGGCTGGTGAGCACCCCATGCTCAGCTGCTTTGCAAGCGTGCATTGCTCTTACATGGCCATGGGGCTGGAGAGCTCCTGGTGCCCCATGCTCAGCTGCTTTGCAAGTGTGCCCTGCCCTTGCATGGCTGTGGGGCTGTCTCATGTCTTGTGCCCCACACTCATCTGCTTTGCGAGCATGCATTGCTCTTGAATGGCTGTGGGGCTGGTGAGCACCCCATGCTTGGCTGGTTTGCAAGCGTGCATTGCTCTTACATGGCCATGGGGCTGGAGAGCTCCTGGTGCCCCATGCTCAGCTGCTTTGCAAGTGTGCCCAGCCCTTGCATGGCCGTGGGGCTGTCCCATGCCTTTTGCCCCATACTCATCTGCTTTGCAAGCATGCATTGCTCTTGAATGGCTATGGGGCTGGAGAGATCCTGGCACCCCATGCTTGGCTGGTTTGCAAGCGTGCACTGCCCTTGCATGGCTGTGGGGCTGACCCACATTTTGCAGCGGGTTGCCCTGAATGCCGGGGTTGTAGTGGTGGGCTTGGTGGTGCCGGTGGCCCCACAGCTCCCCAACACTTCCTGGGCCCCTGTGTCTCCGCAGAGCCACAAGCCGGAGAAGGAATGGCCCGTCCGGAACCTGAGGGTCTACCTGGGCATCAAGAAGAAGCTTCGGCCGCCCACGTGGTGAGCAGCGCCGGGGGGCAGCGTGGCTGCGTCGCCTGCCCCGGGGTTACAGGGACGGCGGCGGGTTTGGCGGCGGTGCCGGCGGCAAGGACGCGGATGCTGCCAGCCTTGCCGCTTGCCACCAGATGTCAGAGCAGCCCCGCGGCGCGGGGGCTCCCGGCGGGAGCGTGCAGCGGGGCAGGGCCGAGGGAGGGATGCGGGGGAGCCCCTGCGGTGCGGCATGTGCCGTGCGCGAGCGTGTGGGTGCGTGGGAGACCGTGCGCCCGTGCGCTGTGTGTGCGTGCAGAGGTTCGCTTGCATGCGGGTGTGCACACGTGTGAGAGCGTGTGCATGTCTGTGTGTGTGTGAGCAGATATACGTGAGCACGAGGAGCAGCAAAGGTTTGCTGGGAGGCTTCAAGGACGTCTGCTTCACAGCTGGAAATTATTGGGGGGCAAATGTTTGCATGCATGTGTGTGCTCACATGTGTGTACATATGTGCAAGTCCATATGTGCATTCAAGAGCATATGCGTGAACATGTGTGCATGCAAATGTGAACCCCAGAATGTGTGTGTGTGCATGCACGTGTGTGAGTGGGTGTAAAGGCACGTAAGTGTCTGTTCCAAATTGTATGTGGTGCATGCACGTGTGTAGCTGTGTGCACATGCATACAAGTGGGCACGCCTAATTACAAGTGTGTGCACATGCGTGCAAGTGAGTGAGTGTGTGTGCAAGTGGTTATTCCAGGATGCACGTGTGCACATGCATGCACATCTGCATGTGTGTGTACCTACATGCAGGTGGGCATTCCGTATTGCACGTATGTGTGTGTAGATGTGTGTGCGCAAAATTGCACACTAGTTAGAGGGTGCATGCACATGTGCATGAATGCATTGCACGGTGCAAGTGTGTGCGCGCGCACACGTGTGAATGTGTGCACAGGTGTGCATGCGCGTGTGTGTGCATGCTTGGAGCGGGCGCTGGTCCCCGTGTGCACACCCCCATGTCCCCCATGTCCACGTGTCGGTGGCTGTGTTTTGCTGACGGATGAACTTTGCAAAGCGCAGGCAAAGTGCTGCACCAGGACGTTGGGGAGATGACGCTAAAACGCCCCCACTCCGCTATGGGCATCCCTAGGGACCAGGCAGGCTCCCAAGCAGGCTTTGGGACCACCTGGTTGCTTTGGAAGCAAAGAGTCAAGGGGAAGCCCTTCTGGAAAGCGTCCTGGGTGGCCGGTTGCATGGGGATGCAGGTGGCTTGCAGGGATGCAGATGGCTCTTGGGAATGTCGAGGATCTCAGGGATGCAGGTGGCTTACACGGACATGGGAATATCTCAGGTGTGTGGGTGGTTTGCAGGGATGTAGGAGGATCACAGGGATGTAGGAGGATCTCAGGGATGCGGGTGGCTTCCCGGGATGTGCGCAGTTGCTGGGACACTTACTAATGTGGAGCCCTTGGAGCTAAGGGCGGCAGAGATGGGGAGGTTGCTCTTCATCTTCTCACCTCTCTCCTTCCAGCTGGGGCTTTACTGTCTTCTATGAAAACGAGAAGCACGAGAAGCAGCAATGGTAAGAAAGGGGGGACACGGCTGCCGTCCATGGGGCACTGGCCTCCTCTCCTGGCTCTTGCTTGGAGCAGGAACCCGTCAGGAGCTGCAAAGCTCTCTAGTGCACGGATAAAAATGAAGGGGAGCCTGGCTACGGGCATCGGGGCAATGCAGGACAAATGCTGGGTTCCACCCATGGCGCATCCCGTGGCTCATCCCATGGTTCATCACGCCTTGCATCCAATAGCTCATCCCATGGCACATCCCATAGCGCATGCCTCAGCACTTCCCATGGTTCATTCCATGGCACATCCTGCAATGCATCCCATAACTCATCCCATGGCACATCCCATAGTTCGTCCCACAGCGCACCCCTCAGCATATTCCATAGCTCATCCCATGGTGCATTCCACGGCACATGCTTCAGCACTTCCCATGGTTCATTCCATGGAACATCCCGCAATGCATCCCATGGTGCATCCTGTGGCACATCCCATGGCACATCGCACAGTGCATCCCATAGCTCATCCCACAGGGCATCCTTTAGCTCATCCCATATCTCATCCCTCAGCACATTCCATAGCTCATCCCATGGTGCATCCCACAGGTCATCCCCTAGCTCATCCCATGGCACATCCCATAGCTCATCCCACACAGCATCCCTTAGCTCATCCCATGGCGCATCCCTCAGCATATTCCATAGTACATCCCATAGCTCATCCCACAGTGCATCCCTCAGCATATTCCATAGCACATCCCATAGCTCATCCCACGGCGCATCCCTCAGCACATCCCATAGCTCATCCCATGGCGCATTCCTCAGCACATCCCATAGCTCATTCCATAGCTCATCCCAAGGCGCATCCCTCAGCACATCCCATAGCTCATCTCATGGCGCATCCCACAGCACATTCCATAGCTCATCCCATAGCTCATCCCATGGCGCATCCCACGGCGCATCCCTCAGCGCATCCCGTGGCTCATCCCATGGCGCTCACGGGCCGCGCTGCCTCCCGCAGGTACCTGTGCTGCGACACGCAGGCGGATCTGCGGGAATGGTTCGCCACCTTCCTCCACGCACAGGTAGGTCCCGGGCCCCCGCAGGGCTCCCGCCGCGGCACGGGGCGCTCCCGGCATCCCGCGTGCCGCAGGACCGGCGCCCCGATGCCGCCGGCGCGGCGGCGTCAGGGCTGGCACGGTGCTCACCGCCGTCGCCGCTTCGCCCGCAGCACGGCGGCGCCGTGTGGCCCTCGGAGAGCTCCAAGGCGCGGGCGGCGCGGCCGCCGCAGGACTCCAGGTTGGGTAACATCTCCCTCATCCCGCTGCGCGGCAATGAGAGCGAGATGAGGAGCAGTGTGGCCGCTTTCGCTGCTGACCCGCTGACCGTGAGTGAGCGCCGCCGGGCCCCCTCCGAGGGCGACGCCGCTGCAGACGGTGCTGGGCCCTTCCTGCAGGGTGTCCGTGTCCCCCCCGGTCCTCGCTGGAGCCACAAGGCCCGTGGTGCCGCGCGCTCCTGCGCCCGCGGGTCCTTGTTGCTGTTATAAACCTGCCGGTGCCCGGCGGAGCGTCGCTCCGAGCGGTGCCACCCGCGGGTGCCCTCCGGTTTATAACCACGGCAGGGGCTCTGCTTTGCAGCCCGCGTGCCCCTAGCAGTGCTGGGTGATGCTGCAGCCGGGTCCGGGTGTATCCCGATGGGATGCCCGTGGGAGCGAGGGTGCTGAGCTGGAGCAGAGCGTGCTCCTGACGTAGAAGGATCCGGGTGGCGGGGACAGTGCAGGGTCCGGGCATGGCGGTGCTGGGTGCTAACCTGGGCTTTTCCCCTCCCTCCTTATCCCAGCTCCTGCGAAACGTCTGAGCTGGAGGCCTGACCCTTCAGGTGGGTGCACGGGGCCCCGCTGTGCCCTGCAGCATCCCGCGTCCCTCTCCGATGGTGACCCCTGGCCCTCGTTCCCTGTGCCCACTGCTTGCTCCCCTTGCACCCACAGGTCTGCTGCAGGTGGGGAAGTGCTCCGGGCATCCGACCGGGACCAGTCGCTTCCCGCTCTGCTTCTTCCACTCTGGAATCCGGCCGGAGAAGATGGAGCTGCCCCGGAGTGCTGCCTCCTGCCCGTCCTCTCGAGCCGCTCCGGCTGCAAACCCTGCGGGATGTGACCGGGCAGCAGGAGCAGCGGCCAGAGCAGCCTGGCCTCCCCACGCCGCTCCAACGGTGCCCGTGGGACAGGACGCGGTGGCGGGACCTGCTTCCCGGCACCCACTCTCTTGTGAATATTAAAACATTTTTGGGAAAACGATTTTCAGAAAATTTCGGAGCTAGAGGCGTCCGGGTCTTTTTTGGCAGCATGGTGGTACATACATGTGAGTACATGTGCAAGTGTGTGCATGCTTGTGCATGCATACATAAGCACACACCTGCATGCAGGAACGTACAAGAACGTGTGAGCGTGAGTGCATATGTGCACATATATGAGTGCATGCATATGCACGCACACAGTTACAAGAGCACATGTGTGAGCACACACCTGTGCAAGAACACATGTGCGTGCACATGCATCTCCACCATCCCGACCCTTGCTCTGCTCCTGGCAGCCCAAATCCACCACCGGGCAGGGTGCAGCGGGTGATGCAGCTGGATGACCCCATGGCTATGTGGGGCAGAGCGGAGCAGCGCACCACCCCAGGGTGCAGCAGTGCAGCTGGACGGCCCCATGGCTGCGTGGAGCAGCGCGGCAGCCCAGGGTGCAGTGGATGGTGCAGCCGGACGATCCCAGGGCTGCACGGGGCTGCGTGGAGCAGTGTAGCACCCCAAGGTGCAGCGAATGGTGCAGCTGGACAGTCCCACGGCCGCATGGGGAAGAGTGGAGCAGCGCGGTACCCCGGGGTGCAGCGGATGGTGCAGCCGGATGGTCCCACGGCTGCACGGGGCAGCATGGAGCAGTGCGGCACCCTGGGGTGCAGCGGGTAGTGCAGCCAGATGGCCCCATGGCCGCACGGGGCAGAGCGGAGCAGTGCGGTACCCTGGGGTGCAGCGGATGGTGCAGATGAACAGCCCCGTGGTCACATGGTGCAGCACAGAGCAGCGCGGCACCCCGGGGCGCAGTGGATGGAGCAGCCGGACAGCCCCACGGCTGCGCGGGGCGGAGCAGCACTCTGGGGTGCAGCGGATGATGCAGTCAGATGGCCCCATGGCTGCGCGGGGCAGCGCAGAGCAGCGCGGGACCCCGAGGTGCAGCAGATGGTGCAGCTGGATGGCCCCATGGCTGCACGGGGCAGAGTGGAGCAGTGCAGTACCCCGGGGTGCAGCAGATGGTGCAGCTGGACAGCTCCATGGCTGCGCGGGGCAATGCAGCACCCCGGGGTGCAGCGGGTGGTGCAGCCAGACAGCCCCATGGCTGCACGGGGCAATGCAGCACCCCGGGGTGCAGCGGGTGGTGCAGTTGGACGGCACCATGGCCACACGGAGCAGAGTGGAGCAGTGCAGCATCCCATGCGGTCGGTGGCGCTTCCTGCTGACCTTTCGGCCTCCCTATTTATAGCGCGCTGGAGGGACGTGCGCTGCAGCCTGGAGCGCGGGTTTGCTGCACACAGGACCATGGGGCTGCATGGAGCTGGAGCTCTTCTGCACGACAGCTCTGGGGGGCAATGCGAGGCTTTCTGCTCTCGTCCTGCAGCCACCAGGTGAGACAGGCAGAGACAGCAGGTCCTGTGCACGCACTGCCCCGTGCACACATGCAGCTCCATGCACATGTACAGCCCCATGCACAGCTATGCACAACTCCCCACACAGCCCCATGCACATGCACCACCACGCTGAGCACATGTATGGTCCATGAACACATACAGCCCCATGCACATACACCACCACGCTGAGCACACGTATGATCCATGAACACATACAGCCCCATGCACATACACCACCACGCTGTGCACATGTACAGTCCATGGACACATACAGCCCCATGCACACGCACCACCATGCTGAGCACATGTATGATCCATGAACACACACAGCCCCATGCACATGCACCACCACGCTGAGCACATGTATGGTCCATGAACACATACAGCCCCATGCACATACACCACCACGCTGAGCACATGTATGATCCATGAACACATACAGCCCCATGCACATGCACCACCACGCTGAGCACATGTACAGTCCATGGACACATACAGCCTCATGCATCTGTGCAGCCCCATGCACATGCACCACCACGCTGAGCGCATGTATGATCCATGAACACACACAGCCCCATGCACATGCACCACCATGCTGAGCACATGTATGATCCATGAACACACACAGCCCCATGCGCATGCACCACCATGCTGAGCACATGTATGGTCCATGAACACATACAGCCCCATGCACCCGTGCAGCCCCACGCACACACCGAGCCTGCCCTTGGGGACACCTCCACCTGAGCATGCCAGGGGGATGGAGCACCGGGACAGGCTGCCCAGAGAGGTTGTGGAGTCTCCATCCCCAGAGATGCTCAACACGACCTGGACACACTCCTGGGCGACGTGTCCAGGTGACCACGCTTGAGGATTGGACGAGACGGTCCTGGGGGTCACTCCAAGCTCAGCCCTTGGGTGAAACCATGAGCAGGTGACTCCACAGCCAGTGCTGGAGGTGGACGCTTCCAGGAATGTTCTGTCCAGGGAAGCATCCGAGCCGGGCGGCACCCTTGGAAGAGCCAGATGCTGCCCAGCCGGATCAGGAGGAGATGCAGGTCCCTGGCACTGCCTGTACATCAATGCTGCATTGACCTGTAGACCCAGGGAATCACCGAGCAGGGTCCCCACTGGGCCAAGCCCATCTCATGTGGTGCACAACCATATTAGAGATGCTGCTCCATACAAGGATGCCAGCCCTACCATTGCTCTTCTGCTTTGTCCCGATGCATGAATCCATCACCCAAGCATTCACAGATCTATCATCCATCCATCCATCCATCCATCCAACCATCCAACCATGCATCCATCCATTCACACATCAATCCACCCATGCACCATCCATCCATCCATCCACCCATTCAGGTATTCATCGACCCACCCATCCATCAGCAGTCTGCCCGTCCCACCCGTCCCACCCTCGTCCATCTGTGCACCCTCTGCCCCATTCATCAACAGGACAGCCCCCGTTCACTCCTTGTCCTGCTCTAGGACTCAAACAAGTTCTTGTCTGTCTCCAAACTTGCTGCTCTTCCACTAATGGCTGTTTCTAACATCCCGGTGTGAAGCTTCCGTGGTGGCAGGAAGAATCCATGGGAGCCTCAAGCACCTGTAAGAGATGTGAGTGCCGCCCTTCCCGGTACAGGAAATTCCACAGCTCGGGCACCATCCTGGACCTGCTGCCTTGGTTTGATGCCCTCCGTCGCTTTGTGCTGGTGCTTACCAGCCTGTCCTTTCCCACTGGCTCCAGCTGCTCACGGTCCAAGGAGCTGTGACGTCCCTGCCAGCCTGAGGAGCGCCAGCCCTGGGGCTGCTCCTGCTGACGTGGTGCCAGATCTGGGCATTCAAGGAATGGCAGAGGTTAGAAGGGGCTTCTGGAGGTCATCTCATCCCACGTCCTGCATGAGCAGCCTGACCAGGACCATGTCCGGAGCACTTTGGTGCCTCCATGGAGGAGACTGCATGTGTGCTCCATCTGCATGCATGTGCAATGGCTGCAAAGTCTCCTGCTAGCTGCATGTGTGCTCCATCTGCATGCACGTGCAATGGCTGCAAAGTCTCCTGCTAGCTGCATGTGTGCTCCGTCTGCATGCGTGTGCAACGGCTGCAAAGACTCCTACTAACTGCATGTGTGCTCCATCTGCAACAACTGCAAAGACTCCTGCTAGCTGCATGCATGCTTGTCTGCAGCCTGCGCTCGGTGTCTGTGTGTGCACTTGGTGTTTGCTCCACCTCTGCACACTTGCCCGTCTGCAACACGCAATCAGTGTCTGCACAGGCGCTTGACGGCCTGCATGTGCGCTCAGTTTTGGAGTTTTGGCACGTTTGGAGTTTGCATGCACGCACCCCTGGACACGTGTGTGTGGTGTTTGCATGCGCTGGCTTGAGGTCTGCAGCGCGGCCTCGGTGTCTCTGGAGCCCTCGTGTGCACTCGGTGCTCTCAGCTCGCGTGTGCTTGCAACATCTGCAACGCGGGTGCAGAGCCAGCACGTGTGTTTGGAGCCAGCGCTGCACGCTTGCTGGCTGCAACGTTGCACATGAGCGCAGTGCAACGAGCTGCCCGTGCTCAGCTCCTCCAGGCGTGCAGCTGGGCAGGGAGGGCTCCGGGCGCGTTGCAGCTCCTCCTGCATCAGCCCCACGCCGAGCCGGCACCTCGTCACACTGGGACCCGCGACAGGAGGAAGCCGAGCCAAGAGCCCGTCCCCGCCGAGGGGGGTGGATGGATCCTACCTACACCTCCCCGCTAAATATAGCGGCGCGGAGGCGAGCGCCATGTGACACCTTGCACAGGCGAGTGATTAACTGCGGAGTCATTTGCAAGCAGCTCGTCAATGCGCTGCTTCCCTCGCCGCTGCTGCCCCAGCACGCGCGCGGCCCCCGCGCGGGGCCCTCGCCCCTCTGCGCCCGTCCCGGCGCCTCGAGCGCCGCTCGCCGAGGGGGAGGCCGAGGGGGAGGCCAAGGGGGAGGCCGAGGCCGAGGCCGGGCGGCAGCTCCGCGAGCCGGGAGTGAACCCGGCATCGCCGGCGCCTGGGCTTTGTCGAGGCACCGCCGCGCTCCGGCAGACTTTAAAACAGTCATTATTCCATCAGCAGCCCCATTAAACTGTCACGGGCGATTTTTTTTCTTGCTATCCTTTTTTTCTGCTTTTTTTTCTTTTTTTTTTCCCTCTTTCCCTCCTGCTTTTTTCCCCACCTGCAGCTTTTCATCCTCAGCTCCAGCACGGAGCTCTGATCATCCCCCCCCAGCTTCCCCACGTGCAGAACAGAGCGGCCGCATCCCGCCCTTCCGCGTCGGGACACGGGGCTCCGGGATGCACAGCGGGAGGATGAGGAGGGCGGGAGGCAGGGCCGGCTCCCGGGGGCAACCTCGGCTCTTGCAGCCTGCCCTTCCCCGGCCGTGCTCCGTGGAGGCCGCGGGCCATGAAAGCGTCTCGGCCGCTTTGAAGCGCTTCCCTCCCCATTACCGCCCACGCGCCGCTCCTGCCTTAACGGGAGAAATAAAGGGAAGGCGACACAACCCCTTGCACCGGGGCCGGGGTGCGATGCAGCGCGCCGCCCTGTGCATGCACCATCCGTTGCGCCGTGGAGCGGTGTCTGGGGGCTGCTTGTCACCCGCCTTTGTGGCCCTCTCAGCGAGGAGGAGGAGGAGGAGGAGGAGGAGGAGGAACCCGGCTTGTCTTTCTCCATTAAGACAACGTCAAATTTGCATTTATTTAAAAATAACGGAGCTTTCAATCTCCGCGGCTCCCGTCAGCAGCAGCTTCTCCCAGCGGCCCCGCGCGGACTGGGAACAAGAGCACCCCCCATACACCCGCAGACTGGGACAGCACTGCCCCGAAACACGCATGCACACGCGTGCACGCGGACATCTGCACGCACTTGCACAGTCACACGCACGCCATGCACCATGCGTGCCAGCCCTTGCAGCGGGAGGGGATAAATGTATGGGTGCGGGAGAGCGCCTTGCATGCACGGGGTCTGTGCAGCCCTGCACACGCGCCCCAAACTCGCACCCTCTTGGCTTATTTCACACCCTCTTGGCCTCTTTCAGTGTAAAGGTGCCAGCAGGCAGCAATTTTGCAGACCTTGAATTAAATAGAAAAAGGATAAAATAAAAAAAAAAAGAGAGCGGCAGAAGGGAAAAAAAAGGGGAAAACGGTGGGACTTAATCACCAGCAAGGCTCTTTGAGCGGAGTCGCTCTCGCTGGGCGATTTCCCGGCGCAGCTTCCCGCCGAGCCGTTGCCATGGCTCCGGGAGCCGCGGGCCAGCCCGCGTGCCGCGCCGGCTCCGGCACCGCTTCCCGCTCCGGCACCGGCACCGGCTCCGGCTCCTGCCACCCCGGCCCTGCACGCCCCGGGCGCCTCTTGCGGGAGGCGGCGCGGGGCGTTTCGCTGTGCCCGGAGGCACAGGGTGATGGATGCTCCAAGGATCCGGGTTTTCCGCTTGCAAGCAGGCCCGGAGCACCGGCACGGTGCGGGTTGCTCCCTCGGGAGGACCTGTCGCCGCAGCCCAAGGGGAACCCAGGGAGACGGCTGCTGATTCTCGTTTAAATCCTCGCCCTGATGGCATCCTGTGATTTTTCAAATCAGGAATTGAAAATCAATCAATAAATAAATAAAAGAGAGAGAAAATAAAGCTTGGTGGGAAAATTGTCCTGCCTTTGCAAAGCGCCCTACCGAGCCCCGCACCATCCTTAGGGTTTTGCAAAGCATCCTGCCAAGCTTTGCACCCTCTTTGGGTTTTGCAAAGAGTCCCACCGAGTCCTGCACCACCTTTCAGCCTTGCAAAGTGTCCCACAGAGCTTTGCACCGTCCTTTGGTTTTGCAAAGCACCCTTGGGCTTTGGAAAGTGTCCTACGGGGCCTTGCACCCTCCTTTGCTTTTCCAAAGTGTCCTGCTGAGTTTTGCCCTGTCCGGTTTTGCAAAGCGTCCTGCTGAGCCTCGCGCTCTCCTTCGGGGTCTGCTAAGCCTCACACCGACATTTAATTTTGCAAATCATCCTCCCCATCAGGACCTCACGTTGCGGCTCCTCGTGTTGGGGTGATGTTCAGCCCATCGCAGGAGCAAACTGCAGCCCCTTATATATATAAATCCCTTTCTGGAGGGAGAGAGCAGGAGGAAAATGTGGCTTTCCAAGAAAACTTGGCACATGTCACAGTAAGGCCGTGTAATGCTAGTAAATAAATAAGAGAATATTTGGGAAAGTTAAACTGAAAACCACTCAGGCCCAAAGGGCTGCATGGATCTTCCTTTCCTCTTCTCCTTCCTCTTCCCCTCCTTTTCCTCTCCCCTTGCTCTTGTTGTTCCTGAGCTCTCCTTTCCTTTGTCTTCATTTCTCCCCCTTTCTTCTTTTACCCATTTCCCCTCTTTCTCACCCCTTTCTTTCACTTTCCCACCTTTTCCCTTTTTTGGTCATTTTTGCCCTTTTCCCCCCTTTTCCTCCCTTTTCCCCATTTCCCCCCCCTTTCTCCTTTTCCTCCACCTTTACCCTTTTCTCCTCTTTTCCCCCCTTCCCTCAGAAATCCTCCCTTTCTCCCCAGGACGCCCCAACACCGCCGGGCTGCAGCTGGGCGGGCACCGTGACCTGCAGCCCTTGCAAAAAGGCTGCAGACGTTTGCAAACAAGCTGCAATTCGGCTGCGGCTGCCCGGGGGACCCCACCGTGCCCACGCTGCGGGCCGGCCTGTTGCAGACGCGGGATATCCTTTTTTCCCCGTGCACGAAGGATTTCTTCCCTTTTATTTATTTATTTTTCCCTGAGAACAGCTTGTACCGACCTTGTGATGAAAACAACGCCGCCGATTCCTCTGGGTGTTGTTTTCTGTTCTTATTTTTTTTTCTGGTCTCCTGATAAGCGGCATGGAAAATGGAAAAGCTTTTCTGCGTTTCATCGTTCTCCTCTCTCTTCCCTCAAAAGTCTTTCTTGGGGTTTTTGAGTGCATCAGGGGAAAAAAACATCGGGGTGAGGAGGAAAACCTGCTGAAATTGCGTTTCCCTGCAGAATTGCCTGCAGCGAGGCCGGAGCAGCGCTGCCCGGTGGGAACGAGAGGGGTGTTTGCATGGCCCGTTTGGGACGAGGCGCCCCGCACTCTGCTCTTAGGGGACGGTTTGCAGGCTGCAAAGGGAGCTCGCGGGCCCGGCGAAGGCTCCCGCGGAGCGGGACGTCGGCGGCGAGCGCCTTGTGAGCCCGGGATGCGCACGGCGAATCCCTTCGTATCGGCGAGCGCGCGCGTCTCCGTTAGCGGGCGGAATCGGTGTCCGGCACGACGGGCGCCCGAGGACAAGGCGCCGCTATTCAGAGCTCAGACACCCAATCCTGCAGCTAAGGAGGCTCCGACGAAGCCGAACGAGAAGCCTTGAACACCGTTTCCTGACAAGAAACGCTCGTATCGGCACCCAGAGCGGGGATGTCCATGAACCCGGCCGAAAGGGCACCCGTGGCATCCAGCACAGATAAAAAACAAGAGGGATTTGTAGCAAGAGCCTTGCCCGGACTCCTGGGCCCCCTCCATCCAGCCTGGCACGGAGCCAGGAGCTGGGGGGGCGTCTCGAGGGATCAAGGGCAGCTCGGGTTGCTCAGGGTCTCCTGGGGATGCCACGCGTTGCACGGAGATTTGCAGCATCCCAGCGCAGGGTTTGCGCCTCGAGGAGCCCCAAACTTGTCACGGGAGCGGGGACTATCCGGCAGAGGAGGGTGCGAGGCCGATGCACGGAGCGTGCACGAGCTCCCTGCGCGTGCCGGTGGTTGGAGGAACGGGGCAGGCACGTCAGGAGTGTCACTTAATAGGGGATGAGACTGCCCGGAGAAAGGGACAGCCGGCCGAGGGCTGCCTTGATTCTAGGCTGCGTGCTAAAGCCAAATAAAGTGCAAATAAATTATTCAGGTAATTTAAACAAAGCGGGTAAATGCAGGAATTACACACCTGAGAACGGGTGACACGGGAGCTGGGCGCTCTGCAGCACGAGGAAGGTCTCCATACGAGACGCAGGCCATGGATCCAAGCAGGAAATCTTGAAGGCGTCCAGCTGAGAGCTGGTGGCTTAATACACCCGCTGCGTGTTCGAGGTTTAAGCAATGCGGTGCAGTATTAGGGCTGCTCCCAAGATATTTCCTCCAAGTGTAATTGCACAGATATTTGAGGGATTGAAGGTTGCTGAATTTATAATGGAGAGGTTTTAACCCAGGCCAGGGTCTTGGATAAGAAAGCAAAGGGCTTAGGGGGGTGTTCACAGAGAATGTGCAATGTCCAACAGCGATGGGAGTGAATCTGTGCCAGGAACCCGGCCAGGCTGCAGCCCCTCGAGATGGCAGAAGGTGCTTGGAGAGCTGGGGCTTGAGCCCCAGTTCCTGCAATGGTCTGATGGTTCCTCTAGGCCTGTGGCCACCTCCCCATTCATTAGATTCCGTCTGCATCCAGTTTTGGGTCCCCTTGATAGGAGGACGTCAAGGAGATGGAACAAGAGAGCGAAGGGCCACCAGGATGGACCAGGCTGGATCACCTGCCTGAGGGAGCTGGGCTTGGTCAGCCTGGAGTGGCTTTGGGGGGACCCAGGAGCACCGGGGACGTCAGCACGGGATCCTGAGGCTGGAAGGGACCTCTGGGGCTCATCCGGTCCAATTCTCCTGCACAGCTGCATAGAAGAGAGGACGAAGCTCCTTGCGCTCTGTGTGGCCGGGGGACAAGAGGAACAGAGCTCCAGACGGATACAAGGAAAAGCTTTTCACCATGGGGATAGTCCAGCGGTGGATGAGGTCCCCAGAGGTGTTTTGCCATCTCCATCCTTGGAGGTTTTTGAGACCCTGCACAACCTGCTCAACCTCAGAGCTGTCCCTGCTGCTCGAAGGGAACACCTCCTAAGAGCCCTTCCAGCATCAACGACGATCCCACGGGAACGGCAGGAGCTGCTGCACCCACCTGGGTCATTAGCGTGCCCAGACCCCTCAGTCTTTGGATGCGTCATGACCGAGGGCAAGGAGCGGAGGTGCCTGGGGCTACTCCGTGGTTGCACCACCAGCAGTGCTCCTGCTTGCCCCATTGCACCAAGAGGAACCAGCCACCGCATCCACCACCTTCACCGCAGCCCTCCGCATCCCCCCGCAATCGTCACCGTGGCCCCCGCGGGCAGCGGGGACGCGGCAGCGCTCGCATTCCCGCGGGGGACAGGACGGAGCGGGGAGGCGGGCCCGGCCGGCGCGCTCCCACGCGCAGGCACGCGGCTCCGGGCTCACGTGGAGCCGCACAGATGGGAGCAGATCCCCGTGCCCACGCAGCGTGCGTGCAAGCACGGCGGCGCGGGCGCGGGGGGAGCGGAGCCAGCGCGGCGCGCGGGGCGTGCGTGTTCGCACCGGGAGACGCTTGCAAACTCCAAGGGATCGTGTGGCACAAACCCTCCGGTTGCAGTTGGCCGCAAGGTGCAGCGCCTGAAGAGGAGCCCCGGTGGATGCGGAGGTGAGAGCAGAACTGATGAGCACAGAGCACCAGTGGCATCCTTCATGCTGGTGCAGAGCCCTGGCAGAGGCAAAGGCCCCGCTGCTTGGGGCTGCTGAGGAAGCCTGCTGAGAAACCCCCGCCAAGCCCGTTACGGACACGTAAAGAAGAGGTTCCTCCACCTCAGCATCCCTCACCCAGCAGCCTGGCTCCCATCTCTAACACCCACCACCTCTAACACGTGTCCAGCCCCGCATGGGGCCCCTCCAGCCCGTGGTTCCTTATGAAACCTCCCAGGAAATCCCCCCGGTCCTCAAGCCCTGCGTGTCAGTCCAACCATCCTCTGCACACCAGGATGCTCTTAAAGGATAAAGAGCGAGCAGAGATTTGTCTGGAGCTGACTGGGGAAAAAAAAAAGAGACTATTTCTAATGAAATGCATCAAAATATTTCCAAAAGAGTGCAAGTGTTTCATCAGGCTATCTAAATTCCTCGGCATTTTTGAATGCTCCAGGGGCTGCACAGGCTGGACGGAGGGAACGCGTCTCCCAAGGGCTCGAGCTGGGGCTCGCAGCAGGATGGTCACAAGCTGCCTGGTGCCGGGCTAAGCTTTCCGTTGGGGAGAAAACGCTGGGGATCTGCTCACACAAGACAAAACCGCAGCGTTTAAGCACCGAGGGTAGTTCTGGCTAGGAGAGAGGCCTGGGCGCCGCTCGGAGGGGCTGGCGGCAGGTTGGGAGCGGCATCTCCTTGGGAACACGCACGGCTTGGCTCCTTGCTGGGGGAGGATCCCTCGGGCCCCCCGCACCCCGGGTTGCTCCGATCTTAGAAGCAGCTTCTGCCTGGGGACTGATGCCAGACAAATTCCGCTTGGGAGCGAGACACGCTGTCTATGATGGGAATAAACAGCCATGGGAAGCAGCCCTCATGGGATGGAGAGGGCTTCCCGGAGCTGTCCCGGTGCCAGGTCCCTGTGGCGGGGTTGGCTCCGCCCGTGGACGCTCGGATCCGTGCTGGATGCGCTCCTGCAGCCCAGGCTCCACACCGCGTGTTCCCAGCGCCTCGGCCGGCCGGGAAGCATGTCGGGAATGGGGCCCGTTCCGCTCCCCTCGTGCCCTGGCCAGCGCTGCCCATCGCCCACTCCGAGGGCCTCCGAGGGCTTCCGAGGGCCTCCGGGTGCCTTCGGAGGGGCTTGGCAGCCCTGGGAGAGGAAAACAAGCCCAGCGCCATTCCCTGCGCGGAGCCTGCACCTCCACCGGAGCCTGGAAACTGAGCGAGACGGAAAGTCGCTGCAGTCTGGACGCGTTAATAGCAGCGCCAAGGTGCAACGGCGCGCCGCCCGCCCGCTGAGCTCGCCCGTGCCGAACGAGACCCATCGCGCGGTCGTTTCCCCCAAGATCCAGGCTAGGAGGGGGAAATTAAACAATAACAACACAGGGCAAAGAAAAAAGGATAGAGAGAGAGAGTGACAAAAGTCACCGGGTCGCAGGACGGCCACGAGAGCTGATGGCAGCAGAGACGTTCCCTGTTTGCTGAGACCCCAGGGCGGCTCTGTGGGACGTGCTCCAAAACCCCGTGTGAGTTCAGGCAGGGAAGGAGAGCATCCGGATGGTTACTCAGGAAGGAAGGAAAATGGGACCGGTCTTGAGGCTGCAGCAAAGCGGTGCTGCTTGGGGCACGGCTCGATGAGCCATGACGTGGCTGGTGGCTCCTGGATGGCCTTGGCCAGGTCACCTTGCTTCCACGGCACAGTTTCCCCTTCCGGACAGTGCAGAGAGCAGACCTGGCCTGTCTATACGACACACTCTCCACTTCCAACAGCAGCAGGGTGCCGATCCCTGTCGATCCCTGCCGATCCCTGCGAGCGCTGCAGGGGCTGGTGAGGTCTGAGCAGGAGTCTCTCGGGATCAGAGAATCACGGAATCCCCAAGGATGGAAGGGACCTCCAGAGGCCACCTAGTCCAACCCCCTGCACACGCAGGGGCTCCTGGAGCATGTGGCACTAAGAATCCTTGTGTGCTTTAAAATGCTGCCCTTAAGCCCTGTAAATTTTAGCATCTACAGTATTGAGAGACAGAGAGTCCCATGCCTTAGCTCCCCCTCACAGGAAAATACCCTCCTCCTCCTCCTCCTCCTCCTCCTCTTTTTAGGATCCTGGTCCCCGACAGCTTCACTCGGTATCTCCAGTCCTTGAGTTGGAAGGAAATGGAGTGCTTAAACACCTCAAAAATCCGCTCTGCACCTGCTCCCTCTTCACTGGTGCCAGGAGATGCCGGCCTGGTGGAGCACGGGATGCCTTTGCCCAGATTCCTCCCAGGAATGCATCCGCAGCTGCTGCAGGCCAGCCCCGCTGGAGAACAGGCCTTGGCACTGGCCCTGGAGCTGCTGGTGTCCCTGTTCCGCCTTTTCCGGCTCATCCCGCCAGCTCCCCGGGACAGGGAGGACCGAGGCGGAGATCCCCATGGTTGCACAGCCCTGTGCAGTGCCCTGCGTGTCTAATGGATAATGCAGCAGCTCCTTCACCCGGGGCAGGAGGAGCCCCGGGACGCTTGGTTGTGCGCACATGGACAGGGCACCGTACGGGAGCGGTGTTATTCCAGGAAGCGACAGCGTGCACAAGGGCACGGAGTGGTGCTAGGGACCTCAAGGAGGCCTGGGCCCGGGTTACGGGGAGACAAGTCAAAACTTGGTGTCTGCCCAGATACCCAAGGGTAGGACTCGGATAAGGACAGGACCTAAGGACAATCCTACCTAAGGGCTTGGAGATATCCACCCTCCCGTCCTCACTGGGCTGCACCGAGGCTGCACCGAGGGCCATCGGGGCTCTGCGCGGCTGTGATGCCCAGCTGGCACAGGCAGCACCAGCCTGGAACCGCCCGGGCAGGACGTGTGCCTGGTGCAGCCTGGACTGGGCCTGCAAGAGGCCCCAGCACTGCCAGGGCTGCGACATCCATGCACAGGCTCAGCGCTGCCTATGGAGCAGGACAGGAGCTGCCTGCGGAGCGGGAGAGGAGCTGCATGTGGATCGGGATGGGAGCTGCCTATGGAACGGGACAGGAGCTGCCTGCGGAACGGGACAGGAGCTGCCTATGGAACGGGACAGGAGCTGCCTGCGGAGCGGGACAGGAGCTGCCTGGGCAGGACCTACCTGGGAGCGGGATAGGAGCTGCATGTGGAGCGGGACAGGAGCTGCATGTGGAGTGGGACAGGAGCTGCCTGTGGAGTGGGAGAGAAGCTGCCTGCGGAGTGGGACAGGAGCTGCATGTGGAGTGGGAAAGGAGCTGCCAGCAGAGTGGGACAGGAGTCGCCTATGGAACGGGACAGGAGCTGCCTATGGAACAGGACAGGAGCTGCATGTGGAGCGGGACAGGAGCTGCATGTGGATCGGGATGGGTGCTGCCTATGGAACAGGACAGGAGCTGCCTGCGGAGCGGGACAGGAGCTGCCTATGGAACAGGATAGGAGCTGCCTGCGGAACGGGACAGGAGCCGCCTGCGGAGCGGGACAGGAGCTGCCTATGGAACAGGACAGGAGCTGCCTGCGGAACGGGACAGGAGCCGCCTGCGGAGCGGGACAGGAGCTGCCAGCGGAGCGAGCGCTGCCCGGTACCGCCCGGTACCGCCTGCTGCCCCCGGGCGCGGTGTCTGCTGCAGGTGCCGCGCTGCCCAGCGCTGTCCGGTGCTGCTCCGCGCCGCCGGCCCCGGCGCCCGGCACTGTCCAGCGCTGCGTGGTGCTG
>PTEX01000173.1:169836-181939 GCA_003342815.1 Eudromia elegans
CGAGAGCCGCCGGCTGGAGGCAGCGCCGAGCGCCGCGGGAGGCTCCGCGCCCGGGCGGCGCCTCCCGGCCCATCCCGCCGCCGCCCGCCCGCCGAAGCATGCGGAGCCATGGGCCAGGGCTGCGGACACTCCATCCTCTGCCGGAGCCAGCCCTACCAGGCGACCGCCTCTGACTTGTGAGTCCGCTCCCGCCGCGGGGCGACGCGGGGCGAGCGGGCAGGGAGCGTGGGGAGAGCAGGCGACGGGAGGCATCGCGGAGAGGGGCGGCAGGGAAAAGTTCCTCCCGCGTGACAGCCGGCGGGGAGGGGGACTGGGGGGCGGCACGTGGCCGTGACCCCCCTCTCCGCCGCTGTCCCCCCGGCCGAGCAGCTGGGTCAGCCAGGAGCGGTCCCCGTTGGTGGCTGCCCGGAGGGCTCCGCGCGGGAGCTGTCGCCGTGTTTCCCGGCGTGTGCCGGGGGGCTCCCGGCATTGCCACGGGCTGTGCGGGGACCACACGCCGGGTTGCTTTGTGAAGTGCGGCTCAGGCCTCTGAATCACAGTTCCCGCTGCTGCACACGAGGCGAAGGAGCCACCTGCCCCACGCACCCACGCAACAGGTCTGGGGGATGCAGCGAGATGGGGAGGGGGCTCCGGGGCCAGCGGGGCTCTCTCCCCGCCAGCACCACTGCGGCGCAAGGGGACTCTGCTTGCGAGCAGGGGGTGACCTTGCTCCGGGATGACGGTGCTCCCTGGAGGGGGTTCTGCGGAGCCCGCGTGGGGAGCGAGGCTGGGCTGGCCGGCGGCAGGCGTGCGGTGCCCTCGTTCCCGTCGCCCACGGGCCCTGCCGGTGCCGCGGGAGCCCCCCGGCTCTGCCCGCGCGCGCACGCCGCGTTCACGAGGCGCCGCAGCTGACGGCAGCAGGCTGTGCACAGGCGAGCTGCGGCGCGGGCCGCTCCGCCGCTGCTCCCAGCCCGTCCCTGCTGCCCCGGGCAGCCGCCGCAGACCCCACGTTGCCGGGGATGCGCTGCGATCCGGCGGGGAAGGAGGTGCGGGCTCGGCAGCGCGGCAGGAATGCGCCTCGCCGCGTGGATTCCTTTGTCTGCCTGTGCCAGCTCCACGTGCTCAGGCACCTGGCAGCCTGAGCGTCCCCGGCCCGGCCGGGACCCCTAGCACGGAGCTGCCAGGAGCTCCCCGGATTGCAGCCCGGCTGCGGCACGCAGCGAGCCAAACACCCGCCCGGGGAAGCACGTCCAACCCCACCGCGTCGCCAGGCGTTCGCACCCGCCCTGGGGTCACCTTCAGGGGAGCATTTGCCTCTCGGCACCTAAAATACCCCTCGGCATCGCTCGTGCCCAGGCGCCCGCGGCTGCGCGAGGGGCGAGCGCCCACGGCAGGGTCCCACCCGGGCACACCACGAGCTCTCGACCCTCGTGCGCTGCCTTGGGCGCCGGGTCTGGTCTCCTGCGCTGACCGGGTCCTCCCTGTGCCTGCCCCAGCTTGCTCGCGGCGCCTTCGTGTGCCCTGCTCCCTGCAGAGACTCTTTGGTGCCGCCGTCGCCGCCCGCGCCCGCGTTCTTTTCTGTAAGCAAGCTCCGCAAAGGTCTCGAAATGTCACGCTGTCCTCGTCCCTCCTCCGGCTGGGATCCCTCTTGTGCCTTGTAGCTGCTGTTTGATGGCCTTTAAGAAAGGTAAATGTTATTGATACTTAGAGCAGCTGGGCGGGCAGGGCCCTTGGGAGCCAGCCGGGGCAGAGCAGGATGGATCCGTGATGGGTGGTGAACCAAAATGCTCCCCTTTCACCCCGGGTGTAACTTCTGCCCGTAGCCCTTGCTCACCTCGATCCCCGGAGGTGCTTGTCCATGTCCTGTGCGCCCCAGGGCTGCACGCGGAGCATGGAAAGCTCCCTCGGGTGCAGCCCTCGCTCGGGCGAGCGGCGCTTGGCGCAGTGCACGTTGGCCGGGTGCGTTCGGCGGCCTCGGCGCGGCTCCCGCAGCCCGTCCCGGTGGAGCGGGGGACGCTCCGTGGGCGCCTGCACGCTGCCCTCTCCGCACGCCGCGGCCTCGCCTCGCACGTGCCCCCTCGTTAGGCTCCTGCTCGTTGCAGGAGAGCATCATGTGACACCCAGTCAAGTGCCATTTTGTGTTATCCAGGCCACGTTTTAACCCATTTCCTTGGCGCTTTCCCCTGGCGGGAAGCGTGTTCCCACGGCGCTGCTCCCGACCCGGTTAGCGGCGCTGCAAGAAGCGAGTGCTGCGGGAAGCGGGTGCTGCGGGAAGCGGGTGCTGCGGGAAGTGGGTGCTGTGGGAAGTGGGTGCCATGGGAAGCAGGTGCCGTGGGAAGTGGGTGCTGTGGGAAGTGGGTGCTGTGGGAAGTGGGTGCCTTGGGAAGCAGGTGCTGCGGGAAGCAGGTGCCATGGGAAGTGGGTGCTGCGGGAAGCAGGTGCCATGGGAAGCGGGTGCTGTGGGAAGCGGGTGCCGTGGGAAGCGGGTGCTGTGGGAAGCGGGTGCTGTGGGAAGCGGGTGCCGTGGGAAGCGGGTGCCGTGGGAAGCGCTCCTCCCGCTCCCGTTGGTGTCCTGACGCACGGCACGGCGGGGGCGTCACGGACAGCGGGAGGGCGCTGCGAGGGGGAGCGCGGGTTTAACACGAGGAGGGGGCACAAAGCGGCCTCGTTAGCAGCACCCTGCCCCTTCCCGCCGCTGCCTGCGGTGCGAGCAGCGCGCGCGGGCGCTGGCACGCGTGCAGCAGGCCTGGAGAGCACGTCCAGGCGCAAGCGGAGCCGGTGCGGCCGGGCGAGGCCGAGGACGGCCGCCGTAAGCAGCGGGGTGCAGGAGGAGCCGCCCGCAGACGTGGCTGGGGTGGCGGGCGCCCGTGCAGCTCCGCTGCCTGCGGGCACGGCCGTGCCAGGCACGTGGTGCAGCAGGGACCTCGGGTCGCGCTGCAGCTGCAGCTGGGACAAGGGACGGCTCCGTGCTGCCCTGGGCGCAGGGCTGGCCTTGCAATGGGGAGCTGGCCCCGCGATGGGGATCTGGCCGTGCAATGGGATCCCCTGGCCCTTCCAGGGGCCGGGATGAGCAGACAGCAATGTTTCCTTAGGCATCTTTGTGGCAACGCGTTAACATTTGTGCTTGTTATTCAAGGGACTCAGCAAATGTCAGGGCCCTGCTGTGTGTCCCCGTTAACGCTTGTGCAAAGGTGCTGCCAGATGCGCCACCCCCGATGTGCCCGTTTTGTCTCCCTGATGCTCAGGAGGGCAGCGGGGGGGTCGCGGCTCCGGGCGGGCCGGAGGCGCGGGAGGGCGCGAGGGGCCGTAACCCTCCCGGCCCCGCCACGTCCCCACGGCCCCGCTGCGGTGGCCTCGCAGTGACCGCAGAGCCAGGCCGGGCTCTGGCAAGGCGAGGAGCGGGGCCTCCCTCGGCAGCACCACGGGCCCCGTCGGGGATCATCCCCCTGCTCTGCCGCCGGCATCTCCATCCCTGCCGGCTCTGGGCATCCTGGAGCATCCCGTCTCCCCATCCTCATCCTCGTGGGGCTGAAGAGCAGCTCCTGGCTGGGGCAGGCTGGGTTTTCCCCCCCGGGGAAGCGAGGGCTGCGTCAGCCCTTTCCGGGAATCCTTCGCCGCGCTCCCCCTCCCGACTCCGTTACTCGATTTCGCTTTCGTCTCCTTCCCGGCTCCCACGTGGCCGGCTGAGAGCTGCGCTGGGTGGGAGCCAGGGCCGCACGCGGGACCTGCCGGGCACCCGCTCCCTGCACCGAGGGGCCGAGATGTCCCCTGCGTGTCCCTGTGCCAAGGGCCGAGCAGTCCCCTGTGTGTCCCGGGCACCCGCTCCCTGTGCCAAAGGCCGAGCTGTCTCCTGTGTGTCCCGGGCACCCTCTCCCTGCACCGAGGGGCCGAGATGTTCCCTGCGTGTCCCTGTGCCAAGGGCCGAGCKGTCCCCTGTGTGTCCCGGGCACCCGCTCCCTGTGCCAAGGGCCGAGCTGTCTCCTGTGTGTCCCGGGCACCCTCTCCCTGCACGGAGGGCCAAGCTGTCCCCTGCGTGTCCCAGGCACCCGCTCCCTGCACCGAGGGGCCGAGATGTCCCCTGCGTGTCCCAGCACCCGCTCCCTGCACCGAGGGGCCGAGATGTCCCCTGTGTGCCCCTGTACCAAGGGCTGAGCTGTCCCCTGCGTGTCCCGGGCACCCGCTCCCTGCACTAAGGACCGAGCTGTCCCCTGCATGTCCTGGGCACCCACTCCCTGTGCCAAGGGCTGAGCTGTCCCCTGCATGTCCCTGTAACAAGGACCGAAGTGTCCCCTGCGTGTCCCGGGCACCCGCTCCCTGCACCAAGGGCCGAGCTGTCCCCTGCATGTCCTGGGTACCCGCTCCCTATACCGAGGGGCCGAGATGTCCCCTTGTGTGTCCCCTCCATGGTGGGGACAGGGTGGGCGATGCTCTGCAGCAGGGCGGCTGCTTGGCCCTGCCTGGACCATGGAGCCAGAGCATCCGCTGGCCATGGGAAGCTCTTCCCACAATCCCAGACCCTTTTCAAAGTAGCAGCGTTGGTTTTGGGACCGATCTGGAGAGGCAGAAAAGGGGAAGCTGGAGGGAACTGGAGAAGTTGCGGACGTTTTCCGTGCAGGGAGCGTTTTGGTGCTGCTGAAGCCGCGCCGGCTCGGCGTTTCCATCACGGCTCGAGCAGAGCAAGCGGCGTGCAGCCAGGGCTGCTGCCAGGGGGGTGGGATTTCCGCAGAGGGCACCAAGCCCTGCTGCTCGCTGCCGCTCCGCCCGGGCTGCCTGCGGGTGGAGGCGCCAGGGGTGATCCGCTTGCACCTGCGGTTGCATGCAGCGAGGACGGCTCTGCAGCGTGCTGCAGAGCCTGCACATCCCTGCGGTTAATTCAGTTCGATTAACTTATTTTTTCTTTCCCCACCCAAAGGAGCTAGAAAGCAGCTTTGCCCGCGAAGTGCGGGAGAAAGCAGCAGCTCCTCCGGGAGCTATTTATAAAGAGAATCCGAAGGGCTAAGGATGGCTAAGGGATTTTTTTCCCGTCTCCCCGCGAGCTGGCAGAGCCTGGGCGGCGGGTGCAGGGATCAGGGAAGCTGCGGCGGAGCGGAGCATCCTCTCCGAGCACGGAACAGCAGGGCCAGTGTGTGGGGATGGAGGGAGGTGCTGGCGCCGGCAGCCGCGTTGCTCTCCCGGCGCCGGGAGCAATGACACATCTCCCGATGACTTCATTAGGAGCCACCGGGGACGGCGAGGGAGGGTGGCCCAGCGTGGCCCCGGAGGTGGCCGGGCCCTGCCCATCCCTGGCCACCCATGGGTGCTGCGGGACCTCCCGCTGCTGTGGGGCCAGGGTGAGGATGGAGGTTAGGAGGAGGGTCCAGGTGAGGATGAAGGTCCAGGTGAGGATGAAGGTCCAAGTGAGGGTGAGACTCAAGGTGAGGGTCCAGGTGAGGCTCAGGGTGAGAATGAAGATTAGGATGAGAGTCCAAGTGTGGGTTCAGGTGAGGGTGAAGGTCTAGGTGTGGGTCTGGGTGGGAATGAAGGTTCGGATTAGAGTCAGGGTGAGGATGAGGGTCTGAGCGAAGGTCCAGGTGAGGATGAGACTCAGGGTGAGGGTCCACGTGAGGCTCGGGGTGAGAATGAAGATTAGGATGAGGGTCCAGGTGAGGGTGAAGGTCTAGGTGTGGGTCTGGGTGGGAATGAAGGTTCGGATGAGGGTCAGGGTGAGGATGAAGGTCTGAGTGAAGGTCCAGGTGAGGATGAGAGTCATGGTGAGGGTTAGAGTGAAGGCCTGGGTGAGGATCAGAGTGAGAATGAAGGTCAGGATGAGGGTCAAGGTGAGAGTCCGAGTGAGGAGGAAGGTCAGGATGAGGGTCCAGGTGGGGCTCAGGGTGATGATGAAGGCCAGGGTGAAGATGACAGCAAGGATCAAGCTTAGGGTGACAGTGAGGGTTCCCGATGCAGCCTCAAGCGTCTCCTCCACCCGAGCAGCGTGGCCAGGATGGTGACACTCTCCCCGTGCCCCCTTTGCCATCCTCTGGTCGGAATGGGACTGGGAGCTGCGGCCTGGGGCTGTTCCAGCTCTGGCATCTTCCTGGGCACTGAAACGCTGAGCGTTTTGTGCCAACCCGGGCGGGAAGTGAGAAGCCCTTCGGAGGGCAGCTCCTCCAGGGCCAGGGACTCCTCCAGGGGCGATGGGCGCCCGCGCGTCCTGCAGCCGCAGCGCTGGGCGCTTGCGTGTGCCCGCGCCAGCCGCAGAGCCCGCGGGGTCGGACGCTGCGAACTCGGCTCCCCGGGAGGGTCGGCAGAGCGAAACCGCCGCCGCGGCTCGAGCAGCGCTCGGCGTGAGCCAGCAGCACTAACGACCCGGGTTAATTAAATTTTTGCTCTCTCATTTCCCCAGTTTCCCTCCCGCGGCAAGGCGGGGGCTCCTGCAACGTGTTAATTACGGGTTCCTTGCGAGCCGGCTCTTGCTGGCCGGCGGGGCGCAGTCCCGGGCTCGGCGTCCTCAGGCTGGCGGCAATTACAGGTGCCAATTCCCGGGAGCGGCCCCGCTTATCCGTGGATCTGCTGTCTGCATGGGAAGCGGGGACGTGCTCCGCATGGAGCGCTGGAGGCGTGCAGGGCCTCGTCCTTGCTGTGGAAGCAGGCGTGGGGGGTTGCGGGGTTTCCAAAGGCAGAGGCAGCCGATCAGGGTCCCAAAGTGATGCAGATTCATGCCGGGGCTTGGATGGGACATTGAGGGACAAGACGTTCCTGTCCAGCAGCAGGAACGGGTTGAGGAAGGGGGTGCACTCGTTGCACTGGAGCGGGGATAACTCCTTTTGCCCGGACGGGTTCCAGCCTCCCCATCCCTCCTCCTCACACCCTGAGGTGCCACCAGACCCATTACCACGTCCCATCCCCTCCGCCGTGCCCCAGACTCCGCTCTTGTCGGCGTTGTGCATTCCTGCCCCGCATTCCCTCCGTGCGGGTGTCCCTCTGTACCCTCCCCTCGCTGCCACGAGCGGGGCCGGCGTCTGCCCTCTGCATTGGTGAGGAGGAGGGACGTGGAGCGAGAAGGCGCGGCGGCTGCAAGGCTGGAGCGCGCCTCGACGGACGGCGCCGCCGGCTCCTTCCCTTCCCGCTCCGTATCAGCTCCACCTGCCAATGGACACAGGGGCTGGCAATGCCTGCAGTGCCGCGTCCACCCCGGAGCAGCTCGGGAAGGGTTAGGGGTGGCCACGTATCTCCTCCTCCCCTGTGCTACCCCCAGCCTCCTGCCTTTAATTTCTGCACCTCTGTTTCCAGCCCGGTGCGGAGCTGCCCTTGCATGCACGGGCCTGGGTGATGCGTTTGGTCCCTCCGCATCCCACGCTGCTCTGGATGCCTCACCAGCCTGCCCGGAGAGCAGGGAGCTCCCGGCACCCACCCAGCCTCTATTCCCACGGGAAGCCCTCGTGGGAGACCCTCCGTGTCGGCAGCAGGGGAGGTGGCAGCGTGGGGATGGGAGCCCTCCGCCTCGCTGCGTTCTCCCGAGTCGCTCGTGCTCGTGCACTCACGGGCCACCGCTAAGTGCCGTAATTACGGATATGCTTTAATTAGCATAATTGCATTTCTACCCAAATAAGACGTTTCGCTGTAGTAATTCCTCGTGTGCGTCGCCGCACGCGCTCGGCACCGCGCTCCGGCAGCCGGGATGCGGCCAGCCCTTGGCAGCCGCCGTCTCCCAGTGTCGTCTCCCATTCGTATTAATCTCCAGGAAGGAACCAGCAGCCTCCTCCTTGCAGAGTCCCGCTGCTCCTGCGCCGGCCCGTCTGCTCCCGTTATCCGAGTGCTCCTAAAAGGCTCTCGCTGGCCGCATGCGCCGGCCGCGGCAGGAAATCGATGGGCTCGGAGCCACCGGCTCCTCTTATTTACGGCCGTGTCGGGCGCTCTGCTTTCCAGGTAGGGGCTGGTCCTCGGTCTGCCAAGGCCCTGGCACCGTCCCCAGCTCCCGTTGCCTTCGCCAGAGCCCCGTTTTTCCCTTCTGTGCCATGGGCTGATGGTGCCGTCTTGCCCTGGCCAATATGTGCACGTTCACCTATATACGTATTTGCACATATGTGTGTGTATATATAGGAATATATGCATGTGTAAATGGGTGGTGTGGTTGCACTGAGGGGTGATGGATGGAGAGAGGTGGGAGCTGCCCCTGGAGAGGCTGGATGCTGGGGAGGGTTTGGCGTCAGAGCCAGACGATGAGGAGGAGGAGGAGGAGGAGGAGGAGGAGGAGGAGGAGGAGGAGGAGGCGGACAAGGGCAGGTCAGGCTGCTTCCCGCACTGTGATTTATGTCAGGCCAAACGTTTCTCGCTTGTGGAGGTGGCTGGGAGCTGGAGGGGAGGTCCTGGATACACCCGGGATATATCCCAGCACCCGGCAGGGATGAAGGTGGAGAAGGGGCAGCCCTGGTGCTCGCCCGCCACTGAAGGCCGTGTGGGCTCCTTGGCCCTGGAGCTGTTTGTGCTTCAAAAGTAAAGCAAATGGAGGGAAGAGAAAAAAAAAATATTGGCTTCATCTGCTGAGAAGTTTGGGCAAATGTTTAATTATGGTGTGACTGTAGGATTTGCTAACTGCCCTTTTCATTAAAAGACAGGAGAAAAAAAAAATCCATTTTCTAGCACTGAAAATGAAAGTGATTATGTAACAAGCAATAAATTACTTAAAAAGAATGACTCATTAGAGCCAATACAGAAAAGTCACTGCTTATTTTTAGCTCGTACACCCTGTGCCGTACCCTGGGTTAAACGTTCCGGGGGGCTGAGGGCAGAGCCCGCCCGGCCTCCCCTCTGCCCGGGCTGCGGGGCGGGAACGGGGCTGACCAGCGCGGGCGGCGCTGCGGGAAGAGGCCGCGTTTCGCTGCAGGGACTCGGGGCCGTGGCAGAGCCGGGGACGCGGCCACACGGCAGCGGAGACCCGGGCGGATGGGCTCGTGTGGAGACCGACCTGTCCTGGGAAGGGTCGGTCTGGGCCCCGGTGCTGAGGATGCTCCGAGCCCCGGTGCCGGGGGTGCTCTGAGCTCCAGCCCCAGGGATGCTCCATGTCCTGGAGCTGGGGATGCTCTGAGCTCTGGTGCTGGGGATGCTCTGAGCTCCAGCCCCAGGGATGCTCCATGTCCTGGAGCTGGGGATGCTCCGAGCTCCGGTGCTGGGGATGCTCTGAGCTCTAACCCCAGGGATGCTCCATGTCCTGGTGCCAGGGGTGCTCCAAACTTCGGTGCTGGGAATACTGTGAACTCCAACCTGAGGAATGCTCTGAGATCCAACCCCAGTGATGCTCTGAGCTCTGTTGCTGGGGATGCTCTGAGCTCTGGTGCTGGGGATGCTCCATGTCCTAGTGCCAGGGGTGCTCCAAACTTCGGTGCTGGGAATACTGTGAACTCCAACCTGAGGAATGCTCTGAGATCCAACCCTAGTGATGCTCTGAGCTCTGTTGCTGGGGATGCTCTGAGCTCTAACCACAGGAATGCTCCATGTCCTGGTGCTGGGGGTGCTTTGAGCTCCAGCCCCAGGGATGCTCCATGTCCTGGTGCCAGGGGTACTTTGAGCTCCAGTACTGGGGATGCTGTGAACTCCAACCCCAGGGAGGCTCCAAGCCCTGATCCTGGGGATGCTCTGAGCTCCGGTGCTGGGGATGCTCTGAGCTCCAACCCCAGGGATGCTCCATGTCCTGGTGCCAGAGGTGCTCCAAACTCTGGTGCTGGGAATACTGTGAACGCGAACCTGAGGAATGCTCTGAGATCCAACCCCAGTGATGCTCTGAGCTCTGGTGCTGGGGATGCTCTGTGTCCTGGAGCTGGGGGTGTTCTGAGCTCCCGTGCTGGGGATGCTTTGAGCTCTAACCACAGGGATGCTCCGTGTCCTGGTGCCAGGGATGCTCTGAGCCCCAGTGCTGGGGATGCTCTGAGCTCTAACCCCAGGGATGCTCCCTGTCCTGGTGCTGGGGATGCTTTGAGCTCCAACCTCATGGGTGCTCCAAGTCTTGATGCTGGGAATGCTCTGAGCTCTAACCCCAGGGATGCCCTGAGCTCTGGTGCTGGGGATGCTCCATGTCCGGTGCTGGGGATGCTCTGAGCTCCAGGCCCAGGGATGCTCTGAGCCCCAACCTCATGGATGCTCTGAGCCCTGGTGCTGGGATGCTCTGGACCCAAAACAGACCGACTGCTGGCCCCGGGTGAATCCCAGACACCCCTTCAGCCTCTCCACACCCCCCGTCCTGGCCTGCAGGGCTCCCGCACCCCCCTGTGCATCCTCCCCTTGTCCCCAGGCTGCTCAGGTCCTTGCAGCCGGTGGCTGCTTCATCCCTGGGGCTCCAGCATCTTCCTCGTGCCCGCGCGGTGCCTCAGCGAGCCCCCGCAGCCGCCTGGGACCGTCCCCCATCGAGTGCCTCCGCTCCATTAGCGCCCGTCGCGGGGGGGCCGTCGCCTCCAGGCCAGGCTGCCGGCTGCACTCCATGGATATCGACCCGCTGGCATCAAAGGGGCCGGTACTGATTTATGCTGGGGGCAGAGGGACCGCAAGAGGCTGTGATCCATTCCCACTTGGAGGGCGTGGGGGGGAATAAAGCACGCGCTGCCCGTTCCCATGGATATCCCCAGCGTTTTCCCTCTCTCTGGACAAATCCCCGCTCAGATCCCTTCCCGTCGCCTTCCCAGATTGCGGAGCGCTGCCAGCAGCGGCACCTGCCTGCTCCAATTCCTGCTCATTAGCCGCCTTTTGTTAGCGACGCGGCCGCTCGCCAATTTAACCTGGATTAGAAGCGCGTCGCCCGCTCGCTCTCCCTTCTTTTCTTCTCCAATTAATTTGCTGATCGTCTCCAAATTGATTCGCCGGGCGCTCGTGGCAGGCGGCTCGGGAAGGAAGCGAGGACGCCAGCCTAGGGGAACCGCTCTGCGGGAAGCAGAGCCGCAGTTATTGCTGGAGAGCCGGGCGCTCCGGAGGTGCAAAACTGCGATGGGGAAAGGGGGTCCATGCCCAGATACCCCCATCATAGGGGGTGTCGCAGGTACCCCCTCGTCCCCATGGAGGTGACTGCAGCACCCGGAGGGGATTGGATGCCCTGTGCATGGAGGAGATGCCCGGGGGAAGGACCCGGTGAAGGGACACGGGGTGGGCAGCGCGTTGGCTGCTCCCACGCCTACAGGGTGTCTCCTCTCGTCTCGCTGCTCCCGATGCCTCCCCCTTTACCCCGGCTGCGGGCTCAGGCCGGGACCTTTCCCCTCCTCCTTTCCCTGCCTCCAGCAAGTGCGAGGTGTCAGCTCGGGGACGTCTCCGCGGCTCCGAGGAGCGCAGCTGGCGCGGTGACAGCCACAGGAGCTGGGGAACGGCTCCACGGAGACGTCGGGTGACAGCAATGGGAAGGCAAGGCAGAGCGGTGCCAGCTCAGAGCGTGTGTCACGTTGGCACAGGGAATTAACAGGCTCATGCTGATGCTCTGCAGGCAGGATGCTCCTGCAGGATCGGAGCATCCCTGGGGTTGGAGCTCGGAGTATCCCCAGCACTGGAGCTCAGAGCAACCCCAGCACCAGGGCTCGGAGCATCCCCAGCACCAGGACTCAGAGCATCCCCAGCCCCTAGACACAGAGCATCCCCAGCATCAGGGCTCGGATCATCCCCAGCTCCAGGTCATGGAGCATCCCTAACCACGGGGCTTGGAGCATCCCCATTTCCAGGACACGGAGCATCCCCAGCACTGGGGCTCAGAGCATCGCCAGCTCCAGATGATGGAGCATCCCCAGCACCAGGCACGGATCATCCCCAGCTCCAGGTCATGGAGCATCCCTAACCACGGGGCTTGGAGCATCCCTATCTCCAGGACACGGAGCATCCCCAGCACTGGAGCTCAGAGCATCCCCAGCTCCAGATGATGGAGCATCCCCAGCTCCAGGGCACGGATCATCCCCAGCTCCAGATCATGGAGCATCCCCAGCTCCAGGACACGGAGCATCCCCAGCTCCAGGTCATGGAGCATTCCCAGCTCTGCACCAGGGCTCGGAGCATCCCTAGTGCCAGGTCATGGAGCATCCCCAGCTCCAGGTCACGGAGCATCCCCAGCACCAGGTCACGGATCATCCCCAGCCCCCGGACAAGGAGCATCCCCAGCTCCAGGTCATGGAGCATCCCCAGC
>PTEX01000173.1:208836-220666 GCA_003342815.1 Eudromia elegans
CCCATCTCCATCCTGGGCAATTGGGAGAGGAGAACCCATCTCCATCCTGGGCAATTGGGAGAGGAGAACCCATCTCCATCCTGGGCAATGGGGAGAGGAGAGCCCTTCTCCATCCTGGGCAATGAACCCTCTCCATCCTGGAGACCCAGTGGGCCAGCCCCACTCCTGGCCACGGTCACACCTTGCTCTCTCTCCACAGTCCCTGCTCTACAAGAAGGTCAACGAGGCGCAGTACCGCAGCCACCTGGCCAACGAGATGATGATGTACCACATGAAGGTGAGTCACCACAGCGGTCTGGGACTGGCACCGGGACAACGTCTGGGACCTGGTGGGGTGTGCAGGTGGCTCCTGCATGAGCTGGTGCGCTGGCTGCTGCTCCAGACTGGGGATGGGGGCATCTCAGGTGGACACCAAGTGACCAACGCTCTCTGAGTCAGCCTTGAGCCATCTGAAACCCCAAGGGAGGTATTGGGGGCTGAAATGGCCCAGGAGCAGCTTCATGGGCCACTGGTGGTGGCTCTCGCCTGCAGGTCTCGGACGATGAATACACCAAACTGCTCAGCGAGGGCATCCAGCCCGTGTCGACCATCGACCCCAACTTCGCCAGCTTCACCTACACGCCGCGCTCGCTGCCCGAGGACGACACCTCGATGGTGAGCGCTGGTGGCCGGGCTGCACAAGGAGGGGCTCCCAGCTCCATTGCAGCCCCACGCCTGCCCTTGGTCACGTCACCCACCCCAGCACGGGGAGCAGAGTGCTGGGGCATCTGCAACCACGGCCAGGGCACCCTCCTGCTTGCTGGGCAGAGACATGGGGGGCCCTTGGCCCCCAAGTTGTCACCACCACACGTGTTGTCCCCTCTGCAGGCCATCCTGAGCATGCTGCAGGACATGAACTTCATCAACACCTACAAGATGGACCGCCAGACACTCACCCGGTGGGTGTCCAGGCCAGGCTCGGTCCCTTGTGGCATGGTTGGGTCGCTTCTCATGGGATGTGTCCCCAAGACACTAGCTGGTGGCATGGGAGGGGATCAGGACATCCAGGTCCCCTTCCTTGGGCATGTCCCCTCGCCCTGTGCCTTGGTTTCTCCCAAACACCCGGGCTGTGCACTGCTGTGCGTGGAGCAGGCTCAGCAAGCACGTGCATGGACATGAGGCTGGACAGGGGCCGGGGACATCGAGGGGACGTGTCCCCGGGTGCCCTCCTCACCTGCACACGGCCAGGTTCTGCCTGATGGTGAAGAAGGGCTACCGGGACCCGCCGTACCACAACTGGATGCACGCCTTCTCCGTCTCCCACTTCTGCTACCTGCTCTACAAGAACCTCGAGCTGGTCAACTACCTGGAGTAAGGCCCTGCCCATCCTCATCCTCAGCTCCGGCTGCCCTCTTGCCCCCTTTGCCCAGACCTCTCTGCCCACCAGGGACATCGAGATCTTTGCCCTGTTCATCTCCTGCATGTGCCACGACCTGGACCACAGAGGCACCAACAACTCCTTCCAGGTGGCCTCGGTGAGCACCGGTCACGAGGAGGGACACTGCGAGCCCCGAGGACGGGTCACCCGGGCCAGAGGTCCCTTTGGACAAGGGGGACGTGGGGACAGGTCCACGCGCTGATCCTGGTTTCTCTTCCTTGCAGAAGTCCGTCCTGGCAGCACTCTACAGCTCAGAGGGCTCCGTCATGGAGGTGAGGCCCGGAGGGGACCCTGTGGCCCCGGTTCTCAGTGGCCGGGCGGGTGGCAGAGCCGGGGGCTCCGACCGCGTCCCGCCGCCGGCTCCCACAGCTCTGCTCCTCCCGCAGAGGCACCACTTCGCGCAGGCCATCGCCATCCTCAACAGCCAGGGCTGCAACATCTTCGACCACTTCTCTCGCAAGGTGCGTGGGCCACCAGCACGGGGCGGCTTCCAGCATCCCGGCCGAGCTGCCGGGAGACTTCGGCACGGCAGGTCCCCTCCTGGACACCCCCTTTCCCATTGCATCACCCGTGCAGCATGCAATGACGTGCAAAAGCCTGGGGTGCTCCTGGTTGGTTTGCCCCGGTCTGCATGTCGCTGCTGTCAGTGCAGAGTCCCCATATTGACCCCACTGGGGACACGGGTGCAGCCCCGCACGCTGGCGTTGGCCCCGCTCCTCGCTCTGCACAGCGCAGCGGGCGCCGGGGGTGCTGATCCGGTGACGCCCGCTGCCCTTGCAGGACTACCAGCGCATGCTGGACCTCATGAGGGACATCATCCTGGCCACGGACCTGGCCCACCACCTGCGCATCTTCAAGGACCTCCAGAAAATGGCAGAAGGTGAAGCCAGGTGCTAAGGAGGGCCCATGGGCACAGCGGGCATTGCCACCACCTCCGGGTCCCCACTGTCCCCATGGGCAGTGGCCTTGGGGCTGCGAGGTGGCACAGCAGGACCCGGCCATCCCCAAGACCCTCGTGCGGCACCCAGGGGCAGGACGGGCTGCGGGAGCCCATTCCCCCAGCCCAAGGGTGCCCTCGTCTTGCTCGGCAGTTGGCTATGACCCCAAGAACAAGCAGCACCACAGCCTGCTGCTCTGCCTGCTCATGACGTCCTGCGACCTCTCGGACCAGACCAAGGGCTGGAAGACCACCAGGAAGATCGCGGTGAGCACAGCGAGCGCAGTGCCCGCGCAGGGTCTGCCTGGTGGGCCGGGCCCCTCACCGCCTTCTCCTCCGTAGGAGCTCATCTACAAGGAGTTCTTCTCCCAGGGAGATCTGGTAGGTGCCGCCTCGGGGGGCTCGGGGCACCCCCGGAGCGCAGAGGGGCCGGGCGGCCTCAGGACCTGCTGAGCCCCCTGGGCTGTGCCGGCACCGCAGGAGAAAGCCATGGGCAACCGGCCGCTGGAGATGATGGACCGGGAGAAGGCCTACATCCCCGAGCTGCAGATCAGCTTCATGGAGCACATCGCCATGCCCATCTACAAGTGAGGGCCTCCTGCATCCCGCGCGCCCCCGCAGCAGCTCCCTCCGGCACGGCTCCCTCGTGCCTGCTGTTCAGAGTCC
The DNA here is from genome assembly GCA_003342815.1 of Eudromia elegans. Classification (NCBI taxonomy): domain Eukaryota; kingdom Metazoa; phylum Chordata; class Aves; order Tinamiformes; family Tinamidae; genus Eudromia; species Eudromia elegans. Next base: position 211,857 of record PTEX01000173.1, read on the forward strand.
TTGAGCGTCTGCAGCAGCATGCGTGCAGCTGCATGGGTGCAGGAGCTGCATGGGTGCAAAGGGTGCTGCAGCGGTGTGGGGTTGCTGCAGTGGTGTGCATGCAAAGGATGCTGCAACCACATGGGAGCTGCAGCCACGTGGGTGCAAGGGATGCTGCAAAGCATGGGTGCAAGGGAAGCTGCAGCAGCATGGGTGCTGCAACACCATGGTTGCAAGGGGTGCTGCAAAGCATGGGTGCAAAGGATGCAGCAGCATGGGTGCTGCAACACTTTGGGTGTAAGGGGTGCTGCAAGCATGGGTGCTGCGACACAGTGGGTGCAAGGGGTGCTGCAAAGCATGGGTGCCGCAACACCGTGCTTGCAAGGGGTGCTGCAGGAGCGTGGGTGCAAGGGACGCTGCAGCAGCATGGGTGCTGCAACACAGTGGGTGCAAGGAATGCTGCAAAGCATAGGTGCAAGGGACACTGCAGCAGCATGGGTGCTGCAACACAGTGGGTGCAAGGGGTGCTGCAAAGCGTGGGTGCAAGGGATGTCGTAGAAGCATGGGTGCTGCAACACAGCGGGTGCAAGGGTGCTATAGAGGCATGGGTGCTTCAGGAGCGTGTGTGCCCGGAGTGGGTTCATGGCCCCGTCCCCGCCGTGCAGCCGCGGGGCTCAGGGCCGCCCGTCCCGCAGGCTGCTCCAGGAGCTCTTCCCCAAGGCGTCCGAGCTCTACGAGAGGGTGGCGAGCAACCGGGAGCAGTGGACCAAGGTGTCCCACAAATTCACCATCCGCGGGCTGCCCAGCAACAACTCCCTGGACTTCCTGGACGAGGAGTACGACCCGCAGGCGCTGGGCGCGCCGGGGGCCCAGCTCAACGGCTGCCTGGACGCCGAGGGGCTCCCGGAGCCGGGCGCCGAGTGAGGGCGGCCGCGACGGGGACCCGGGTGGCCACCGCCGGCCCGGAGACCCACGCGCACCCCCAGCTCCTCCTCCTGTGCCGGGAGCCGCTGCCTTTTGGGACCTCCTTATTTATAGGGCGAACTCCCCTCTCGCCCCCCCGGCCAGGGCGCCGCGTCCCCCCTGGCCCCGGCCCCGGGGCAGAATTATCCAGGTGTCTCCTGCACCCGCCGCTGGTGGCTCTTTCCGGACTTGTCGGGATCGCGCTGAGCATCCGTCCCCTCCTGGGGACACCGGTGCGGGGGGTGGCTACGGGGGGATATGTGTTTTAAGCTGCCTTAAGGCTGCCGGTGCCAGGGGTCCCGCGCAGGGCTCCATGGCTGCCGGTGCCCGCAGGAAGGGCTTGGGAACGCCTGGAATTGGGGGGCACCAAAGCCCCACAGTGGCCTCGGAGGGGCTGGGGATGAGTTGTGGTGTCTGTGCGGTGAGGAGGGTGACGGGGCAGAGGAAGACGGGAGCCAGCAGCAGGAGGGGCCTGGACGCAGGACACAAGAGGGCACCCGGCACGAGGCCGCCGCGGTGGTGGCCATCACACGACTTGTCCCCAGGCGGCCACACGTGGAGCTGCACAGGGCCCTGTGGCTCCATCTGGGCTCCGCAACGAGTCCCGTTCCTGCCACATCCCCACGGACCATCAAGGGGTCCCCCAGCCTCCCAAGCGGCTTCCTGGCAGCTCCTGCTCCACCAAGGGCCGGGCAGAGACCCCACTGGCCACTCGCGGTCCCTCCAGCCTCACCAGCCTCCATACGTGGAGCTCAACAACCATTCAGTCCCTCCAGCCCCACTGACCTCCATGGAATCCACTGACCACCCATGATCCCTCTAGCACCATCAGCCCCCACGCATGGAGTCCAATGGCCATCCAGTGTCTCCAGCCCCACTGACCTCCATGCATGGACCCTAATGACCACTCACAGTCCCTCCAGCCCCATTGACCTCGATGCCCAGACCCTGATGGCTGACCCCTCCAGCCCTACTGACCACCATGCATGGTCCCCAACATCCATCCATGGTCCCTCCAGCCCCACTGACCACCAGGCATGGTCCCCAACATCCATCCATGGTCCCTCCAGCCCCACTGACCACCAGGCATGGTCCCCAACATCCATCCATGGTCCCTCCAGCCCCACTGACCACCAGGCATGGTCCCCAACATCCATCCATGGTCCCTCCAGCCCCACTGACCACCATGCATGGTCCCCAACATCCATCCATGGTCCCTCCAGCCCCACTGACCACCAGGCATGGTCCCCAACTGCTGCCCCAGGCCCCTCTGGCCCTGCTGGCCGTTGTGCACAGACCACCAGCCACCCACAGCTCCTGTAGCCCCACTGACTGTCATGCACAGATGTCACCAGCCATTTACATCCCTCCAGCCCTACTGACCACTGTGCAGGGACTCCACCAGCTCCCCATGCTTCCACCAGCCCCACCAGCCACCAGACATGGACCTTGCTGGTCATGCATGGTCCTGCCAGCCCCACCGACCACTGTGTAGACCTTGCTGGCCACCCACAGTTCCTCTGGCCCTCCTGATGGTCGTGCATTGGTCCCTCCAGCCACTCCTATCCCTCCAGCATGACTATCCATTGTGTACGGGCCCCATGGCCACCTCTGTCCCCCTTGATCACCCTGCACGGGCCTTGCAAGCTGCTTGTATCCCTCTAGCCCCACCGAACTCCATACACAGACCCTGCAGTCCCTGCAGCCCTACAGGCCACCATGCATGGACCCCACCAGCCCATGGTTCCTCCAGCCCCACAACCACCGTGCATGGTCCCTGATGGCTTCCTGTGTCCCTCCAGCCCAAGCAATCTCCATGCATAACCCCAGGTGGTCACCTCTGCTCCCTCCAGCCCCCATGTGTGGAACCTGACGGCTGCCCACGGTCCCTCCAGCCTCACCAGTCTCCATACGTGGATCCCAATGGCCACCTGTGGACCCTCTAGCGCCACCAACCTCCATGCATGAGCCCCAGATAGTCACCCATTGTTCCTCCAGCCCCATCAATATCCATTTATGGACCCCAGTGTCTGTCTGTGGGCCCTCTAGCCCCATCACACTCCATGCATGAACCCCAGATGGTCGTATGTTGTTCCTCCAGCCCCACCAGCCTCTATGCATGGATCCCTCTGGCCACCCATAGTTCCTTCCTTCTCCATGCATGGACCTCAGATGATCACCTGTGGTCTGTCCAGCCCCACCAACCTCCATGCATGGATCCCAGCAGTCACTCATGGTCCCTCCAGTCCCACCAGCCTCCATGCATGGACCCCTCTGGTCACCCATAGTCCCTCCCTTCTCCATGCATGGACCTCAGATGGTCACCTGTGGTCCATCCAGCCCCACCAACCTCCATGCATGGACCCCATGAGCCAATTATGGCCCCTTCAGCCACACCAACCTCCATGCATGGACCACCCTGGTCCCTGCATGGCCACCCGCGGTCCCTCTGGCCCCTAGGGTCTGCTGAGGGATCCCAGCAAGCTGCCCCAGAGGCTCCCTTGAGCCTTGAGAGAGGCACCGTCTGAAGCCGTGGGTCTGCATGGCCTCATCCAGGGCCTTCTGAGCCCCCAACGGGTCTCACCGGGGACCCGCGCGGGACGAGGTCCTGCCAGCACCTCGGTGCAGCCGGGTTTGTGCCGATGGAGGAGGAGGGCAGGCGGCCGAGGGGGTATCCGAGTGGCCGGGCAGGCTCCTGGCTCGTCCTGGGGACCCCGCGGGGCAGGGGAGCCCGGAGCACCCCCGTTTTGCCTTACGCATCCGAGAGGCCTTTAGGGAGCTGCTGAGCTCTGCGGCTCTGTGGTCTGCCAGGCAGAACCCCCAGCCCCACAGGAAGAAGCCACCGAAGCCCCCCCAGACCGGCGGACCCCTCCCTAGGCACCCGGAGCAGATCCGGCCCTCCCGGGATGCGGCGGCAGCGCCGGAGCCGGCCCCAAGGCTCCCTATAGAGAGAGCGTCCAGCACGCGGGGTGCCGGGCGGGATGCGCCCGCCCGCCCCGGCGCCTCCGTCCCCTCTCCGTGCTCACCGGGCCGCCCTTTTCCCAGGAGGAACGCCGCGCTTTGCGCTCCGGCGCCGTCCCCGTTGGGTTTTCCTAATAAATTTCGTACGTCCGAGCTGCCGCTGCCCTGGGTCCATGCACGGCGCGCTGGGATGCGGGCGGAAAGCCTCGGTGCGAGGTGTGCAACGTGTGCATGGAGAGGCGTGCAAAGAGTGCCAGATGAGGCGTGCAAGTCCATGTGTGCAAGGGAGCACAAGGAGAGGTGTGCAAGGCCCAGCATGCAAGGCAAACACAACAAGAGGTGTGCAAGGCCTGGTGTGCAGGGCAAGGCGTGCAAGGGGAGCACAAGGACAGGTGTGCAAAGCCTGGTGTGCAAGGCCTGGTGTGCAAAGCAAGCACAACGAGAGGTGTGCAAGGCCTGGTGTGCAAGGGGAGCACAAGGACAGGTGTGTAAGGCCAGGCATGCAAGGCAAGCAAAATGAGAGACGTGCAAGGCCAGGCATGCAAGGCCTGGTGTGCAAGGCAAGCAGGGCACACAGTGACTAAGGCACATAAAGTGTGCAAAGCAAAGTGTGCAAGATGAATGAGATGTATGGAGCATGAGACGAGGTGAACAAGGTGTGCAAGGTGGGGTGTGCAAGGACAAGCGTGCGGGGTGTGCAAAGCACATGAGGACTGAGATGCTGTGTGCAAGGTGTGTGACACGTGCGAGGCACGCAAGGTGTGTGATGTGAAGCTGCAAGGAGAGGCGTACAGGGCATGCAAGGAGTGTGCAAGGGGCTTGTGGGGTGCAAGGCGGGCTGAGGTGCAAGGTGAGGCACACACATGTGTGAGTGCATGTGTGATTCAAGCAAGGCAGTATGTGCAAGGCACGCTGTCTGTGCAAGGTGTGCAAGGCGTTCAAAAAAGCATGGAAGGCATGCAATTTGTGCAAGGCGTGCAAGGCATGCAAGGTGTGCAAAGAAGCATGTGCAAGACATGCAAGGTGTGCAAGACATGCAAGATGTGCAAGGCGATGTGTGCAAAGTGAGGCGTGCAAGGCAAGGCGTGCAAGACGAGATGTGCAAGATGAGGTGTGCAAGGCAAGGCGAGGCAAGATGAGGTGTGCAAGGTGATGTGTGCAAGACGAGGCGCGCAAGGCAATGCAGATGAGGGTCCTTTAGAGGAGCCCCAGGAGCCCCCACCACTGCAGGGCCGCAGAGGGGGCCGGGGCTCGGGATGTTTGTGGATCCGGATTTTCGGCCTCGGAGCTTGGACCGGGCGCAGGTCCCGGCAGCTCCCTCCCCTCCGCGGTGCTCCCGGCCCCGCTTCCCGCCGCCGGGTCGAGCCGCCGGTCACGCGGCCGGGATCGATGGCGCACTTCGACCGCGGGCAGCGGCGGTGCCGGGACCCTGCGGCCGGCGACCCGGGAGCGGCACCGGCACCGCGTGCAGGGTCCCGTCCCACTCTCCATGAGCTTGCACCCACATGCTCTCAACACGCGTGCACGCACCCCTCTCTGTGTTCTGGCACACGCATGCTTTTGACACACCTGCACATGTGTGTTCTTGACGTGCCTGCACACACATGTCCTCAATGGATGTGCGTATGCTCTTGACATGCTTGCATGCACACACTCTCAATGTTCTTGGACATGTATGTTTTTGACACTCTCACACACATGTGCTCTTAACATGCACATGCATGCTCATGATGTGATTGCACACATGTGCTTGCACACACACACTCTCAACATGCTTGCACACACAAGCTCTTAACGCACTTACACATGCATGCTTTCAGTGTGGCACATGCATGCTCTTAACATGCTTACATACACATACTCTTGATATTCTTGCACACGCATGCTCTCCGCCCTTGCACACGCGTGCTCTCGGCACGCTTGCACGCCCACCCTGGGACGAAGCAGTGGCTGCCCAGAGCCACGTGGCCTCTGGAGGGGCTTGGTGGCCTCTTGGGATGGGTGCTGGGGGTGGCCGGGGTGGCTGCGGCCCCCAGAGCCGCTGTCCCCGCGCTGCTGCCTCCCCCGTGCAGCGCGGCCGGGCGCCGACACGCCACCTCCCACGCAGGCGCCCTGGGGCCGCGCGGTGCTCGCCGTGACTCATCGGCGGCTCCGCGCCGGGTCCTTGGGGCTGCTCCCCCCGTCTGCGCCCACACGATGCACCCCGGTGCCACTGCGTCCTGCTGCAAGGAGCGCCCCGCTGCAAAGAGTATCCTGCTGCAAGAAGCGTCTTGCTGCAAGGAGCGCCTCGCTGCAAGGAGCGCCCCGCTGCAAGGAGCACCCTAATGCAAGGAGCACCCCGCTGCAAAGAGCACCCTGCTGCAAGGAGTGCGCTGCGGCAAGGAGCACCCCGCTGCAAGGAGCGCCCTGATGCAAGGAGTGCCTCGCTGCAAGGAGTGCCCTGCTGCAAGGAGCACCCCACTGCAAGGAGCACCCTGCTGCAAGGAGCGCCCTGATGCAAGGAGCAACCTACTGCAAGGAGCACCCTACTGCAAGGAGCACCCTGCTGCAAGGAGTGCCTCGCTGCAAGGAGCACCCTAATGCAAGGAGCACCCCACTGCAAGGAGCACCCTGCTGCAAGGAGCGCCCTGATGCAAGGAGCACCCTACTGCAAGAAGCACCCCGCTGCAAGGAGCGCCCCGCTGCAAAGAGCACCCTGCTGCAAGGAGTGCCCTGTGGCAAGGAGCACCCCGCTGCAAGGAGCGTCCTGATGCAAGGAGCGCCCCACTGCAAGGAGCACCCCACTGCAAGGAGCGCCCTGCTGCAAGGAGCGCCCCGCTGCAAGGAGCACCCCACTGCAAGAAGCGCCCTGCTGCAAGGAGCACCCTGCTGCAAGGAGTGCTCTGATGCAAGGAGTGCCCTGCTGCAAGGAGCACCCCACTGCAAGGAGCACCCCACTGCAAGGAGCGCCCTGCTGCAAGGAGCGCCCCGCTGCAAGGAGCACCCCACTGCAAGGAGCGCCCTGCTGCAAGGAGCACCCTGCTGCAAGCAGCACCCCACTGCAAGGAGCACCCTGATGCAAGGAGCGCCCCGCTGCAAGGAGCACCCCGCTGCAAGGAGTGCCCTGCGGCAAGGAGCGTCCTGCTGCAAGGAGAGTCCTGATGCAAGGAGCACCCCGCTGCAAGGAGCACCCCGATGCAAGGAGCACCCCGATGCAAGGAGCGCCCTCCACGCGGCCCCGAGCTCCGCATGCGCCCCTGGGTCCCAGCACAACCCCCCACCCACGCAGTCACGTGCAGCAACGTGCGGGCCAAGCGTGCTGACCGTGCAGCTCCGTGTCCCAGCGCAACCCCACGCTGCCACGTGCACCAATGCAAACAGTGCCCCCAACGCACCCCTCGTGCAACCCAGCAGCTCGATGCAACCCCATGCAGCTCTGCACCCCACCCCCCAGTGCATCCCGCACCCACGCAACCCCAGGCTCCAATGCAACCCCAAACTCCCCCACAACACCCCCATGCAGACCCAGAGCACCCATGCAACTCCAAGCCCTGCTGCAAGTCGAGCCCCATGCAGGCTGCTGCGGCCCCACGCAGGCCGCTGCAGCCCCATGCAAGCTGCTGCGGCCCCATGCAGGCCGCTGCGGCCCCATGCAGGCCGCTGCAGCCCCATGCAGGCTGCTGCAGCCCTATGCAGGCCGCTGCAGCCCCATGCAAGCTGCTGCAGCCCCATGCAGGCCGCTGCAGCCCCATGCAGGCCGCTGCAGCCCCATGCAGGCTGCTGCAGCGCAGGGAGGATGCGCCAGCCGCTTCCTGCCGCCCTCGCCCGCGCGGGGGAGGCCCCGGCGCCCGCGCCCGCAAACGGCCGCGGCAGGAAGCGCCTCTCCCCGTGCCCCGCTGCGCCCTCGGAGCGCCCGGCCCGTGTCCCGTTCCCGGGCTGGAGCAGCCCCTGTCCCACGCCAGGCTGGAATATCCCGTGTCCCATGCTGCATTCCATGGTGAGAGCGTCCCCTGTGCCACTGCACGCGCTGGTGTCCCCGGGCCCATTCCCAGGGGGATCCCTCACTGGGGACAATGTGGTGGTGCTGGGGGCCATGGGGGCATTGGGGCCCACGGGGAGCTGGGGGCACCATGGTGCTGTTGGGAGCCGTGGGGTGTTGGTGCGAGTGTGCACACGGGTGTGCAAGGCCGTGTGTGTGTGTGTGCAGGAGTGCGCTGCAGGGTGTGCAGGGCTTGGTGACTGTGTGTGTGTGTGTGCGTGTGTGTGTGTGCTTCTATGTGTGTGCATGTGTGTGTATGCATGTGCGTGTGTGTGTGCATGTGTGTGTGTGCATGTCTGTGTGCATGTGCACGTGTGTTTGCACAGGCAGGTTGTGCGTGCACATGGGTGCAGGGCTCTGTGTGTGCACATGGGGTCACATGCATATATGTTCACGGGCGGTGCAAGCACACGGGGGTTTGTGCACACGTGGGTTCGTGCACATGGAGGTTTAGGGGGTGCTCACACGCGTGTGTGCCCGTGCAAACAGGTGTGTGCATGCACCGCTCTGTGCACACGTGTGGCTGGCGGTGTTGGTGCATAGGGGCGCACGTGCAAACACGTGTGCACCTGATGCACATGGGTGCAGGCATGTGCACATGGGTGTGCAAGCAGGGCCTGGGTGCCGTTCTGTGCGTGGGGCCACGTAGGCCTGGGGGGGGTTTGTGCACACCAGGGCGGGGGGTGCTCGTGAACCCGTGTGTGTGTGTGCACAGGCGTGCATGCATGGGTGTGTGTGCACGAGCACAGGCGACCACGCACACGGGGGGGGTGCATGTGCACGCATGGGGGCGTGTGCACATGTGAGGGTGTGCATACATGCACGGGCTTCCTTAAACACACACAGCGACAGGCGTGCACAGGGGGGAAGCGCGTGCACCGGGGGGGGG